>MCFC01000030.1:0-196333 GCA_002105065.1 Naematelia encephala
CGTGGCATTGCGATGTTGTGGAGATACATAATAGAGCTCTAGAGATTGTTTCGTAGCTGACTCATGGGGTTGTGTGAATAGGGACACTATGATTCAGTCATACATGATTATAGAGAATCATTATTAACTACACTCCCACCGACGAATTCCAACCTCCTCGTCCCTCTTTTAAACAGGATTTACGCCCTTTTACCTAATTCACCTCAAATCCCTTTAGAGGGGAATACGACACCGAGTAATGCCTTGACTCACGTATTGCACCTTGCTCCTCATGGTGAGATATTACCTCATGTCGATCATGTTGAGGCTAGTGGGGGTGTCATTGTTGGGATTTCGATTGGCGCTGAGAGGGTCTTGAGGTTGGTCAGAAAGGGTCATAATGGACAGGGTGATGGACGAATAGTAGAAGGAAGAAGGGAAGTATGTGCAGGAGAAGCTGGTGGAAGTGAGAGAGGTGGTGGTGGAGAAAGTGCAAGACAAGCAGATAGTGGAGTAAAGGAGGGAGAAGATTGTAGTCGAGTAAATGAGGGGGAAGATGATAGTCGAGTAAATGAGGGAGAAGCTGGTATTGGATGGGAAGTGAGATTACAGAGTGGTAGCTTATATATTCAAAGGTTAGTTAGGTTGTGACGTCGATGAGTTAGGGGGGGGGGGGGGGGGGAAGAGCAATCGCTGATAAAATCAGAGATACTGTGAGGTACGAATACGAACATTCGATATTACCTTATGAGCATGAAGCCTCAGTATGGGATGGAAAGCGATTACAGCCAGGACATCGAGTTAGCATCATGGTTCGAGTAAGTTTTACATTCGTAGCTGTTTGTTACTTGCTGATTAAAAATAGGACGCTCCTCAACGCCCTGCACAACTATGATCGAGAGGTCAATTGTGTCTTTATCCTTAGAGGATATCATGGTGGACAAGGACGAAATTACCCTGCACAGAAATACCCAATGCATGATATCTTAGAACCGATTTCGACCACTGCATTGCCTTTGTGCGCTTATCATCTCCTATTGCCTATCCACATTATCTCCTCTCGTATATATCTGACAAGACTCATTCTTCTCCTATTCCCATTAATCATTCCGTCACGGCCGTGTGACTCTGACTTGTCCATTCCAATCTTTCGTTATCGACGATAGCCTACACTTCATTCCATTCCCATTTGTCTTGCGCGCGCAAAGATAGATACATCATTCTCCATTCCTCGTGCCAGTCAACCTCGCCACATCGACATGTCGGCAGATCATTGGTGACTATCAAGCCATTCCCTGATATAGTATCCAGTACTTGCTGCTGCCAAGACAGCTGTGACAGCTGGGATAGGAGCGCGGGTACGTAATGCTCGTCTAAGCGCATACACGTCAGTTGAGATATCAAGAAAGGATGGGTAAATGGATAATTCTGTAACTACTCACCGTGCAACAGGTACGAATAAGACTGCAGAACTCGCTGTAAAGTAACGAGGACGATAAAATCAGCCTCATGGTTCAATGAAGATATAAAACACTGTTCGTGCAAATGAAAGGATTAGGTAGAAAGAAAACATACCGGCAGCACCCTCAAGACCATAACTCATCCCATCTTTGATCCTCATAGAGCTCACTGCCATCGCACTTGCAATACCGACAGAAGCGATAAGAGACGGTGTAGATCCAAATCGTGTATACGCAAAGATACCAGATAACAATGACATGCCTGAGAGCTATGTAGGTTTCCCCCGTCAGCGCAATGGGGTATTGATAGGACATTAAAGGAACATACGCCGGCTATTGGTTTATGAGACTTTTTGTTTTCAATCATCAGCTTTCAGTCTTGGAAACGCATGTAGAGAAGCTGACCATGATGTGTTATTTGTCTGTGGTGTTGGTGTAGAAAGGTAAACAATCTGGTAGTGGCAATCAAAGATGTTCCTCGTTGGAAGACGACGTTGACAACTTTGGAAATCGCGATCCCCCCGGCATTCGATGGACCGGAACGTCAAACCGGCTGACCCCCCCCGTTACGGCCCACGTGATAGTGTATTACGTAAACAAGTGGAATGTCGTTCAAACCCATGTCCTGTCTCCTGCAGTATATTCCTACAGCCTTATTACTCTCGAGGCTTTGCTCATTCCGGGCTTCAACACCATGGCTCATCAACCCAATCCTCTAAAGATGTACGTGGATACTAATCTGTACTATGATAGATACCCGCGCTGATCGAGTTTCTCGTCCCTTTCGACATTCTATGTCTTTTCTTCCTTTCCATTCAGCCTCGCAATAGGTTCTCCCCTATCTGCAATATCACTCCTAATCGACAAAGTCACAGCTATAAACTCCAAACATGGCCCATTCGACGCTTGTGTTATCGTCGGAGATCTATTTGCGGAAGGAAGTAACGGTGAAGAGATTGCTGGACTTACCTGTCAGCTTCCTCTGCACCTGTTCTCTCCGGACAATGAAGCTGACCGCCTGAATAGTTCCAGTTCCTACATACTTCACATTAGGAAAGCATGCACTTCCAGAATCAATCAGAGAAAAAGTCCAGCAGACAGGTGGAGAGGTGGTTGATAATCTCGTCTTTCTCGGTAATGACAACATAGCACACCCAGTTGATATACTGACCTGTCTATCAGGAAAGTCAAGCATCCTGTCCACCGCTCAAGGGCTGAAGATTGCTTGTGCTGGTGGATCTTTCGATCAAGCTGTGTATGACTCAGGAAGTGACAACGTGAGCTTTTACCTGCTCCTATAACTCCCAGCGCTCATCATCTTTACAAGGACGCCTTTGAGCCGCAGATCTTCAAACCGTCGTTGGACAGTCTACTGAAACATCAGCTTCTGAGCTCCCAGGATACGACCTCGTCCTTAGCTTCAGCGAAAAACGCCTCAGCTGCACTACCATCCGCCTTTGCCGGTGTCGATCTCCTGCTGCTCTCATCTCCTCCGCCATCTCTCGGTCTGCTCTCACCATCATTTCCATCACTTCCCTTCGCTCTTTCCAGCCCTGCAGAGCCTCTGTCTGATCTTGTGCGTAAATCTAAGCCAAGATATCTCTTCTGGAGTCAAGGTGAAGGATTCTGGGAGAGGGAGCCTTGGGGCTGGACAGGCGCAACTGGGAAGGAAGAACGGTTCACAAGAGCGGTCAAGCT
The DNA here is from genome assembly GCA_002105065.1 of Naematelia encephala. Lineage (NCBI taxonomy): Eukaryota > Fungi > Basidiomycota > Tremellomycetes > Tremellales > Naemateliaceae > Naematelia > Naematelia encephala. Next base: position 3,138 of record MCFC01000030.1, read on the forward strand.
AGGTGCATTGGGTGGAGAAGCTCCTGAAGGTGGCAAGAAGGCAAGAGTGAGTATTGCGACGTAGTAGGCTGGTGCACTGATCTGATCTACTTCAGTGGTTCTACGCTTTCACCCTTCCACCTCAAACCCCCTCAACCCCGATACCTGCTCGGCCAGCGAATACAACTCCAAATCCTTATGTTCTACAGCCTGCAGCCTCAGCCGCAAATGCTGCGCCAGAATCAGCCTTCAGCGGGAAAAAGCGTCCAGCTTTAGAAGATCAGCAGGCTGCGTATGGTGTTGGAGGAACGGAAGTCAAGAAGGCACGAACTGGTCAGCTTTCGTCCAATATCTATTTTCCCTACGTGAAAGCTAATATCTACCAGAGCACGCAGCACCGCCCGAAAACTACACCTGCAAGATCTGCCAAATACCCGGAGTAAGCAAGCCGTCCTCTTCGAACGGCATACAATTGATCACTTGCTGCAGCACTGGATACAGGACTGCCCCCAAAAGAAGGATCGAGATATCACGAAACCTCCAGCTGGATATACCTGCAAAATCTGCCAATCAGTGAGCAGCTCATGGTCTGCACCTGCTCATATGACGTCAGCCTGATCACTTCATCCGAGACTGCCCGAACAAAGAGTCTTCTGATCGCGCTCGAGGAGCAGGAGGACCTAAACCTCCCCCTGAAGGGTATGTCTGTCGGGCTTGCGGGGCAGAAAGTGCACATTTCATTCGCGATTGCCCCTTGGTGCACGAGCGCGAACAGACAAAGTCGAGGAAGAAGGAGCTGGGCCCTGCGGAGTGTGAGTAGCGCTCCCGACATCCGTGTACTCACTGATCCTTTACAGGCTGGTTCTGCTTGAGTAACCCCAAAGTCACGAAACACCTGATTGTCGCCATTGGTAGCGAGACTTATGTGACGCTGCCTAAAGGTCAACTGATACCAACGACCTCAGCGCACGTTGCGCAGAGTAAATTCAAGCCGCTAGTCCCAGGCGGCGGCCACGTCCTTGTACGTTCGGAGATGCTCTGGTCCTGACGTATGCTGATGAGACAGATCATACCCATCGCACATCATCCTACTCTCCTTTCCATTCCAGCCGATGATGCACTGACCATTATCTCCGAACTCGAGTCGTTCAAGTCGGCGCTACGAGCCTGCTATGCTTCGTTCGATGCGGTGCCAGTGACGTTTGAAGTGGGACGACTGTCAGGTCGCGGTGGTCACGCCCATGTTCAAATAGTACCAGTCCCGAAAGAACTCGCGGACAAGGTTGCGGAGTCATTCCGGGTTGCTGGGGAGAAGCAGGGGATTGACTGGGAACCAGAGCCAGAACGCGCATTGGCTCGAGTCGGGGCGGCCGGCAATTACTTCAAGGTGGAATGCCCAGACGGCACGAAGCTCGTACATCTACTAAAGGGCAACTTTGATCTACAGTTCGGGAGGTCAGCTTCGCTCTACGTGTGCCTGGCGACTGTAGCTGATATAAACAGGATGGTCCTTGCAAGTCTCCTAGGATTACAACACCGTATCGACTGGAAAGATTGCCAGCAGACCGAGGCGGAGGAAAAGGACGATGCGCAAAAGTTCAAAAAGGCATTTGCGCCGTTCCATTCATAGGCTGGCCTTTGTCATTAGACCGGGTCATAGGCTGGAGTCTGTCATTAGTCCCGGTCATAGTCTGTCATCAATGTCATCACATAAGAGTCAATCGCATGCAATATGATGCTCAGAAGCTGTGTTTGTCAGCTGTAATGGACACCAGGTTTACATGTACTCGGATCGTTAGCTATTAGTTGCTCTTCGCGTGGCCTGTACTGTTCCGTTTATGCATGGCGTCGTGGTGAGCTGCGTCATCAAATCGACCATTATACAAGCTATATGACGAGGACAAAGCGACTATGGACCAGTGATGAATGAGCCTCGACGCGTCGCGCCTGAAACATTCTGTCAAGTTCAAGTTTCATCTTTTCTCCTTGTATCTTCTTCTCTAGCCCTCGTCATCCCTACTCTTTCACTCACTCTGAATCCATCTTTCAATACAGACTATAAATATCCATTTCGATATAGGTGAAAGAGAGAGAGAGAGAGAGAGCAGAGGGGAAAGGAATTGAAAATGACATCAATGGATCGACGAGGTTCACATGCGACACCCACTCATGGTCGGTCAAAATCTCTTGGTGGATTAGGTGGAATGAGTGGTTCAAGCGTACCTATGAGTCCTAATGGGAGTGGAGGTACGAGTTTTGCTGGCATAGGAGGTGGAGCAGGGTTCGGGAGTCCTGTCGTTGGTGGGGGTGGAGGAGAGATAGAATGGGCAGATGTCCAGGCTAGGACTTTTTGTAGATGGTATGTCCTCTCTTTGCTTCTTTCTTACCGAGTCAACCTTTTTCTTTTCGTATATCTTACTTCTTCTATCTTACTTCTTCTATCTTACTTCTTCTATCTTACTTCTTCTATCTTACTTCTTCTATCTTACTGCTTCTTTCTTACTGAGTCAACGGATTATACCAAAATGGGGAGATTCGTTTGACAGCTGGATATGTTGAGGTTCTGAATATGTGGGCTTGGGAAGAAGCCTAGATGGATATGTGGGCTTGGGGAAGGAGCCTAAATGGGTATGAAGAAGGAGAAGGCAAGGGTGGTTGTGGTTCGGGGATTGTGGACTGCGAGAATTGGCTCAGACGGAACGGAGTGTTGCTCTTGTGTTGATGGGTGGCTCAGACGAATATGCTGTCGAACTCCTTTACTACCGGTTGGTAGTACTGCGTTGTGTACATGGAATTAAGCAAGGCAAGAGCTAATGTTGAGCACAGGCTGAATACCAAGCTGGAGAGTCAAAATCTGGAACCAATGACGGACCTCGTCAAGGATTTCTCGAATGGTGTCAAACTTATACAGGTGAGCTTGTCTTCTGACTTGAACATCTTGCTTGTCCTCTCACGCCATAGCTGACTCGACGATAGCTTCTCGTACGTATTGGCCTCAACCGTCACTCGCTTCAGATTCTAATGACATCGATTGACAGGAAATCATGTCCGAAGCATCACTGGGCAAGTATAATAAGAAGCCCGTCCTGAGGGTCCAAAAAGCAGAGGCGAGTACAAATGCAAATGGTAGCATCGTGCTGATACCCAGCTAGAATGCGTCAAAAGCCCTCAACTTCATACGAGAAAGAGGCGTCAAGCTCACTAATATCGGACCGGAGGATATTGTCGATGGTAATCTCAAGCTCATATTAGGCATGGTCAGTGCCGACAAGCCACTGCGCTTTCTTATCATTGGAGCCTCAAGGGCTAAGCTGATCTCAAACTAGATATGGACGCTCATCCTTCGGTTTACCATAGCAGGCATCAAGTGAGCAGTTTCACTTCGTCATCATGCAGTCCTCGCTGACGGTCTCATCAGTGAAGAAGGCCTCTCAGCTCGGGATGGTCTGCTCCTATGGTGTCAGCGAAAGACTCAGCCATATCCCGAGGTGAATGTCCAGGATTTCAAGAAGAGTTTTGCCGATGGCTTGGCATTGTCAGTCCTTACATCTCACAGTCGATGCGACAAGTGTAGCTGACTTCCGCAGCTGCGCTCTCATTCACCGTCATCGACCCGAGTTGCTCGATTGGAACAAGCTCGACAAGACTGATAGGAGGGGCAACACGGAGCTCGCTTTTAAGGTTGCAGAGCAATACCTTGGTATCCCAGTCAGCTGACTTTCGGTCAAGTTGGTTCCTCGGCTGACAAATGCAGCGCCTGCTTGAGGTCAAGGACATATGTGATGTCGACACTCCCGACGAGCGGAGTGTCATGACTTACGTTGCCGAGTTTTTCCACAAGTTCTCCACGGAAGGTATGAGTAATCAACCCTACGCAAGGCTGATTTAGTAGATAGGATGGAGACGAACGCACGTCGAGTGGAGAAGTTTGTTGAGGTCATGCAAGGAATATGGTACGATATTTCATCCATCGAGTGCTCTCTTACAGACTGACGTATACAGGACAAACAAGAACGATTTCGAGCGGCGCATGACGATTCTCCTCGATATACTTCGGACGACACGGTCCTCTTGGTCAGAGGCATCTCAAGCTACGAGTTACCCCGACGCCATGGCTCGACTGGCTGAATTTTACGAGTACAAACGTACTGCCAAGCGAGACTGGGTCAAAGAGCGTCGCGAGCTTGCATCCCTGTACAGCAATATCCAAACGAAGATGAAGACATATGACCTCAAGGCTTGGGAACCCAGAGAGGGGTTGAAATTAGAGGTAAAGTACTCTGTTCTCGCATCGGTCTCGATAGTGGTCCATCCCAAGTCCAGAAGACCAAGCATAGAACACGTACTGATAATGACTCAGGATCTCGAGGTGAAATGGGCAGATTTCTTGATTGCCGAGGGTGCGAGAAGCCGCGCCATCATGGGTCGGATACGAGAGTAGGTGGTCTATCGAGGGATGCGCTAACAAGCGAGTATCAAAGAGGGACTGCGTAAAGACTTTGCTCGTGCCGCGGAAAACTTCAGTACACAGCTGCAGCGAGTCGAGCAGGCCATTGGTGCATTGCGTGGGCCTCTACCTGTGGGTTCTTAAGTGTTGCAAGGCTAATATTTAGGATCAAAAACAGACCCTCTTGCGACTGCAAGCGCAAGTTCCCGACCTCCGCGCCTCTCTCGACTCTGATGTTGCCGCTGTCTATCGAGCATGTTTGGAAGCCAACGTCGAGGACAATGAATACACTGTTTTATCTGTGGACGACCTGGATTACGAGCTCCAGCTGGCCGAGCAGGGTATCCGAAAGAAGATTGCGTTTGTGGAAAATCAGGTGAGCTGGATGATTGTGGGTCAGGTCAAAGACAGGCTGATGTATCTCCAGATGGTATCCGCAACACACACCAATCTGACACCAGCAAAGTTGGAGGAATTTGAGGCTACTTTCAAGCATTTCGACAAGGATGACACTAATGTGAGGTTCCGTGCTTCTACGATGATGGGTTTCAAAGCTGAAACGGATAGACATTGATGCTATGGGAGATGCACGCTGCTCTTGCAAGCCTTGGCATTGTCTACGCGGTATGATTTGGACGAACGAAACTTGTGAGACCTCTGTTCGCTGATCATAGCAGGACGATGAGATTGAGGCCATCTACGGGCAACTGGAGGCCGATTTCGGCGCGGTGACTTATCAGGCTTGGCTCGCTTTACTGGTGAGTTGTCCATGCTGCTGCTTGACTCCCTGTGACTGACACGTGTAGGTCGATATAACCAAGGACGACTCGTCGTCGCCAGATCAGCTCCGAGAAGCCTTCCGGTCGATGGCAGGAGACAAGGTATGGCTCTCATGACTCGTATAATTCCAGAGCTTTGCCTCTGATGAGCATTTAGCCTTTCGTGACGGACATCGACTTCACACAAGCTAGCTTGCCAAAAGAGACTATCAGGTTCTTGGAGGAGGTTATGCCGCTACAGGAGGGGCGCAACCCCAATGATGAGAATGCCTCGACACGATATTTCGACTGTAAGAGAAATTTGGCATTGACCGTCGTGAAAACTGACAAGTTGTTCAGATTACTCTTTCCTGGAGACAACATTCGCACGCAAGAACTGATAATATGCATGTTACAAGCGCCGCACGCAAGAACTGATGGTATGCATGATTCAAGTGTTAGATATATATCGCCTGGAGTTTGAGATGAGATATGCATGAGATTGTTACTGAAGACTTTGAATCACCTTTTTATCTCTCGATAGCCAAAAGTGCCACAAAGCAGTCGCGTGCGTCAACTCCGGATCCGCTGTGGCGCCCATGCGGGATGACGGAGAGAGGGAGGAGGCAGCCTTCGTAGTTGGGTGCTACTACGACTACTCGCACAACTCACAGCTTTTCTGAATTTTGTCTACGGTTTCAAAAGATCTACAGATAGAATCTCTCCGTCATGGTGCGTGAGAGCTTTAGAAGCGGGGATGGCAAGATGAAGATGAAATAACAGCGCTGATCTCCTTTTGGTGTCATAGTCTTCCGGTGTCCAGCCTGTTTGTTTTTGCCTACACATGTCGATAAGTACTTTGAGCTGATTAGGTGTTTCTGTGTCTGCTCCACTACCATACCATCGATACCCTTGTATCCCCTGCGTTATGGACGCTTCGTTCTGTCTTGCTTGTTTGCCCTTCTTACGATCCGATCGATCAACCTCGGCAACTCTGGTGTTATCGCCCCATCAATCGATTCACTGCTTTGGTCGTATCTCGTATTATACATTTACAACCTATTCGTTCATTGTTTCTTTGGAATCACGTATATCCCATTGGTCTTTCCCATCTTCTCAATCTACCTTCCTCTCTCTCCTCTCTCCTCTCTCCTCTCTCCTCTCTCCTCCCTTGTCCCTTCTCCCTGCTGTCTCATCCCTCGTCTCTCCTCTCTGCCTCTTCTATCCCATGACTACATCGTCTTTTCTCCTTCTCCGTTCTCCCTCCCCATCACATGATTACATTGTCTTTCCTCCTTCCCCATCCTGCCTCCCCATCACATACCTACATCGCCTTTCATACGTCTCTGAATCTCCCTCTAAACCACACGACAGACTCCCGAATGCTTGGAGAAATACCAAGAATTGAAAACCGGTAAAAAGCTCTCCTACGTGATCTACGGTCTCTCGGACGATAAACGATCCATTGTCGTTCTCAAAACCAGCGAAGAGAAGGACTTTGACAAGTTTGTCGCAGAGCTGCCAGAGGCTGAATGTCGATGGGCGGTCTACGATTTCGAGTTCAATGCCGGAGAGGGAATTAGAAACAAGTTGACTTTTGTTCAATGGTACGTTTTTGTTCTTGTTTTTGTCGTTCTTCAGTGTTTCCAGTGCGATTGGGGATTTGTCAAGAGGTTTTTGGTGGAGCTGGAGATTTACTGTGAGGTTTCTGGTGGAGCTGGCTTTTCGGGATGGCTAGAGAAACGGTTAGCCATGGGAGAAGATCAAGGACCGGGTTAAAGTGGTGATTGGGGGAAATGGGGGATCAGGAGAAGAGGAGTGCAGGGAAGAAGGAGGCAAACGAGAGAGGCGAGCAGATCATCTAGTGGACTGACTGGCGAATGAGCGAAAAGCTCAGGATACGTGAAAACTGGAGCAGACCGTGGATGCCATCGGGAGCCAAGGCAGAAGCTGACTTTGACAGGTCGCCGGATGATGCCAATGTCAAGAACAAGATGATGTTTGCTTCGTCCAAGGACGCCCTGCGTCGACGATTGGAAGGTGAGTCTGAAATCCGACTTGCAGCGACTTACAATAACCTGCGCTGATCACTCGTATTCTCTTCCCACCTACTCCATCCATCGTGTCCTCTTCCACGCGTTCTACCCATGATCTCATCCTCCATGGCTGTCGTTTCTTTCTTCAACGCACACACAGGCATCCACATTGAGGTCCAGGCAACCGATTACTCGGAGATCACCCAGGAAGTCGTCCTAGAAAAGGCCAACCGCCGATGATATGATCGTTCACATCTTTTTTTGACTCTGCGTATACTGTGAGTCGAGTTCAACAAATCGTAGGTAGCTGCTTTGGCTAAACCAAAGTAGTCGACCTTTTTCTACCACCCTGTTATATCAATTTCATCTCCCTAGACCCACTACCATACCCCGAAACTGGCGCATTTGATGCTCGTGTCGAATTTGGTGTGGATGTTGGATGCAAATATGCCCGGGCCACTGAATGCTGCGAAAAGTAGAGAGAGAGAGAGCACCCTGGTTTGGCTATTCACACGACTCATCTTACTAATCCGCTGAAGCCTTGGCTGCTGGAGGCTCAGTCATAGGGTATGCCAATCTGACGGTAGTTCTGAGTTTGATTCAGATTGAACAGCATAAAGCTTGATCTCAAGAGGTGTCGCTGCTTCAGAGTCACATTACTGAGCCAGCCCCAGCCCAGGGGTCTCACTGATCAGCAAACTGGTTGATTCTGGCGTGTGTGGAACAATGGGGTTTGATCCACTTGATACATGCGAAAAGTGCTGTGTCAAGTAAAGTGTGATCTGGTGAAAGGATGACCCGACGGATCGACAACGACGAGCGATCGTCAATTTATTGGAGCATAGCTGATCCTGCTGAAAGGATTGAACGATACGATGCTGAGCTTGCGATCTCGAGCATACCTCGTTGAAGCCCCCGGCTCTCTCTCTCTCTCTTTCTATTTCAATACTGACGATGGTTGCATCTCGTCCCAAGTTTGGCCCTACGACTCCTAAACATCTGAGGATGGACGTGAATCTCAGAGTCCCTCGATGGTTACCCCCTCCATGGACTCCTACGGTGGAGCGGGCACTTGCTCGCGCGAGAAACAGGCGTCATCCTCATATGTCCCAGTTGCGGATTCCCGAGCGGCAGACTCAGGCCATTACCAATCACAAGGAAGGATATCTTGCCAAAATACGCTTCACACTTACAGTGGGTATCTAGCTTTACCGTGCATGAGTTGAGCTGAAACGTATCGTAGTCTCGCGAAAATAATCTCAACAGAGTATCATCCAGCGAGATCAACAAAGACTTATACGACCTGCTTTGTCTTGCTGCTCAAACACTGTCCTTGCCAGTGCTAAAGCACCTTGCCCAAATAGTTCGCCTTGCTCCTTGTCGACACAAATCAATAATCGATGATCAAGGTAATCCATACTCGACCTTAATCTTGATATTCGTCGACTGTATCATTGTCCTCCTCCGTCAAGTCCCAACCATCCCCTTGGCCCAACTAGAACAGATACAACCGGTGGACAAAAGAGCGTTCGCAGCATTCACAGCTGCTAGCTTGGCTTCTCGAATAATGATGTCGATCCCGCTTACGCACGAGTATATCTTGCGTGCAATGTGGTTCGCTTTGATCTATCTCGACATGGGGTATCGTGGGTCAAAGCGGGGTGTTGCGGTTGAGTTCTTGCTTGAGAGGGTCGTGGAACAGCTCATGGTGAGGAAGGGAGACGATGTATGGATGGGAAGGATGAGGCGGATCATGCGTCAGCATGGGAAATCAAAGACAGCTGACACGGCGTTGGACTTACGAGATATCTGGATCGAGATGAATGGTTTCAGTGGCCTGTCAGAATAGTATATCTAAAATAGCTCAGCTAATCAGTCGATACATACATACCTGTGTCTCCTGTCAATGAATTAGTGTCGCTGAGATTATGCATGGCCTGACAGACACTCCAGACGTCTATAAAACGATCTTCAAAGCTATTTGCCACTCATGATTCTGAATTCTTGAATTCTGTCGCGTGCCTCGTCCACTCTTACTAATTAATTTCACAAGGTGAACTACTCGGACTTTGTTAATTCACCTCCTGCTCTCGCTATATCCCCCAACATGTCTAACCCCCTCCCAGTGTCTGGAAAGGGTGGGAACAGAGCACGATTTCTTGCGAATCAAAAGAAATACGGTCATCCCTTACCCATAATCATCCATCCGCCGTCCTCATCTAAACTCTCTGTCCTATCATCTTACTTACCTACGTTCCTCGCTCCGTCAAGTTCGTCAGTTGAAAGACCGGAATGCGTAGGAACGTTTGATCCTGTCACTCGATCAGTATGGGTCACAGAACCTAGAGATATGGAGATCTTGTTCAATAGGGGGTTTTTCGGTAAAGGGACATTGAGTCGGAGTGAACCTAGTTGGAGAGAACGCAGAATTGATCAAGTCAAAGGAGGACAATGTGAGTCTGTCAATATAGATAGAGGAGTAACAAGTGACACCGAGCTGATATGGACGTAAGCTGCTGCTGCTGAAAAGATAAGAGAAGCACGTCGGATAGCTCGAAAACAATTCAAGATTGATAGAGCTCAAGCCATGCTGACTGCCGCCAAAGCTGCAGAGGCTGTCTTAACCCAATCGACCACGCCAGGTACTGCTTCATCCTCTGCCTCTGTCATTACGGCCGACGAAGACAAAGTCGTGGACGGTAGTGCCAGCCCGACATTATCAGCTACGACAACAACCACCATACCAGACGTCGATGTATCCACTTTGACTCCTCAGACTTTCTTGATACGCCCCACAAGACCGGACCAAAATCGTAATCGCGGTAGAAAAGCTTTCAGGAGAAAACCACCACCTCCTCAACCAGCACCTGTAGCTTCGTCTCAGGCTACGGAGAGTGGACCATCAACCAGAGTGGACAGACCCGCGATGGAAAAGCCTGTGGTGGTGGTGGAGGATACCGAGGGAGAAGGGGAAGGAGCATCAGACGACGAGTGGGATGATGAGCTTGTACCTCAGATGGAGCACTTGCAACTTGCATTAGAGGAAGCTTGGTTCTTGTCTGCAGGGCTTGGTGTCTTGCGTATACGTGATCCAGCTACTGTGAGTCTACCTATCCGTGTATCCTGCTTCGCGTGGCACACTTCAAGTCATTCATTATCCGGGACTCGTAATCGATATTCACCATGTACATCTCACATCATTCCATGAACCATCTTATTTGAATGCAAAGATGATATCCGCTGAATCATCATCAGGATACAATCACTCCAATCCGATCACTACTCCCCCTTCTCGTGACACCTATCCCATCATCGATCTCTCCACACCCAATCATCCGTCCTGACGATCCCTTCCTCGTCTCCTATGTCGCATACCACCATTTCCGATCTCTCGGATGGGTAGTCAAGCCGGGAATCAAATTCTGTTGTGACTGGTTACTCTATCGTCGTGGTCCCGTCTTTAGTCACTCTACGTGAGTTTCCTCTACTTCTTCCAATCTTCAAGCCTTTTTCTGTTCTACTACCTGGAAGCTACAACATCGCTTCTGCTAGTATTGTCGCTTGGTGTCGTGTCGTAGTGCTAATCTGTCTATTATAGATTCTCATGTGTACTTATACCTGTATATGAAGATTTAGAAGAAAAGGCAATATCTCCATTTGGCAATGAAGATTGGTACGAAGAACGTATGAGTTGGAAATGGATGAACACCATCATGCGTGTCAACTCTTTGGTTCAAAAGGTATGTGGAATCATATCAACCTACACACACACGCACACAGAGGACACACTAATCTTCTCCATCACCATCTTGTCTAGTTTGTACCCGTTATGAGGAGCTGACTGACAAACAACCAAAATAGACTGTCGTAGCTGTGTATATTACAATCCCATCACTCAACTCTTTCCCGTCCAATTGCAGGCTCCAAGACGGTACTCTTGATCCGAACAAGGTGGGCATGAGAGATTTACTGAAACGATATACAATCCGAGAAGTCACTCTTGTAAGTCTGTATTCACGATATGGCGGATATAAATTGCTAACATATTCGATTCATAGCAACGATTCGGTCCTGCAAGACGTCGAGATTGAGCCGCAGTACAATATACTGAAACGAGATCAGGTCCCTAGAGATGAAGAGGAACACCATCTTGTACTCATAAATCATCTTACATCTGCATTTACATGTACATCGTATACCTCAACCAAAAAGCACTTGAACCTCCATGATATAGTATAGACGTATAGACGCTTTTACACTACTCCTTCAAGCCACACATGCTGGCATTGCCATTACCTCAAGTCTCTGAAGCCAGAATCTCACCACTCTTTTTATTTATTTGGAATTTCCAGTCACAAGACAGAAAGACAGATAGGTAGGTATACCTATTGAATTTGCCTGACTCGCAACAACGGTCTCACCTAATATCATCACCATCAGTGCCCATCATCTATGCGAGATTCCAAGGAGTTGAAGGGGGAGGAGGGAGTTAAAGGTGGAGGGGAGAGAGGGGGAAGGGAAGAGGGGAGAGGGGAGAGGGGAGAGAGGGAGAGGGGACACAGGGGGAAGCGGAGAGATTGGGGGCAGCGGAGAGAGAGGGGGAAATGTCGACTCACAATCTCTACAAAGAGAGGTCTTAATTCCGCAATAGCTTTCGTCTCTGGAGGTTCCATGACATCTGTAATTTTCCTAGCTCCTTTCCCGTTCCCACCTTTACGTTTACCTTTCTTGACTCTTTCTCCAGTTGATTCACCTCCACCAATACCAATACTGCCAGTAGTAGGTTTCTTACTGGATAAATCGACACTACGTCTTGGTTTATCGAAATTGCTTTTGGTAGTTTGAGAATCTGAATTCCTTCTGTGTTTTTCTTTTTCTTTTTCTTTTTCTTTTTCCTTTTTCTTGTCTTTACGGATCTTTGCACCTGCAGAATCAAGAGGTGATAAAGAGGGTAAATTTGGATCTAGATGATCTGGAGTAGGTAATGGTGGTGGTAATGGTGTCGAATTTGTTATAGCTGGTGGTGCAGAATGCGGTATTTGATGTCCTGATCTTATCGAACTGACTTCAGAACCATAATCTTCTTCTTCTCCTTCTCCATCTTCTTCATCTTCTTCTTCTTCCTCGTCATCTTCCTCCATATCCCCATGCTCAGCAGCTGCGTCTCCAAGACTCAGACTAGCCATCACACTTTCCAATAACATGGCTTCCTCAGCTTCTGGACCCGTCCCAGACCCAGAATGATCGAATCGCCGTCGAACTTTCTCTTCATGAGCCACTTTGAGACGGTAATGATATTGCGCAACAGCATCAACTTCAGCCATGATGGCCTCTCGCTCCGGACCAGCAAACGGAAGTATAAAGTCGAGATCAACAGGCTGAGCGAGTCCATCCCGCGCGTATGCGAGGAAGAGCTCGATCCAGCCCATGAGCGAGTCGAATAATCCATGGCCCTTGGCATGCACGTTATGCACAAAAGTATAGAATGACTGCTCGTGTCGCTGGACCAGGTCGATAAAAGTTTGCACCGTACGCTGCGGATCTTCTTGCGCCACTACTGACGTCAGCTATCATTCGCGAACGCCAGAGGCCCGATCTATACTCACATTCCTCAACCTGCTCCACAGTCCGGATCATGTCGTTCAAGAAGGTTTGCAAATCGCCCAGCGAGTCCGCAATACTAGCAGCCTTGTATACCTGCGCCAAGGGCGTATAGAAAATTGTGATAATGTCCTTCAACAATTCGGCCGTTACGCCCTGAAGTCATGAGCATCTACTGGTCTGTCGTCTGGACAGGTTCTCACCTCAAAGATTAAAGCCAACAGTTGCTCCTTTTCTCTCTTTCTCATCCAAAGCTTGAGCAAGATACTCAGATCCTCAAACAACCATGCGTCGTCATTTTCCGGACCCATATCATCGTCAGAGTCGGACAAATCAGCTTGCGAGGCCTTGTACTCCTTGTATGCTCTAGATGCGCGATATACCCGCTGGAATTGGGGACGAGACATTGTCGGGGGATCTGGCGAACGCAAGATAACGACAAGTAGGTCGAGTCCTTCGGTGGCTGGATGCAAGCATGAGCGTTGAGACAGTGATTGTGGCAAGGGGTGAGATGCCAGAAGAAATAAAACTCACCAGCATCTTTCCTGTAGATCTCCTGAATCTCAAACGGAGCATTGGCAAACTGTTCAACCTTTTGACAAAGCACTGGATCCTCGATCTTCTCCGCTACGACCTCGATGTCTTCACTGATGGCCCTAACATCCTCTGAGAGACTCGACGAGAACATTCTATTCATCATTTTGGTCAGCTGCCGTCATGCATATCTGTATTAGATGGCGACAAAGACTCACCGTTGGATCAGAGATTGGCCGCCGAATGGTCTTGCGAGGAACAGATCGAGTACGCCTATGCCCGTCAGCGTGTTTCTCATGAAGAATTGAGCTCACCTCTAATCATGGCCATCGGATTGGAGATTCGCAGAATCCCTTTCAGTACGAAGTAAGGCATCAAGCCGTGTAATCTCTTGAGATTTGATAGAGTATCTGAGGCTGTATCGGATGCCACGAAGATTTGGAAGATTGTCGCTGCGAGTCTGTTCAATCCATCAGTATTATTATCTGTGTGTTTGGACATGGGTTTGACTTACGAGATTCGTCCCCACTCTAGAACGCTCGCTTCTGCTCTAGGCAGATCCTCGACCCTCTCTACTCTGCGAACGACATCAAACACGCTCCTCAGACCTCCATCGCGACTCAACACATCGCCCTTGAATTGTGCCAAGCCCTCACGGAGAGCTTCAACCCGCTTCGCCGCTTCCTCCCTGAACCTACGCCGACCTTCTTCGCGCACCGCATCAGCCTCAAGCCTACGTTGACAGTCCATAGCTTCTGGCGGAGTGAGTATCGTAGGGTTAGACAAGAGGAATGATCGCAGCATCGGAGAATCGCTAATTTGCGGTATCTGCAGTACGGACTGTAGATATGCTCGTAGTGTCAGGCGGTTCTTTTCGCGCGACAATGGGGTGGTTGAGCCTACTGGGCTGGCGGGATCGGGAAACGTGGACGAGGCGTTTGGGGCAGGTGTAGAGGTACCGGAATTTGAAGGTGGCGTTCCAGTCGACCCAGAGCCATAGATCATTCGCATAGGGTTGTAGTAAGAGTACTGCTGGGGAGCGACGACTGGCTGGGCGGTGACGGATTTGTCCTTTGGTGGGGGTGGAGGGAGATTATGATCGGGAAAGGCAAAGCGTAGCTAGGTAAGGCATGTCAGCGACATGACAGGGACTGGATGACTAGACCTTACCTCATCTGCGAGACGTTTGAAATCACCATAACGCCTTGAAACGAAGACGTCTCCAACACCAGGTCGGCGTGTCCTGATCAAGAATTCCTTCGAGATCATGTCAGCGGTGTGTACAAGCGTCACGAAGCGAGGACACTCACATCATGACTCTTGTGCCTTACTCTTCCCTTGCCCACAACCACCCTGACACCTACGACATTGACCTCAAAGAAACCTGATTCCAAATGGCCAAGCGGGGGTGGAGGAGCACCTGGTATAGGTGGACCATCTGCTTGACCTCTCTTGGCTCTCTGTTTCTCCTCCCATTTCACCCGTCGTTCTCTCTGAGCCTCTTCGAGTCGCCTCAAGTCCCCTTGACCTATCCGGACTACTTCTTCACCGCCGACAACCTTGACTCCAACACCTACCATCAAGCCTGCATGTTTCTCTACCTTGTTCCAAAGTTTTCTGCGTTCTTCCACCTCGTGTCTCTCCTCTTTAGTCATCAGACTCTCCGCCATAGCTAATTCCTCTGCACTGAGCGTCGTCGTGCGTGTATAACCTGTTGTGGCTAGGAAACTAGATAAGAAAGGTTGAACTTTTGCTGACCAGAAAGTTGGTGGTGCCGAAGTAAGGAATGGAAAAGGTAGGATGAATTGATGGAATAAGAACCGCATGAATGGTAGATCACCAAGTCGACCTTCAGCTCTTGCTACGTCGGAAATACGTGCCATTGCATCCTTCTTTGCTGCTTCGGTGAGAACGAACGGATCACCCAATAGGCCTAATGAATTGGCACCGAGGATAGGATCGGTGAGCAAGTTGAGTTCGTGGGACATTTGAAGGTTAACCAGGGTCTTTTTCAGATAATGAGCTCGTAATGGCGTGAGTGTCGTAGGCGGTATAATGGCAGTATCAGGTAGTGCAGATACATAAGGATGTAATCTCGACGCTGAAGTTTTAGCGCCTGACGATGATTCTGTTGTTGTTGTTGTTGGGACTGGTGGTGGTGGTGGTGGAAGAGCTCTTGAAGGCGCACGAGGTGGTGAAGGGGGTGAATAGAAATGTTGAGCAGCCTCAAATGCATTGGTAGCTATCACATCTTCGTCGGGGGGAGGAGCTGGAAGAGGTCGGTCAGGTCGATTAGAAGGTTTACGTCGTGGTTTGTAAGGAAGCGTTGAAGAATCAATTGGAGGTCGATGGCCTGACATGGCGATCAAGAGATCCTAAGTGCGAGATGAGATATCCTTGCAGTTGATCACTACGACTTCAAATCTCGACTGACTTTGCACGATCTACGTCTTACTTATTATGGTGAAAAGAGATACTCGAGTAAATCCCCGAAAAAGGTTGAATCAAACGTGAAAAGAGAGTAAAATGAGAATCCCAAGTAAGTGAGAAGAGTGACCAATTGAATGACGTATCTCGCAGTCAGTCCAGGTCAGTTTCCAATCATGACTCAAACCACAAACACCTTTGAACATGTAAGATCTCATCTCTGACGACGCAGTCTGGATCCTCGTGGCCAGCTTGAAAAGTCGTCACCATGCATGGCTGGAGATGAAGACATGCTCTGGGTGCAGAGTGTACAGCTCCAGACCCAGCATCCAATCCATGACATCTGCTAATTCCATGTTCCTTTGGCCAGCACCGACCGACCGCATGGTGTATTATATATTATATTCAGAGCATGACATGACACAGATGTTCTACAACGCTAGATATGTTGATTACACGCCTCTTCGATAAGGAATCTGCAGCCGCCTTGACCGAGTCAAGCAAAGACGTATGACAAATGTCCCACTTCTAATGATATCCTCCCCAGTTCCTTAGCGTGCGTTATGCCTGAGCAATCTTGCTAGCTACCGTCCGTTCCTTCTCGAGCCTTTCCTTGTTGGCTTGGAAAGCAGCATCCCTACACGCTTGTATTCCCGTGCTTCAGACACCATCAGCATCGAACGCTTATCAATGACTGTATGTATGGAGACTTACCAATTATGGGATTCTGGGGTACGGTGGGTGGAGCAGAATACACGTTGGCAATGTGGGCAATCTCCAGCTACTCGGAGTGCGGCAGAAGGGCATTGGGTGGGATTGGCAGTCATCTCAGGCTTGGAAACCTCGCCATCGGTCGTAGCAGAGGTGGGAGTGGTGGGGATGTTGTAGATGACTTTGAATTGGCAGCGTTTCTTGGCGGGCCTGTTGGGTGATCAGTATGTGTATTCAACATGGTGGTGCCGAGTGCATGCATGGATGGACAAGGCGACCAAGGGCAATCAAGGAGGGAGGAATAGCGATTGCAAGAGATATAACCAAGGGAAGGAAGACAAAGGGATGATTCAGCATACTGAGCACAGCATCCAGCTCGATTGAATACTTGCCCAACCCGCCTCCTCTCAAACCAAACAATAAGAAACCAAGTTGCACAGTGTAGTAGAGGTAGGTAGTATACGAAAGACCAGTACTCACATGATGGGCTAGTTGATCGGGGATGTAAATAGGATAGTGGGGATATACTGCAGGTGGCGATGCGGCGTAATCGATCAGTCTGAGAGAGGGGAATGATGATGAATGGTTGTGGTTTGGTATCTATCGTCCGTCTGGGATACACAGACCCGCGATTGGATGATGAAGTGAATCTATGATTCTAGGTCTATGAATGATCTATGCACGACCTGTTCGATTCGTAGTAATGATCAAGATGTTAGATTGGGGGAATGGAATGGGAATGTAATGATAAGGCGTGTGACGCTTGCGCGTTTAGTTGTAATCGAGTGGCGAGTGGCGAGTGGCGGTATCGTCCGTTACACTGTAAAGGTTTAAAAAGGGGTTGTGTCAAGGGGAAGTGGTGGGAGGTAGATGAATGAGTCTTTATATATATATATATATATCTCGGGGATTGAATCCTTCTGGGGGCTAAATGACAAAGCAGTAGGAAAAGTAAGAAAAAGGATTCGTATGTATTCGCGAGTCGACTAGAATACGCTGGCCTGGCCTGAGTGGAGGAGAACCGAGAGACCGGATGTGGAGTTTAAGGGGTTATGGATTTAGGTCTAGTCCCTATTCAATTACCGTTTCCGAATTCACTCACTTCCGCTCACCTATTCGAGTATATCAGGATTCATCAGATGGCATTGTTGATGAATTTCAAAGAATCATGAAATTCTTATCATGCCTATCATCGCCAAACCCAATCCCAATTCAAACGCATACACAATCAAGTCCTTTACTTGCTGATGTTGGGAAACCTGTCAAGCCAGGATGTATTTTCTGTAGTGTATCGAGTCAAAATGGTTTCAACATCGTTTATGAGGTACATATCATATCATCTATCTATCCCATCCTCAATTGAGATCTCTTGACTACTACTACTACTACAACTACTACAACGAGCATTTTATTTCCGAGTGCTGACGAAATATATTTGGGTAGGATCAAGAATTGATCGCGTTCCATGATCGGTGCATTCCTTCAATGGTGTTATGAAAGACTCGGACTGTGTAGCTGATAAAAGTCTCTAAAAAAGCTCCCCACAGGCAGAACAGCACCTTCTTATCATACCTCGATATCACCTGGGTGAGTATCCTAACGTGCCTTCCATGCAGCTTTCATATGCATTTCCTGTTTCCCGATACCGAGTTGTTGTTATTTGGGGATAATATTGTGACAATCTTGCGAATGCTTTTCGGATCTTGCTCATGTCTTACTCACTGTTCAAGCCTTGCAAACACCGCTAACTAGACTTAGCTTCCACCGTACGGGATCTCACATCGGAACATATCCCACTATGCAAGTCACACTCTTCCTCAATCTCCCATCTAACCCCCCTTTTCTGATTCATCCTAGTCTTTGCCTTTCCGCTCCCGCTTCGTTCCACCCCTCCTCCCAACCTAGCGGGTACTGACTCACGCAGTAAATCGCATGTTATCCCTCGCCACGACCCTCCACGCCTCCTCGACCTCCACTCTCCAATCGCCATCCCGTCTAAATACAGGCTTCCACATCCCGCCATTCTCTTCAGTACACCATCTCCACCTCCACGTTCTTTCGGGCAAACCAACTTTACTAGGTCGCATCATACATCCTTTCTTCTCTTCCGGCACTACTTCAGCCAAAGATACCCAATTACAGACCGGGACTGGGTTTGGGAGTGAGGAGAAGGAGAAGGAAAGACTTGGTTGGGGATGGTACATATCTGGAAATCAGGTAGTCAGGATCTTGGAACGAGGTGGTAGAGTTGGTTTGGGTCCTGGTGGACGACGTGGAATCGAAAGGCGAGGTCCTGCATAGTGTCCGCTTGGAAGATGTGGGCTGGGCAGGTTCGTAATCGAGGCCTTGGATGAGCTGTGTGTTCTAGAACTGTACGCTTGAACGATCTACTATTAGTTAGTCACGATGTGGTGCGACTTGCAATAACGATTCTGTACGACCGGTCGGGTATTGATGTTTTTGGATGTACTGCGTACTTGGTAATTACCTGCCGTCATTACCTGCCGTCACTACTGACGTTGCTGGTAATCGAGCACTCCAACGCCACACCACCCAACACGCAGTAAAAGATGCATGAGCTCCTGCTAAACAATATCATATACAGGACAACATCACAAGACTCCTCATACACTAGCTCACCCAAGGACATGTACATTTTTTTTGCTCTTCTTAGACTTTGAACCTTTGCTGAAATCCCTCCAATGGCTGATTCGCTCATCCCTACGTTCTGCAAATATCGTGTTAGCATCTGTGCACAAGAGCAATAAAGGAGCTGGAAAGAGGAAAGATGCGTCGCCAAATCGATCACTCGACCTGCAAGAGATATCGTAAGAACAGTCTCGAAAGACCACGCTTTACAAGGGATAACGGAGAAGGAGAAATGGGTAGCTCACCTTCCCATTTCGCTTGTTCCTCGTGCTTGCGTTTCCGATTTGCAACCTCGGCTTCCTGTCGGGCTTTCTCGGCACCCTCATTGGCATATGCTAGCTTGGTCTTTCTGGAAACGAGTCAGTTGTGATCAACACCTAATAAAAGCAACAGGAGAGCTCACCTTCGTTTGGTCAGTTCGTCCTCGATCAGAATCTCCTTTGCTTTCGTCTTGATCTGCACATCTAGACTGGGCTTGAGGTTGATGAGCCGAGGATCGTCATCTGGTATACTGGTAGAGTAGCCCGCGCCGAGTAAGCTAAACAAGTCAGCAACTGTTCTGCAAGGAAAGCGAAATCAAAAGTAAGACACTCACGATTTCAGTATCAAAGTACGAGAATGGCTCATAACAGCGTCAATTTCACCACGTTTACTTGAATCAGACAAGATTCCCTCAGCCTGTACAAACTGTGTATCAGTTTGTGATCGGATATTCGGCTCCATCAAAATGAGACTGACCTTTTTCAGTAAATCAAATGCCTATATGAAGGGAGAACCATTGGTCAGCATCATTGTCCGAAGCGCATTAGAAAGGATAAGGTAGAAGAAGAGGAAACAGGGTAAAGAAGGAAGAAGAAAATAGGGAAGTGTAGGTCATCAAGGAAAACTCACCTCTTCTCCCTGGGGGTGTTTGTATTTGTCGGGATGGATCAGCAGCGATTTTTTACGAAATGATTTCTTCACATCCGTATCTGTACAGCCATATGGTACGTCGAGAACATCATAAGGACTGAGGAGATGTTAGCTCTTCTACAGGGACAGTAAAGAGAGCTCACTTGAGTTTAAAAGACTTCATAACCCGCTCAACCTAAGACCACAAGTCAGCGAATGAGCTTGACAAAGCAAGGAAAGTCAGATTACTCACCTCCAGCTGTTTGTTGAGGTCGGCTGCATTCTTTGACAAGATTGAGTCGACATTGCTGGAGGAAGCCATGGTTGTCCTGCGAAAGATAAAACAACAGCCACAGATGAAGCTTGACGGCGGTGCTCTCAAGGGAGGAGGCCAGTGGCGACGGCATTTTGCCGGTGAAAACGGATGTGGCACTTGCTTCACCTCCACCCGGTCGGCCTCAGCTGCTTTCTTGTCATTTTGTCGCGAGTTGCATGTCGCGAGTATAAGGTAACGCGCTATGGCTGACGCGAGTCTTTTTCTGCGTAAGCGGAAAGACAAGCAACGGCGAGGTGTGAGTTCCGTTCGAGTCTTATCTGCTGCGCCTTCCCCTCCAGTGGCGTCAACCTCGTCTCCACGACCTGGTTCTGTGCAACCACCACAGACTGTGAAATCCGAGGTTGAACCTGTTTCTGGCGAGGGTATCACCGAGATCAAGCTGTACTCCATCTCGCCGGACGAAAGATCGCGCTACAGCTTGTTCAAGCTCCACTCTGATCGAGCATGCGATCCAACCGAACTCGCCCCGCCTGTCCTGTTCAATCGTAAACACCCAGGTCCTCGCGCGCCACCTACATTGGCCTATAATGCCGAAGGCAAAGTGGTTGGAAGATACTTGTTCGACGGAGAAGGGAAGCCCATACTTGACGAGAATGGGAAACACCGTATGGAGAAACGAGAAGAGATGGACATGTCACTCGTTGGAACGGCTGACGGTGCTGGTCCGAGAAAGAGACGGAAAGGAGTAAGAGAAGTTTACAATACCGATGTGGAGGCTATACGACTCAAGCGAGAAGAAGCTACTCCTTGGGTACTTGAGACTGGAACACCAAAAGATTCCGGAACAGGAACGGGACCGAGTGCGAGCGCAAGTGGTGCAATGCCAGAGCATTGGGTAGGAAGGATGGTCGACCAGAGTCATATGCCAAGTGTACTGTTCGTCAATGATGGTACGGGCGAGGCTGGGTTCAAAGTCATTCCAGTCGCAAGACACTATCGCTTCAACCCAGAACGCCCATTCCAAGTCCTCGATTCGGATCAGGCGAATAAATTGGTGTGTAACATCAAGTAGTCTGTCCTATATCTCGGTACTGACATCGGGCTCCTGGCAGTTTGAAACACAGCAGAAACAGAAGATTACCGATAGGTGGTCACATCGTCCAGGAGGGTCCATACCACCCGAGAAGATCAAGCGCGAGGTATTGGATCAAGAACTCAGAGCTCGGCGGATCGAAGAACGCATAGCAGCGTCCAAGAGTACAGGCACTGGTGGCTCAAGTGCCGCGGCGGTAAAGAAGGAGCCAAAATGGGACGATGATTACAAACGGGAGGGTAGGCGACTTGAGCGTGTACGCTGTTCTCATTTACATCTGGAGGGTACGCTGATTCGAGGCTCAGGGACTGGAGGGCGGAGCGGACGAGGAGCTCGATTATGACGAAACAGAGATGTTCCAGGATGATGAAGAGAACAACACATTCTATCATAATGCCGAAGAAGAAGAAGACCAGAAGCTCCAAGATGTAAGGCGAGGCGCCACTAAACATTATAGTTGACTGTGCTGACCGGTTGTCTTTAGGAACAACTTAAAAAGGAGTTCCGGCTGGCAAATGCAAATGTTGGTGATAGGCCACAGATTGACGATGAGGCATCGGATGAGGACCTGGAGGAGATGCTGGATGATGGCAAGCTCAATTCCGAGGGGAAACGATTAAGGCGGATGATGAAGAAACGAGGTGGAGATGACTTGTTTGGAGATTCAGATTCGGTATGTTGCATCCTTCCTGTCTAAAAACACACAGTAGCTCATGCAATACGTTCAGGATGACGAATCGGAAGAGGAGGAAGAGACAGCAACCAAGGATGAAAAGAAGGAAGCGGATGGCGACAAGGATAAGGATAAGGATAATTCAGTACCGGGATCTGCTGAACGACCTTCTCGGCCACCATCACGCGGACCGAATGGTCGTGGTACATCCTCTCCTACAGGCAATCGTCGTGCTCAGCCTCCATCATCTGGGAAAGCCAGCACTGCTCCTCCTGGATCTGGAGCTGCACTTCTCGCTCAACGCGCTGCTTCTCGCGGTGCGTCTCCTCGTCGCAGTCGTGGCACTACTCCTACATCAGGACGAGCAACATCTCCCGAGAATCGCGCCTCTAGTCCATCCGGTACAGCTGGGCGGCGCTCAGCCTCTCCAGCAGTCTCTTCCGCATCCACATCGAAACGACCTGGTGGTCCCAGTACTCGTTCTCCTGAACCCAACTCCAACTCCAACTCGTCTGCTTCGACCCCAGGAGCAGGAGCAGGAGGAACCAAGCGTAAACCTTCACCATTACCTACTCAAGCCAATGAAATTTCTCGCAAGAAGAAAAAATCATCCTCATCATCGACACCTACACCTACACCAGGACCACCAGACGATTTACCAACTTTCCCAGGCGCCATCACGGCCGACGAAGTACGTGCATGGTTCGCAAGTCAGACTACAGACGAAGTACCTTTCGGAGCAGTGGTCAGTGCTTTCAAAGGCCGTTTGGGAGCCGTGGCAAGTGAACACAAGGAGCAGAACCAGAAGGCTTTCACGCAACTTATACCCATGTTTGCCAAGCGGGAGAAGGGTGTATTCAAGATTAAACCTGGTGTTAGACCAGGCGCTTGAAATCAAGTCTAGTATATTCTGTAGCTTGTGATAGTAGAGGCGTTCTTCTTTAACGTGTCCATACTTGGATAAATATAGGCATTTAGTCGCGCATGGATTCCCTGGAGAAAACTTTTTGAGGCATGCATTGTCGTGACAATAATGACTTAAACCAGCGTCGCACCGGATTGAATGTTCTTTCCTTTCATCCAAATGAAGCGGTACAATGCTTAGTACTTCCGAGAAGTGAAGACTCTTCTTTGACACCTGCAGAGACGAATTAATGGATGCGCTAAACCTCTCAGTGAGAACAATGCCGGCTCTTCACCACCATATAGTCAGTCAGTCCTGAGGAGCCGTCCGCATCCATGAACAGCCTTAAGCAGAACGCGTCGCAGATATCCTTGAAAATCATGGACGGGCCTCGAAACAATCATGCGTCAAACCAGTAGCATCCCAATATCGAGGATTCTACTCGTAAATACACTGCACTCCACACCGCAACCACCACCGCCGCCTCTGTCTCTCCGATAATGATAGCTGATTTACTCGGATGCCTTGGCCTTCTTCTGAGCAGAGGTACCCTCACGGAAACCGTTCTTGAAGCGGCGGTCGACGCTCTTCAAGTGTGACATTCGGCCGGTACCGCTGTTGGTATTGGTATTGGATGAAGGATGTTTAGATTGAGAGAGAAGGGTAGATTATGTGGACAATCGATAGGCGAGAGGAATGAATGGTCGGTATTTGAGAGAGGTAAAATGAGTCGAGGAAGTGGATGTAGAGACGGAGAAAGGAGCACGATCAGCTTTTGAAGACAGAATCCGAAACACCAAATCTCACGTTGTCTTTCTCCTCTTGGCCTTAAGACCCCAGTTGTAGCTCCTGATCTTGGCCGAAGGGTAACCACACTGTGCGCAAGCTATAGAGAACAAGAAAGAAACACGACTCCGGTCAGCCAACTCTTGCTTAAAACAGCTCCACGCACTGTGCTTTTGCTTGTGGAAAGATCGTTCACCGCATCGCCTGCAGAGGGTGTGGGATTTGGAGTGGCGCAAACCGCTATTCACATTCATCAGCCGGTCATTCCAAACTCCAGCCAGACACCAATGACTTACAAAGAGGGAGTACCCTGTTAATATAGAAAAAGCGACCAGGTCAACAGAAAAGGACCTTCCGTCAGCTACCATCCTCTTTCAATCAGACATTTCATACGTACTTTCACCTAAACGCAACGTCAGCTATGTTCAATAGAGATACTGGAAGAACAATGAAGGGACTCACCATCTTTTCTGGTCTTCTTGAAGGATGAAAAAAGAAAGAGGATTTCAAGTGGTGAGCTTTCGAGGTGGCAGCACAGTCAGGGCGGGGGAAAGTTTCGTCCTTTTATCAAAATTGAGAATTTGACACGTCATGTAACGTTTGCCTTGGTGGCGAACATCTGGACGAGATCCCCTACGCGTGTGCTTTGCTTTTCAGAGATGATTTAGTGGTGGATATGTCATGCATATCCTCATTATTACAAGTGCAGCTTGGTGTCTGCATCTCTAACCGAGTCGAGTCAACAGTCCAGTGAAAGGCTGAACAGACGTATGGCTCCTACATAACTCTCAAATAGTCCCGTCTGCTCGATACCATTGTTCTTTCCAGGGGCCAGTATCCAATGTCTTCCCTCGATCCAGCCTCGGCATCATCACCACTACCATCTCTCAAACCTTTTGCGCTCACTTTAATCCACTACGATCCTCTCCACCCTCTATCTATCCCATTAACACTCCTTTCGCTCACCCCCATATTCCTCTTCGTCTCCTACCTGACCCTAATCATCTTCACGCGCCGTCTGACTACCGCCCTGCTAGTTCTGGGACAATTATCGAACGAAGCGTTGAGTTTGATTTTGAAGAGATTATGGAAGGGACATCGACCATATCGCGGTTTCGGAGAAGTAGGAGATGGTTGGGGAATGCCTAGCAGCCATTCTCAAGCTGCTGGGTTTTTGGTCGCTTGGGGAATAGGATATGCCCTTACAGATTCCAGGAGGTACATGTTGAGGGAAAATGAAGCACAAGCAGAAGTGGTCAGACGTATCAGAGCTTGGCGTAAGCGTATCTACATATTTGGTCTTGTCTTGTGGTCGGTCTTGGTAGCTTATTCTCGGTGAGTATCAAGGTATCTCTCCATCTCTACATGGCTTGGCTAAACTGCATAGGTATCATCTGTACTACCACTCGCCAATACAGATCATATATGGCTACGGTGTAGGCCTCATCGCTGGCTCGATACACTTCGGCTTGACAGAGTATATCCCAATGTTTCACCCCAACTCGTTCCTTGCACGCGTACGAGACGCATTCGAGACTGTATGGCAAGGGATTGGTGGAATAGGAGGATGGGATATTGGAGGTACACCAGGAGGCTGGGGAGAAGGTCATTTTGTATATAAAGTCAAAACTGCATGATCGCCGATGCATCTTTCATTCCTGCATCAAGTTTTACCACGAACAGCAATCAACGAGCGAGACCGCAGAGCATGCATACATGCGTAATGGACGACAAATGAATCACAACACCGTATAATACACAGAAATTAAAGCGATAACAATCCGATCAGGCAAAGGCAAATATGCTACAAAGGGGGTGGGGGATTACCCGGTGAATCGTTATGAGGGTAACAAAAATTAAGACGTGTGACGATGGATGCGTGAAACAGTCAGAGATCATAGTAGTCATGAAGATAAAGGAATGGACACGGTGGTGTCGTGACTGCCCGAAGCGCTGCCCGATCCGCCCGCACTCAAGACAAAGCCCAATTTCGAGAGGCACTGGATCAGTGCTGTCTTCGAAACAGGTTTGGCGAGAACGGCAGAGAAAAGCGTGCCCTCTTCTGATATTGACTCGTGCTGCTCATATGAGGTGGCCGCAATGACTGATGATGGTCAATGACAGCTACTTCACGCTGAGTTTTTAAGCTTACTGGGCGTATTTTGATTGTGATTGTTAGTCGACCGGATCATCCGAGCGACTTGCTCCCCATTCACAACAGGCATGTGGATATCGCAAACTATGACATCAAAGCCTGAAAAATCAGTATCTGTTCTTCGCCTAGATACTGCACAACTCACGAATGCTACCCATTGTAGCGGCCAGAGCCTGAGGACCGTCTTCCACGCAGATGCAGCGACATCCCATCCTAGTCAAGAGGGTCTCGAGGATCTGCATACAGTTAGCGATTGTCTTGTCGACTCTATGGAGAAGCTCACTTTTTGCGAGATGGGATTATCCTCTGCAATAAGAACGTCCAAGGAACGATCCGTTGCCTTGAAAGTAAGACCACCTCGAAGCTCTGGGCTCTCGAGAGGTATTTGCTGTGGGTCGGTCTGTAACGATGCTTGACGCCTTTGCCTCCAAAGCTCCATGCTGGTACTTCGGTCACTCGATCCCGATCCCGCCCGGACCCTGATTGGCGCAGAGGCACGTCGTGACATCTCACCATCATCCGTTGACTTGACTCGGTCCAAAGCGTTCAGTTCGGACGGGCGACGGAAGTGTTGAGGGACCAGCGGCACCACGCTAGGTGTCGTCGGAGGATTGCTAGCACGAGAAGGAGTCGAAGCAGCCGACGACGTTGACGTCGATGGCGAAGGAGGGATCGCGTTGTCTCTCGCGAGGTCCGCTGCCTTTCTTCGAGCACGATCTCGCAGCTTCACAGACAGGCTACGCGGCCGCTTGCCCATCACTGGCGCTCCTTCGAGGGCTTGGTTGATAGGAGCCATCGAATCCGTCCTGAGCTTACGGATGACATCGTCGTTGGCCTGCTTGAGGACTGGCAAATTCTTGAAGTTGAATGTCCCGAAATCGTCCTGCTGATGCAAGTCTTCGACAATCGCACTCATCTCGTCGACAGCCCCAGGTGTCATCGGTACTGCCGGTGCAAGCTTTTTCATTACTTGTGGTACAGCTTCGTCATCATGGAATCCATGCGTCGCACCGCGAGAATCAAAGTAGTCAGTGGACTCGGGATCGGTAACGTCCGGAACAAAGCTCGCTTCAGATGTGGCGATGGTGTTCCAGTCGATTCCGGCGAAGAAAGCATGCTGCTTGACTTCTTCGGCACCTCTTGCGCCTAGCCGTTGAGAGGGATCATAACACATGAGTCGGTCCATCAGGTCACGCGCTTCTGGACTAAGGTCCACTTCGTCTTCGTGCCAGTCAATGCGACGTGAGACGACATTGTCGAAGACTTTTCCGGGCGTGTCGGCATGGAAAGGTGGAATGCCATACAGGAACTCGTACAGCACGACACCCAGCGCCCACCAATCGACAGCTTTATCGTCTGTTCCGATACCCAGAATGCTCTCAGGCGCCAAATAGTCTGGCGTGCCGACAAAACGAGGAGGTTCCCGACCACCGCCAGAAGGAGTACCAGCTTCCGAGGACAGCTTTGTCGCAGTAGACAACGTCCGCGTATGCAATGGGACACCAGTAGATTCGGACCCGCTCGATTCATCCGCAATATCGTTCTCTTGCACCCCGGCGAAATATGATTGATTCAAGGTGGAAATAGGAACAGGCGGCAAAAGCTCAGGCGAGATGCCCGTGGAGTCATTCGATGACATCGACATCGCACGGTGATTGAGCGGTCTCCCAGTTCGAGTTGACCCGCGTAGGGAGGTACCACGTAGATATGCTGGTCGTGGGCCACCTACTTGACGATTGAGCAAACCGATACGCGATAGACCAAAATCGGTAAGCTTCAAATGACCCCGAGAGTCGATGAGGAGGTTGTCCGGTTTGATATCCCTATGACAGTCAGCTAGATTTCGTTCGGAAGGTGGTGGACTCACCGATGCACTATGTTCCTCGCGTGGAGATACTCCAAGCCCAGGACAACCTCGGCTATGTAGTTCCTAGCCCAGTCCTCGGGAAGTCCACCGAGCGTCTTGACAAGTGATGCGCAATCGCCTCCGTTCAGATACTCCATAACCAGATAGAGGTACTCCTTGGATTGGAACGAGAAGAATAGCTTGGCTACATACGGCGAGCTGGCTTGATTCATCAAGATTGTCCGCTCAGCCTTGACATTGGTGATTTGATTTTTGGCGATCATATCGGACTTTTTGAGGGCTTTGATAGCGAAATAATCACCCGTGGCTACCTTTTTGGCGAGATAAACGGATCCGAAGGCACCTCGACTGATCGGCTTAATGATCTCAAAATCCTTGATCGAAGGTGGGGCGCTACGCGAAGGTACAGCTGCAGAAGGGATTCTTGGGGAGAGCGGACTTTCGCGGAATGCTCTAGACGACGAGACACGGCGGGAGTGCCCAGTCTTGTTGTCCTCAGGGAGCAGCAATGGTGAGACTGGCCTTAAAGTAGGCTGTGAGGTTGACTCTGAAGGAGGAGAAACCACAGCAGGAATCGAAGAGACTTTGCCATCGGGAGGCAGAGGAGCCGATGATGGATCGGATGGCGTGAGAGTCGCTGGTGTTGGCGGTTCGAGCGGGGTTGGAGGAACAGTGAGATATGAACCACCTTGACTATGCAAAGCAGACGATCGCTGTGGATGACCCTGGGTGATGGGCAGCCTAGCTTGAGGTGCGATCTTCCGATGCCCAGGCGGTGAGATCTCTGCTCCGTCGTGCTGCTCTTCAAGGCCTCCACCAGTCTCCCCAGCAGGATCTGATCCGCTCTCTGAAGGACTTCCCTCCTCCCTGTCCGCCAACATTTGGTGCATTTTGTCCTCCCACTCGTTTCTTGTCTTCTCAGAGTACCTGATAGTACTCTGCATCCTGGCAACAGCTTTCTGTTTCCTCCTAAGCTGATCTTCAACGTGGGTGAATAGCAAAGACAGTGCACCCTCATTCGTCTGTGGAGGCTGCCATCGCTGTATCTGACCCAATGCTTCCTCAGATTCCCTCGACAGATAGCCTTGCATGTTGAATGGTAAATCAGCCTCGGCTTCTTGGACCGATGGCGTCTCGATCGTCTGAGCCACAGTGAGAATATCAATGACATTTTCTAGGTGATCCTTGGCGATCTTCTTGAGGTCGACCCCTATGGGACCACTTGGCAGCTGTGTTTCTTGTCCATCCGCGAGCGATTCCGGAAGGGTGAAGAACAAGACCCCTTGATATTGAGCCGGCTGCTCCACGGTAGAGCTCTCGATCTCCGTGAACAGCATGGAGACTGTTTGTTGAAGGTCGTGCAGACATTCATCACAAGCCGAGATCTCAGCCTCGAGTCGATGTACCGCATCGCACGTCTCGTTATGCTTTTCGAAAAACCAGGTGACGATCTCACGCTCGCAGATTCTGCACAATATACCATCGGTGGATATGACACCCCGAGGAAACATGAGGTCGCCTGTCTCCTCCGTTTGTGTCGCAGTAACAGGCTTGACCACCCACATAGTATGTGACGGCTCATCGTCTTCGCGCATGAGCATGCCAACACCTTCGAGCTCGATGTACACTGGACCAGGTTGTCGAGTGTCGGTCTCTGCATCATCCAGTTGGTGTACTTCGAAACGGAAACGGCATTGGACCGTGTTGTTGTCATCTTCAAGAAGCTTTTGCGTCGCTTCAGCAAAAGTCGAGGCATCGGCAGGGGCCAATAGAGAAGATATTGGCTTGTCGAGCACCTCCTCAGGTTCGCGTCTATCTGATCAGCTTGCAACATTCCCATGAAGAGCTCGACTTACCCGGTGACCTCTAAGATAGCGTCATTTATATACTGGATCTCGATACTTTGAAGACCAAGCTCCATCACAATATTGACGCTCTTTGCGTGCTCGGCCAAGAACCGCAGATCGTCAACAGCTTGAGCTTTGGGTGTTCCCGCGGTAGGTCCGATGGTCTTGCCTGTGAAAGGCGTTGACAGCGTATCCGGACTCGGGATGCCAGCGTGGATTTCACTCAACGATGCGTCTCGGATTTGCAATGTTTCACTTCCTGGCGATGACGAAATGTCCGCTAGAGCAGCCTTGAACTGCTCATCAAATCTCGACTCCTCTTTGCCCGGTTTCATGACAAAGAGCAACGGCTCATTCTCGTCCACCTCGTCAAATTTCCAGAAGCCCTTCTCAGCCTCCCACCAATCGAGAACTCGGCTGAGAGTAGCAATGGCCATGAGGATATCGACATACCAACCCCGACCGGGCCAATCATCGTGCTCGTCCCAATTCGAGCCCACTTTCTGTACCTTCTGAATGATATCAGTACAGGTGGCAGGACGGGCCACGAGACTGTTAACGCTAAGGTCGACAACATCGGTGGCTAGTACGATCAGTTCCTGCAAGGCCGCCATAAAGCTGCGCTCCGCATCCGCGGCCTCAGAGTCCCCAGCATGTGAGTTTGGGATAAGAGGACGATGTGGCGGCATTGGAGACCGAGAGCGAGACGTTGAACGAGAACTGGCGGCGGACACTGTCCTGTCCAGTGATTGACTAGCGTGCCGTGCTGCGCGTTCCCTCTCAACATAATTCCGTGGGGCAACGCTAGGTCGACGTCGAACTCGATTGGGACTGCTCGGTAGCTGGCTCAGGCGACGATTGGGACTCTTGGATGCCGATGGTCGAGATAGAGACGGGCGTCGACTGACAGGACGCGACGATGCCCCTACAATGGTTAGCCATGTAATGATAGGCTGCAACTCACCATAAGTAGACCTTGACCCTTCCCCTTCCATCTCACTGTCTTCGCCGTCCACCAATGGGGAATCGTTAACATCTCCAAAGTAGTCATGAGACGCCTCGTCTAACAACTCTGCAGGTTGCTGTGCCTCTGCAAACTTGGTTATTAATGCGATCGTGCCCAATAGCGTGTCGTCGCAGACCTTCTTGGCTGCGTCGAGCCGGTGTCTGATGTGACGTCTGACAGAGGCCACGGTAATATCTGCACCCGGCGCGACAGGCTTGTCTTCGCTGGCACTTACAGATTGCGCATCCGAAGATAAAGGAATGACCGGCGAGGGAGTCTCGGCCCATTTGTTCACACCAGGGGTGAGTCCAGGCCCGGAGAAGCCGTACGAGGACGACCGGGAACTATTCTCAGTTGGACGAGACGCATGCGAAGCTGTAGCGATTTGTCCCCCCGATCCGCTCGAATCAGCTGCTGCTGTAAGCCGAGACGTGGGTTGAGTCATAACACTGGAGTCGAGATCAAGTCGAAGATTAGGTTGCTTCCGGCGTATCTCCAAGCTACTGCCTGCCCTGGAGCCGGCACGAGTGGAGTCCTCTTCGACCACGGTAGATGGAGCCCGGACCATGCTGATAGGCAAAGGAGGAGGGGGCATCTCGATAGATGAAGGCTTTCGGGACAGCCGACCGATGTCGGCGGAAGTGGATCCAACGATACCAGCGGCTCCTGCGAGACTCGCAGAGTCGAACTGTGAAGCCTTTGATCGCAGCTCCTGGTGTGAGGCTGCGAGACGGAGGGAGTGAGACGAATGAGAAGAGTCTCTTGACATCGCTTCTGGAGCAAGCAAAGCCGCTTGCGGCGCAGCTAGAGGAGGCACTTGGCTCCCACGTCTACTGCTAGGAGCGGAAGGAATCCGCTGTGCTACGTGAGCGCCAAGGTTGCTGGGTCGGAAGGGTTGATGTTGGCCCTCAGGAATGAAATTGCTCTTGACAGCGTTCCACCAGCCCTCCATTTTGTTGACGAGATTCTTCTTTTTCTTTCCAGCAGCGGTTGTGCTTGAACTTGTATCGTTTGAGCGCAATGAGCTTCCGGAGGTTTGTCTGGGACGCTCAAGAAAGCTCGACCGCTTCTGCTTAGGTGATCGGGTCGGATCAAGCGCAGATAAACTGGACCGAATTGACATACTTCGCCGACGCGATTGTGCAGATGGTCCAGCATAATCGTCTCTCGATGTTGTCGGTGTCAAAGCTATCGCACTGGATGTATCAAAATTAGGCGGTTCAAGATCTCTGGGGCTCGGTCTCGAGGTACCGTGTTCGTTTATCGGTGAAGTTCCGGCGGAATAATCCGTTCGCTCTACTGGCGATCCTTCAGAGTGCGAAGCTCTTACAGAATGCTCTGTCTCGGCGCGTATTTTCTCCTCCTTGTACCGCTTGTAGCAGTCATACCAGTCTACCCACTCAATGTCCGCAACCATGCCTGAAGCACTGCCAGTCTTCTCCATACCAACACCTCCGCTGTCTATCGGACGAGATGGCCCCGCGTTGGACGAGGTTGGCAGAAATCCTACATTTTGGCCGCCGAACTTCCGTAGCGCTTCTTGAGCAGCTTGGGATGAATCAGAAGTCCCGGGCAGGCCGACAGGAATAAAGGGCAGATCCTCACCCGGAGAGGAGAACGTAGTAGTTAGTGGAGTCGTATCGCTTAATCCCCACTGCGCGCCGCGGTCGGCGCGAGGTCCTGCTAACATCGCTGGGGCACCTGTAGTGGTGGAGCGGATGAATGGAGGCGGAACATTCTCTCCATCTCCCTAAGCAACAAATGAGCGAAAGAGTCTAAGGATGAATGAAGCACCCACAGCTGAACCTGAACTGGTCGGTCGCCATCTCTGCAACTTCGCCTGCCTACTCTGCATAATCATACTCGCATGGCTGGCGGCGTCGCCGAGGCCACCGAACCCTGCGAGATCCATTTGCAGCATCTTGCCTGTCGTCGACCGCAAGCGTGGCCTATCGCGAACGCCTCCAGGAGTCGTGGATCCCGAGAGAGATGTTCCCGGAAAATATGTTGAAGCAGGCTGGACTTGCAGTCCTAGCCCGAAGGGCGAAGCAGAATTTGGTACGCTACTGGGCGAAGAAGTAAGTGAATGAGACGCAGGTGGCGGAGAAAGCAGGTCTGACGCTTGTGATCCGGTAGTGTCTCGGGCGATTAGGGGTCGAAGAGTGGTTTCGTGCATTGATGTCCGATATCGGTGCTGTTTCGGCGCAGAGAATGGCTCGCCCAGCCCCTGACCTTGCACCTCGACAGGCAAAGACGGGCGAATTCGCTGGGGAACAGAAAGGGGTGCTTTAAAGGAAGAAGGCGGAGCGATGGGAGAGCGGCTGAGATGCCCTACAGCGTCCAGGGAGCCTCCGTTGGAGTCGGAACGTGAAATGGCCCCTTTTTCCTCGATTGAAGGGTACCTCGTACTCACCGGCGTCCCGGGAACAGATAGCGTGGGCCGCCCCTTGCCAATATGCAGTGTGTGGCTCAACATGGCTATGGGAGCCGAGGCGGTCGGCCCCAGCTCTCTTGAGGGAGGTATGCTATTTAGTATTGGCACGGAAGCGGCAGGCGAGGGATTCGGTGTGGGTACCGATGCAGTAGATGATATTGATCCACCCGATGGGGGACTGGTGCTAGCTGGGGGAGGGGAAACAACACTCAGGTTATTCTTGATCAAGTCACCAGCCAGACGAACACTCGTGGGAACTCGATTTAATCGTATAGCTCCGGAACTTGACGACGACGAAGTTGGTCCTGATGATTCGCTCACTGGTGGGCTGAAGAAAGACGACCCTTCATGCGTTGTAGGCCAAGGCGAAGGCAGCGGGTTCAGCGGGGATATCATTGAAGCTGACGTTGAAAGATTGGGCACTTGACCAGCCGCAAATACTGGACGCCCCGCTCCGCTCGATATCGGCATCTTTCGATTATCGACAGACGACGGATTCAGGAATTCGGACGGCCGCCGTTGGCGAGGTGGACTACGATTGGACCATATTGAGCGAGACGACAAAAGTAGACAGAAAATGTAGTTCTCACCTTGAAATATTCATTGCTGAGGGTGCAGTCCTTTCCCTCTCCCTTCTTGGACTGGGAGGCCCCATGGAATCCTTTGCCTTTCCTTTGTCCCGTAGACTTCCAGTTCCACTACCCAGCTTAGCAGGGTCCCAATTTCCGCCCCAGCCCAGGCCCAATAAATTTGCGTCCCTGGTCTCTCGGGTCGGTGACGACAGTCGACGGGTCCGAATCTCACCGGCTAGTGGTTCGAGCTCTGGGCTTCCGAATGCTAGTGGACTTGACCCTGCATTACTGCTGGGAGCTGACGATCGCGGGAATGCACCGTTACTGCTGCTATTGCTACCGCTTCTCCTCCTGAGACCTTCAGATGAAGTTGCAGCCTCCCCACGAGCGATATTTTCCACGCGGCGTCCACCAGGATGGGTCGGTGATTCCTTTTTGGAAATCGGACTATTCCGAGGCGGGGACTCTTTGATCACCGGTGGTGATGGGTTGGGCAAGCTCCCAGAAAGCGCAGCGCCGCTTAATGATCGTCTGGACTTCATCAAGAGTGCGCCAGGCGTAAGAATTTGAGTTCGTGACGGACTAGGGGGGCGTGAGGTAGACAAGGTGGTCGAGGCAGGGCTGGCGGATCTACTGGTGTGTGGAGACGCCGTGCTCGGGCGACGAAGGACGTCGCCTTGGCGTCTTGGAGTTCCGCTGCCAGCAGATTCACGAAGTCGTTCACCTTCATTATCAGAATTTTCAGGGGAAGAGTGAGACGAAGACGACGATGTGTCGGAATTCAGGGGAACAGTTATTGCTTGCGCCAAAGGAGAGGGAAAGGAAGGCGTTGCAGCAAAGGTATTTGTGAGCTTTCGATGGTGAGAGTATGTCTGCGGTTGCGGACTGAGCAGGGGAGTGGACGTGATCTGTGGTATTTGGAGGGTCGATGATCCTGATGATGCGGTCAAAGCATTCGTTGGAGAGCGACTCTCATTAGCACGTTGAGGCGGAGGTGATGGTTGTGGAGAAGTGGAAGGCGGCGAGTCGCGATCTTCGTCAAGAAAGAAGATACCACCTGACATATTGTCTGTAACAAAGGTCAGCCTCTAGCTCTATTTTTTGGTGATTGATTACCGTCTGTTTGCAGTGAAACACTCACCTGGTATTCGGTTCTATCTTCCTCGTAATCGCATGACCTTTAGAAGCTCTAGTCACACCCGTCGCCAAAATCTTGGTATATGACTTGCCCAACGACGCTTCGTGGATGCCCTTGAAACGTGTCCTAAATAGTAATATGGCTGCCTAGGCATCAGCTCTCGCTTGCCTCTCGTTCTTATCGGAATACCATGTCGAGGAAAGAAGCTCCTACATACCTCGATGACGTGCAGGCGATCGCCCGTGGCCCGTCCCTAGCAAGCCATGGGACCCAGCTAGCGTCCGGCACGGCGAGGAAGTTTCGGATGATGTTACGCACGGCGAGTCTCGACTTCTGGGTGAGATAAGAATAGAGGAACCAAGAACAGGCGCGGATTACAGGCAAGTGATAGAATTGCCGCCTCGCCGTCGAGAATCAAGCGGAAGGAAAGGGACAGTTCGTTCCAGACTGAGACTGAGGCACACAGACTGGTTCGATGGGTTGGCCACACTTGATGGCGATGTACTAGTGAGGACGGGTATCCGAGGCGGTTGGAAGCAGCCCGTCTGGCTGGTCCTTGCGTTTTTTTCAGACGAAGGATGGAGGAAACGTTATTGGTACACCTACGAGCGTTCATTACGTATAAACGGAATTCAGGGTTGAACAGTTGAACAGACCCCAATTCGTTACGTAAGGAAACGGAAACCCTGAGGGGAGTCTCGTTCCTCGAGTATAAACTGTATAGACTTTTCCTCCGACCAAGCACGTCAAGATGCCCAGCGTTCTCCACTGCGAGGACTGCGAGGAACAAGACTATCTTCCGGTATCTGTGGCTCCAAGACCACTAAGTATCGATCGGGGTGGTCAGGTATTTTAGCAGACCACATCACTTGATAAATGAATTTCAGGTCCCTGTCGCCTCAAAATGGTGTATTTCGTAGGACGAAAGAGCCTCGGGCAGATAACTCAGCGTCTATCTATGTATAGGCACCGGCCAAAAAGGGACCGGTGTGATACCAGGGTTCCCCTCCTCTATCCTTTTGAGGGACCATGGCGCTGTGCCTTCTGGCCGCACCTGGTGAGGTTCGGTAATGCAGGGTAACCCGCGATAATTTCACACTCCTTCTCGTGCCAGGAAACGGGTTATAGACTTTGTCTAACGTCCGCGGCATTTTCGACCGGCTGTGTCCATATCCGTCGCTCTACCTCGAGAGCCTCTAGCATCGTGACCATCTACAGATCATCAGCACATAATAGGGCTCTTCTCGAAAGCACGCACAGTAGTATGTCTGCTTTCTGCCTCGTCTCTGCCAGGTATCGTTTTCATCCTATCCCTAACTTTCAAGAGCTTTTCCTCGAAATGTCCCTCGGCCGAATCATCCCTCCTTCCTTCGTGCCCACCTTCATAGAGCAGTCTCACGCCTTTCGCACCACTATAAGCTGCACATCTCAATAACCCGATAGCTCCAATCGCATCGAGTCTGTCTGCGTCTTGAACGCAATGTAGCTCAACACAAGTCTCGTACCATCCTTTCCAGAGGTCCGCAGCTCGTAGCTTGGTTTCTTTGGACCACGAGACATTGGGCACAATCATGAGTACGAGGCCGAGTTGGGAAGCGGATAGCGTGAATTCTGTTGATGGATTCTTCAAGAACGTCAATAACACTTCTTCGAGAGGGAGATTGGGATCATATTTGGCTATTTCAGATCTCAGTGAGAGTTTTCGCAGACAGGCCTGAAAACTTACAATCGGTCAAATCATGAAACAGCGCGGCGAGCTCGACGACAAGAAGATCTGGCCTAGGATCTAACGATGAAGCTATCCGTATGGCTGTATTGCGGACCCTATTCACTAAAATTGATCAGCCCTTCGCCATACGACAAGGTCCTTGAGCTGAGCTTACCGTGATGCCAGTCATGTGAAGGATCGTATCTGCCCAAATATGAGCAGAGGTCACTTCAGTAGTTTCTCTTTGGCCTGAGATTCGCCACCCTCACCTCGCCATATGTGCTTTCACTAGCTCCTCTGCGGCTCGTATCGTTTCTTGCCTGTGCGACATGATAAGAAAATACTCTTTTTTGCTGTAGTTTGGCTATAGCTAGGCATGAACAACTTCGTCAGAGGACACGCGCCTCGAACGCGTTCATCTTGCCGGAACCAAATGACAAAAGTCGGTTGACTTTGATCGTATACCTTTCCAGTGTTTCTATTGATCTAAGAACCAACACGGTCAGTCAGTAATTAGAGAGTCAGTAATCTGGGCTGAGCCGGCACAGCTTGAACCGTTGTAGTGTGATAGCTCGATTTGTCTGAACAAATGCTGTCATCTGGTCAACCGTTGACCGAAGATGAGGTTGAGGGATATTTGAATAAGCTCAAGGCTGCTGGTATGTCGTCCTTGTCAATTAAAGCGTGTCAGCGCTGATGTCAGGTCAGAATCCGACAAGAAGGTAGATATCGTCCAGCTCTTTGGTCTCAAGCTTGAAGATGCTAGCTCTGTATGTAAACAGCTGTCATTCAACCAATCTCGTAGCTGATATCCTGTAGCTCCCAGAAACAACGCTTGATGCTCTCACATTGTCTACCGCTCCCAATCTCAAAACTCAACATCACCTCCTAAGCGCCTCGACACTCACCTCGTTCCTTCCGTTTTACCTCCAACTCCTTCCAATCAACTCCTCACACCACATCCGCCTCGCACAAACATCCCTCCTTCCGATCCTCGTCGAAAAGCTCAATGACCCTAAAGAGCGTATTCACTCGGCAGCTGCCAACTGCATCGCTATCCTTGGTAGGAGATGTTATGCTGCCGAGCCTGTACCCTTAATTGTAGCAGGGAAAGGGAAAGAGGAAGAAAGTCTGGTCGGTTATTGGGAGAGGAGTGTCAAAGAGGCATTAGCGGGCAAAGGGTGGAGAGGGAAAGTGGAAGGAATGAAGATGTTATTACGGATGCGAGGGGATGATCAAACCAGTAAGGATGGAACAGCAAGACTACCACTCAAGCCGTGGTTGGCCAGCTTGGTGGATCTCCTCGAAGATGGAGATGGGAATGTACGAGATACAGCTCGAGAAGTGAGTAATTGAACAGCAGTATTTACCAGGTGAACAGTCATGCTGATAATGGTCAGACGGTGGTTGCATTATTGTCACCGGCCTCAACCCCTCCTGCGGCGCGTTCCGAGTTGAAGAAGCTACTATCACAGCAAAATGTACGGAAGACAATTGCGGACGGAATCATAGCGAGGGTCTTTGGCGGTGGCTCTGCTCCCCAACGAAGTGCGACACCAGCAGACGAGACAACTCCAGCTTCTTTGGAAGACGTGCCTGTCCTAAATAGTGCAGCAACATTAGCGGCCGACGAAGTCGATGTTGTCTATGTGAGCTGGAAGCCCACATGAGTAAGAGAATTATACTGAATCTTGTCAGATTGCGAATGCTAAAGACCTCGAATCTGAGTTTGCCAAAATGATCCCTCACTTTCAAGGCAAAGAGACTGAACATAATTGGCTACCACGAGAAAAATCAATCATACGAATACGAGGCATGTTACGAGGGCAAGCGAGCAAGCAGTACCTCGAGGCTTTCGTAGCAGGGCTGAAAGTGGGTATCATGGAAGGATTATCAAAAACTGTCAGTTCATAGAACACCAAAGCGTCGAATAATGGCTGGCTGATAGAGAGACAGCTGCTCAGTTTACGAACAACGCTGGCGCAACAGTCTTGTGCAGCTGTGCAAGAGTTGGTAGAGTACCTTGGGCCGGCTTTTGATCCTTTCGTAGACCATTTGTTGCCAATCTTGGGCAAAATGGCGTAAGTCCACTCGAATCGTCTGAAATCATTCTGACAGGATGCAGTGGCTTCACGAAGAAAATCATTGCCGAGAAATCTCAGAGAATAATGTCTGCCATAATCATACACACATCCTGTCACCCAAAGACGTTTATCTCCCACATCTCTGCCGGGATCGCCGACAAGAACATCCAAACGAGGCATCATTGTACCAACCATCTCAAGACCTACCTCGACATTCATGGATCCAAATCAAAGCATGTCATTGACAATACACCCGGTCTTATCGAACAACTCGACGGTTCACTAAAAAGGTCGCTTGGTGATGTTAATCCCCAAGTCCGAGAATTGGCGCGAGCGGCTTTCTGGAGCTATCACCTTGTATGGCCAACGCGAGCTCAAGCGATCATGGAGACTCTGGATGGGATTGCGAAGAAGCAGCTTGCAAAAGCCAATCCACGAGAGCCCAACAGCGAAAGTTTGCAGCTCCAATCCCAACCGGGGCCTCCGCAAGCGAAGCGCACGTCTTCGGCTATGAGTCACATGTTGGCGGAGAGGCGAAAGGCCAAAGCGGCCGAGCTTGCTGCTGGGCGTGCGGCGCAGGATTCGCCAAGAACTGTGTCGGGGCCAGCACCGGATTCCCCCTCGCTAGGCAGCAGCCAGCCAAGATCAACTTCAGTCAGCGGTTTTCCGATTCCTAGGCGTGCGGTGCCATCGACGGGCGTTACATCCCCCAAGGACTCTTCACCCGGAGGATCGCCCGAGTCCAGCCGGGTTACACCAAAGACCAAGAATGGCACAACAACACAGCAGGAATTATCGCAGCGCCCACGGTCCTCGAGCTTGAATCGCGATATTTATGAGAGCTCGTCTTCTTCACGTGGCTCGCCAACCAGTCGAAGCACTCCGCTCAGACAGACTTCTACTGTCCCTCCTGGTATTCGATCACCTGCATCGACAAGCTCTACTTCTGGTCCACATCCACTACGTACTCCTACACTTCAGCGTGCACCTCTCCCAGCCACCTCAAGCTCTCAGCCTGTCGGGTTGGGCGTTTACCAACCTGGGGAGACTCACGAATCTCACTCGAAGGATTTCCTTACACCTTCACGTGTCCCTCTTCCGTCCACACCAGGGCAGAGCGTCGTCGAAGATGCGATGCGAGCACAAGCCGCTCAGGCTGAATCGGCAGCCGCACAGCTTCTAGACTTTACTGAGACTGAACAGTCGACTCCTAGGACGCCACTTCGCGCCACTAATGGAAACGGTCATCAGAAGTATACACCTGGAATGCTCAAGACTCCTGTATCAAACTTTTTGAGTGTTTCTACTCCTGGTGGATCAGGGCGAGGAGGCGGGTGGCTAGACTCACCAAGACAACAGGAGATGACACCTTCGATGCTGGATAAGCTCAAGACTAGAAGATTTGAGAGAGTCTGGTGGGCTCGGCAGGCACGCAGTAAGTCCGGCCAGAGAATGATGCTTTGTATTTGACTGAGTCGATCATAGTACGCGAAGCGGCAACTCCACTGAAATCAGCTGTCAATGGCTCAGTATCGAGTGTCTTGGATGATGTAGAAGCCCTTGAAGCAGGCCAACCATCTGTGCATAATTTGCAGAAGTTGCTGCTCTTTTCGAGCTCGCATCCTGTTAGCAGCGCGGTGGATGATCACGAGGATGATGCGGTCGATCGACGAATATGGGAGGAGTCACGCCTGTTTGAGCGGATATTTGACGGCCTTATGGGCTATTTTGTACCCCACCGAGTGAGCGATACGAAGATCGCGAATGTTTTCTCAAACTGACCTCTCATAGTCCCAGGAAGACCTACAGGTGGCGCTTTGTGTGCTCTGGGAATTGATCCAATACCAGTGGCCCTTATTCGATTCACACGAAGTGGCCCTTGTCGATGCCCTCTTCCGGCTGAGAGCGACAAAATCGGCAGTTGTACATGAATGCACACGCTCGCTGGTTTCGCTCTTGACGGAAGCGTCTGATCCGCTTTACCTGCTATCCGTCATCCGCGGTGCTCTTGATCGATTCTTGGCGGCGAATTTGGCCGAGAGTGATCGTGTGAGAGTATCAGGATTCGGATTCGGTCTGATATCACTTGGGATGTGTATCGTTCGATTACCCAAAGAGGTCGTACTGGTTGAAGGTAGGCGATTGGAGAGTCTCGTCATGCAGGTGAGATCATCATGCCTTGGATTAGTGTAATTTGAAACGTCAGCTGATATGTACTAGGCATTATCAAGCCCAAATGTACCGACTCGACAAGCCGCATCGATACTAGTCCTGGGAATTCAATGTCAGGTGTGCGATTCACAACTGACCCTATCATTGTTTCCGAGCCTAGAGGAGAAGGATAAAAACCTCATGGTGTATCTCTTTGCAAGAAATGGTATTGCCGATGACGTCAAGAGTCGAAATGGAAACGGGACTGGTCCTGGGCTAGGAATGGGGACTGGGGCTGGTGTTGGGGTGCTGGGGAATGGAACCGGGACTGGGACTGAGAGTGATGGGGTTCAAGAGGAGAAGAGGAGGGACAAAGTTATTGGGGAGATGTTGGGAGAACTCAGTCGGTCAGAGAAGCAGATGGATGTGGGTGAGGATGAATAGGTGTGCATTCGTACATTGCAATGTGATTATGCTGTCCTTTTCCTTTGTGTCTGTTGTCTTTTCAACACGAGTAGGAGTACAAAATATCTCTGTTATAAAAGTGCCTGAATCTCGGTTTAGTCTAGGCCCGGTAAACCGACGGCGAATGGCAAAAGACTCCACGCGACTGGTTCAAAAGGGTCTGCAGATCTTCAAGCCCTATCGTTCTCGACTCTGTGTTATAAAACGCCCAGCTGGGTTTTCCACTGTTGTTTTCATAACTGCAACTTCAACATCACATGATGCGGTAGCATTACGAGAGTAGATATATTTGGAACATCACGCTCTTTCTTCCCTCTTGTTCTTACCTGCACCGCTCTTCCCCGCAAGACACTCAAGACACACCCGGAAGTCTTGATCGTCCCGAATCATTCTTTCTCTTTGCGGGCAAGAATCGACTTTACTCTTTGTAAGAGGACTTTTGTCTTGCTGTCTTGTGATACCATAGAGCAAGAAAAGGGATCCTTTGTACTCCGCCGAGCGCGACACAGCCGCCGCTTGATCGCCGCCTTATCATCGCTTTCTCCGGTGCTGAGTTGCCTGATCATCTACCATGATGACTGCGCTCCATCCTTCACCTGTTCACACGCCTTCGGCCTCTGCACCTCCAACACCGCCGTATCCACCCTTCCCACGTCTACCTCACGCATCGTCTTCTGGGCCTTCCATTTCGCGAAATGCTTCCACTTCTTCATCGCGGTCAAACACCACCACATCATCGACTACGTCTTCACTTGTGGCTGCACCGATGATCCCTGCTGATCCGAAAACTCGAACAGCAGCCACAACACCCTCGAGACCCGGTAGTGCTGATATCTCTGCGTCTGAAGGTACCGGCGGTACAGGTGCAGGTAGAGGCGATTCATCGCATCCCGGGATATTGTATCGTGGAGGAGGCTTTATGAGGAACGGTCCAAGAGCTGGAAGACAACCAATATCACCAAGAGTA
The DNA here is from genome assembly GCA_002105065.1 of Naematelia encephala. Taxonomy (NCBI): domain Eukaryota; kingdom Fungi; phylum Basidiomycota; class Tremellomycetes; order Tremellales; family Naemateliaceae; genus Naematelia; species Naematelia encephala. Next base: position 45,298 of record MCFC01000030.1, read on the forward strand.
CCGGCTATCAATACTATAAATGGTCGTACCTCTACATCGCTATCGCCATCTCGTAATCCCTCAATGAGTCCAACAACACCTCGAGCACTCAGATCTCCACTGGTAGACGCTGAAGAAGACGACGATACTCTGGGCTCCCCAGGACCAATTCGAGTCACAGTCTCGATGGATCCAATGGATGACAGAACTACTCCTCCGTCTCCTTTGGTACCTCGTGGACGCATGTCGATGCCCAACTCACCGTTGATGTCAAGCCGACAGCTCAAGGCCAAAGAGAGGCCACTCAGTGCCGGCGCAGACAGGAGGGATATCGATGCCCAGAGAGAGAGGAGGCAGTCGCAAGTTTCTGTACAGTCATCTTCCTCGGCAAGTGCGCGTAGACCTACCACCAAGAAGGATTGGGTGTTTGGAGAAGAAATCGGTCAAGGCAGTTATTCTACCGTGCGTATCTGGCAATTCCTCCAAGCCAACACGTAAAGGCTGACAAAGGGCACACAGGTCGTTCAAGCTACTCCTGTGGCTGCGTTAAATTCCCCTACTTCGTCCAAACCACCCCGCCAATACGCTATCAAAATCATCAATCAGGCGCATCTCGTGCAAGAGAAAAAAGTCAAATATGCCATGATTGAGCGTGACGCTCTGGTCAGGCTCGCTCTTCCTTCTCCATCCGCATCACCAACACTTGGGAAAGGTCATCGAAGAGGACTGTCAAGCTCAAGTTCGACAGGCACTGCGCCAGCTAAAAGTTCCAATAGCATTGCAACAGGTAAAAGGCGGTCCAGTATGACTTCCGGTACGCATACAAGGAAGGATAGCAAAGATCGCTTGATGATTAATACTGCCGATTTGCCGATCGGAGGAAGTGCTCCCTCCTCCCTCTCACCCACCTCTGGGCGTAACCTGCCAGGTAGACGGCCCTCGAGATCAGCGGAGCCGCCAGAGATGGTACCCGAGAGGTCGGAGGAGAATGTGGTAGAAAGCCCTACCGAGGAGTTGGCAACAAGCCCCTCTTCTCCCGTCAAAGAGGGTTCCGAAATCCGTGCGGACTTGCTCACGAAACCCCCGTCTCCAGTGACAGAGGAAACCGAGTCGCCTGACGAGTTGGACAGCTCATCAATCGGCCCGAACACAGTCAGCGGTCAACCCGCACGACAAGATACAGTCACCGATGACTCCTTGCGACAAGATACCGTCAAGGCTGCCACCGCAGAAGGGAAGGAGAGGGATCCAGCGGAAGCTAGACGATCAGAAGAGCGGGCACGGGAACGCAAGGAGGAGCGCGAAAAGACTCCGAAGAAGCGTCGACAGAGTCTTGCCCCGAGCGAAAGAAGTGTCAAATCTGTCAAGAGTAGTCCTGTTGCGCATCCTGGTATTATCAGATTGCATGGAACTTTTAATGATCAGAAGAGCCTTTGTGAGTAGACAACCCCCTCCTACAGACTCCCCCAGCCTCCCAGTTCCTACCGCCCTGTGTCCGTTATTTCGAATTACACTTATGGGAATCAGATTTCGTGCTTGACCTGGCAAAAAATGGAGAGCTTTTGACATTCATCCGCAAGGTAAGCAGTAGCTTCCATTCTGATGCCGTTTCCTCTCGAGCTGACTCGTTCATCAGTATGGGTCATTCGACCTACCGTCCGCTCGATACTACTCTGCTCAACTCATCGATACCATTGAATTCATGCACGAACGAGGGGTGATCCACCGTGATCTCAAGCCAGAAAAGTCCGTCTCGGCTGTTCCTCGATAGCGTCACAACTGACATTTTTTCAGCATCCTTCTTGATGAGAACATGCGGATCAAGGTGACAGACTTTGGGACGGCCAAAATCATCGGTAGAGAGGATCCGCCCGGGACCGAAAGCCAGAAACGGTCGTTTGTGGGTTCAGCCGATTTTGTCAGTCCCGAAGTGCTCAGGAGCGAGGATGCCACTACTGGGTGAGTTGTCATACATCGATGCGTTGTGAGTGGGAACTGACTGAAGAAGATCGGATATTTGGGGATTCGCGTGTATCCTCTATCAACTCATAGCGGGCAAACCGCCGTTTCGTTGTGCGACGGATTACCTGACCTTTCAGAGAATCTTGAAGAAGGAAATGGACTATCCAGAGGGGTTCGACGAGGATGCGAAGGCGCTCATCGAGATTATGCTGGTACGTGAAACGAACACGGCAATTCAGTTGTCGAGTCTGACCACATACAGAAACTTGATCCTGCTGAGCGGCCCTCTGCTACCGAAATCAAATTGCACCCTTTCTTCTCCGCGATTGATTTCTCTACCCTTTGGACTATGCCTGTGCCCCCCATCTCGACCGGTCTTGCAAAACCTACGGCCTCATCTGCTGCGGTAGACCTCAATTCGGACGTCTGGGCAGTCTTTGATGAAGATGAGCAAGTCTCTGATGGCGAGTTCCAGTACGACGACGAATCCTCTCCTTCACCTACCCAAGCCAACACTGGCGCACAAGGACATCGATTCAGTCCTAAATTCGATCATGTCGCAGCAGCCGATGCTCTAGCTTCCGTCTCGCACTCGGTGCAATTTCCTGATGCTCGAGCTCATAACCGTAGAGCAAGTCACGGATCGCTCGAGCCTCCTAAGGTTGCGTGGATGGAGGGTACACGTCGCAAGAGCAGAGGCTGGAGCCATAGTTCGCAAGCTGCCTCACACCGGACAAGCTCTAGCTCTAGTGCGAATCGGACGGCCCTGACTGGGTTGTTGGAGACAATGGGTATCGTTCCTGGTAGTAGCGGGGTGTTTAGGGGTGGAGGCAGCAGTCGAAACAGCCGAGTCAGTGATCGAAGTGACGAAATGAGGGGTGTTGCCTCTAGTGGACATTCTGAGCGAGAACGAGAACGGGGTGAAACAGCTCTCGAGGGAGATGCAAGGTGGTAAGTTGCTGTTTCTGTTCTCACAGTGTGCCACACATGTAGTCTAACCAGAATGATAGGTCCAGCCTGTTGCTAGCGAACGAGAGAGTGGTCTATGCGACCCCGATCTCAGTTAGGCCACCTACATCCCTACCCGTTCCCAACTTTCTCCTCCCAGCACCAAAACGTCGACACCTCATCTTGACTGATTTCCCTCGACTGATTGTCGTTCGCGACGAAGATGGTTCTGGGCCAAAAGTCAAGGGAGAGTGTGTATTTGTGCCTAGACCAAGCACGGGAAGTACGGGCTCGGGCTCGGGTACAATTATGGTTGCCCATGCCTCTTCTTCCTCATCTGGAGCTGGATCTGGCGGAGCCAATCGTGTGGTCGATGTTGTTGAGCGAGGGCATAAGGCTTTCGTGGTACATACTGTGAGCTGCTTTATTGGAATGATGTGAATGAAGAAGCTGACTTGGTGGATGATCAGGTCGGCCAGAGCTGGCAGTTTATTGCTGATTCTGCTGATATCAAAGTCAAGTGGATGGATGCGTTGAAGAAGGTGGCTGCTTAATTTCCCTGGTTGTATGACGAATGATGAGCATTGGATGACGAGCGAGGGACGAGAGATATAAAAAGTTGAGGCGTGGTGTGGCGTGGAGTTGATGTGCATATTTCACGTTTACGTATTACTTTACTGGGTTTGTTGATATTATTCATATACATGCTACACGATTCTTCTTTACAACCGTAGCAAATACGGATGTTGTATATCCCAGACAGGGGATGTATTGATTAGAGAAACCAAGGCAAGAATAGAATCTCGACAAGAAAAAGAGAACAGGCGATGGGCGGGCTGGGCCGATAGCCGATAACGACACGACAGCACCTTTGATTTTCCCATTTCATTTCAGTCTTTACAATCATCTTCTTGGAGTCTTTGATTCCAAATATCTAGCCAAACGAAAACGAAAATGCCTGAAGATAACCAAGATATGGCGTCAACATCAACATCTACGCCTCCTTCTGCTCCTCAAGCAGAGATGGCACCAATGTCAAGAAGTAATCGACCTACGATTGTCGGTCCTGATATTGGTCCCGAAGCACCTTATCCACTTCGACTGGAAGGAACTGTCACTAAAGGTTTTGGACGTGGTGCTAGATTCTTGGGTATACCAACTGGTTAGTTCAGTTTACTTGTTTATTCTCCTCTTGGAATTTCATTACTCATCACCTCATCACTCATTACCCGTTTCTCATCACACATTACTCATCTTGATCACTCTCACTTTGCGCCTCTGCTGTACTACGGTTGTGCTGACTTTTGTTGTTTCCTATCTAGCCAATTTACCCGATTCATCACTTGGACCATTAAACGACCTACATCTAACAGGGATCTATTATGGATTCGCTCGTGTTCATCCTTCTCCACCCACCACCGCATCCAATCCTGCTTCAGCAATACAATCAGGTACATCAACCCCGTTATTATCATTATCAAACCCATTAGACGGGGCTAGTATCTCTGCTATACCTGCTGAAACTGCTCCTTATCCTCCTGATTCTGTTGTTCCAGGTGAAGAAGCAGGAGAGGGAGACGGAGAGATCGGGAAGAAAGGCAAGAGGTTGAATCAGGAAGATAGTAGAGTTTGGCCAATGGTCATGAGTGTTGGATGGAATCCTTATTTCAAGAATGAAAAAATTACAGCTGTGAGTATCTTGTTCTTTGCTCCTTGCAGTGATTCATAGGTAGAGGAATAGAGATAAGCGAGGCAAATGGAGCAATAGCATAGCATTGAGTAAAACAGATCCAAAAGCTGATAATAATAATTCAACAGGAAGTTCATATCATGCACCCATTCCAACATGATTTCTACGGACATCACATGTCGGTTCTTGTTTTAGGGTATATTCGACCAGAGCTCAACTATGTCTCCAGAGGTGAGTGAAGAAGACAACGCGACAAGTTTCTTTCATCTTGTATATAATCCCATGTTCAATATCTGTATCATTATCATCGAGTGTCGGTTTCCTCTTCTTTCTGTCCAAAGGATCCTTTTTTTTTATTCCATCTTATTTATAGTGTTCAGTCACTGACAGATACCATAGAAGCTCTTATTGACGATATCAACTTTGACGTCAAGGTCGCTCTCAATTGCCTAGCTCGAGAAGGTTATGCGACTTTTTCTACCGACCCATTCCTATTTCGACGTAAATTGTGATCAGCGTTAAAACATATATATAAATATATATGCTTTTGGTTTTGGTTTTTGGGTAAAGAAATATCATGGAAAGAAGTGTTTTAGACAGACAAACAGACGAACAGACAAACAGACAGACAGACGTATCTACAAGTCAGGCAGGCATATATAGATGTGATGTGATGTTATTACGATTATCATCCCAGGCAGAGCTGCATAATTGGAATCAGTCAAGTAGCTGCAACGAGGCAGCAACGAGGTACATGATTATTGAGAAAAGTAGCAAGCAACCAGTGCATGCATCAAATTAATGTCTGTTATGACTTTATTTACTTTTTCCCCTCCTATCCCTATCCACACGATAGCGGGCGAGTTCTTGATACAGCTGCATGAACCCTTATGATTTTTGTTTGTCCCCACACATTTCTCAATCACTCAGTCCCGTACAGGACTTTTACTCCTGGATCTACTCCTGCTCCTACTCAAGCTCCTCGAATAACTCCTCTTCCTTCCAATGGGACTCCTACTACGTGATAGAGGACTCCTACTTCGGCTACGGCTGCTGATAGGTGAATACGACCTCTTTCTGGGTGGTAATGGGGACCTCGACCTAGATCGTGATCTTGATCCATAACTTGGTGATCTACGTCGAGGGCCTGTTCCAGGTCTTCGAACCGGTAAAGGTGATCGCGAACGATACCTGCCTCCTCGTCCACCACCACCACCACCACCACCTCCACGACCGCCATATCCATATCCACCACGTCCACCTCCTCTGGGTACATACGAATCATTCCTCCCTCCTCCCCCTCCTCCTCCGTATCCGCCTCTCCCGCCGCGTGGAGGAGAAGGAGACCGACGACGATATGGGTAATTACCCCGACGAGGGGAAGGTGAACGAGAACGAGAGTAAGATGGAGATCGACGACGACGGAAAGGTGGTGATCGGGAACGAGAAGGTGAGATGGATCGACGACGGAAGGCTGTAGCAGGTGGTGGTGGTGAGGCTGCTTTAGGTGCAGGAAGGGGATGTTCAGATATCTTTGATTTTCGCACATGTCAGCATTAAATGAAATGGATGATGGGGTCAGGATGGACGGAAAACTCACTTGGACAGATAGTTGCGAACCATCAAGAACTCCACCATCCATGCACCTTATTGCCTCTTTCGCTTGCGCAGGTCCCTCGTATTCCAGTGCAGCTTTCCCTCTATTCAGACCAGCTACAACCAATAGTGTATCAGCGATCAATCACCTTGGGAATGGATATGACTGAAGAGGTGTATCTCGACTGAGAGCAAATAATTCAAGGAGTGTGTACCACGGATGAAATCATTCAAGGAGTGTTTACCCCAAACAAAAGACGAAGTCTAGATGAATCAATAAAGGAACGCCAACGTACAGACTTTGAAGATTGGCAAATCAAGACCAACGACTCTCCCATAAGCACCAAATATCTCCTCCAAATGTCCTTTATGCACATTCTTGGTCAACCCAGAAATCACAATCACTTTGAACCCTTCTTCAGCAGGAGGTCGAGGTGAAGCTGAACGTGATCGAGATCGGGAACCGAGGGGAGAACGAGAACGAGAACGGGTAGGGGAAGGGGACCGAGAACGAGAACGAGAGATTGACATGGATCCAGAACGTCGACGCGGTGGAGGTGAGCGTGATGGAGATCTGGTGAGAGATTTAGGCGTCTTGGAGCGCCCACGGTCAGACATGGTGTCAGGTCGTCAAAGGTCAACAGTAAATTGTGAACTTCAAAACTCAGGATGCAAGAAGGAAACGTCCATGGACGAGTGGAGGGTTGGACCGGAGTTACGGAGATTTCACCAGGTGGCAAAGCAACGGGTATGTTTCAGGTCAGGAAACCTGTTACAGGCAACGACAAACTTCAAGCAATAGAAGAAACACCTCCAACACATTGATTTAACATCTGCATTGATCTGTACCTATGCCCCAAACTACTGACTGCCCACAATGTTCTTTCCTTCCCCATTCCGGCCTTGGACGGTCGTTTACGAGTTGAAGGTGAACTTGGCGCCCTACATAATTGTCAGATATTGCACGGTCCAACCTTGACAAAGTTTACTTACCACCTTGTGTGCAGCTTGGCCGGCGGCAGCTATTGTTTCTGTCAGCCTGCGTTCATTCTTATACCGGACTATGAAACGAAGGAAAAGCTTCATGTAGGGACTCACGGTCGTTGAGCTTGGTCGAGTCGAGAGCCAGGCCGAAGGAAGCTGCAAAAATCAGCTTTGCGATGCAGATCAGAATAGCGTGACAGCTCACCGACAACACCAGGGCGGAGGGCCTGGGTGTAGCCGAGGCACAAAACACCGGCATTGTTGATCTTAGCCTTGACGAACGCAGCGTTGTCCTGAAGCTAGTCAATGATTGTCCAGACTGGACAGCTAAAGACAGAGACACGCACGAGGTAGGTCTTGGCGCCAACCTCAAGGCTCACACCACCAGTGGTCGACTTGGTGTCGTAGACAGCCTTGGCACCGGCCTCGACATCCTTGGAGACTTTGTGGTAGTAGCTGGCAGCAAAGGTGGAGAGGTTGCCGAGACCGTGAAGAGTGATGGCGTACTCTGGTGCGGAGAAACCGACGGCACCGTTGTATCGAGTGATAGCGCCCGAGGTGACATCGTACGAAGCCTCGGCACCAACGAGGAAGCCGTCACGTCCAATGACAGTGTCGGCGGTGAAAGTGGGGCCCTACATCGAAATCAGTTCTGGGGAATTCTGCAGAGTGAAAAAAAAGCTTGACATACCTTGAAGACATCAATGGTGGCCCGGGTGTGGAGGCTGGGCTGCTTGTAGACTGCACTGAGGATGGCGGCCTTCTGCGACTTGGCGGGGTTCAAGGTAGTCGCAAGGTCTAGCTTGAGGCCCTTGGCAATCTGGTTCTCGAGCTCGAGCTGAGTTCGGAGAAGGTTGCTGGTGGTCCATGCCTGACACGTGTATTAGCCATGTTCCTCTGATACGTTGAGCGTGAGAAAGATTTAGCTCACCTGGGTGAAGGTCAAACCGTTCTTGAAGTCGACGTATTTGCCCTCAATGTCGCCGGCAATAGCACCAGAGTCACCATCACGAGTTCCGGCAACCTTGAAGGTGACGTTGGAAGGAGTGAGGGTTTTGACCTCTAGTCCGATACCGGAGATAGGGTAGTCCTTGAGAAGGAGCTCAGAGGACGACTTGCCAAAGTCCTATTTGTGTGTAAAGTGTAATGATAGGGAGGTAAAATACGACGGGGAAAGAACCTGGTCAGCTCTGAACGAAACGGGACAAGTGACGCGACGAACTCTCCAGGATGGGGGAACGGGTTGAGACATTTCGTCTACAAGGAATAAACTTGTCAGTAGGACTATCAACGCAGCGTTTTGGATATGAGTAGACGTACAGAGTGTTTACAGAAAAAGGGGTATTTGAAAGTCTGGGAAGAGTATAAAAGGGAATATAGGTGGCAATGGAAAAGTGTTAATAGCTGGTCTGGGTGTAGAGGAACGGACCGCCGCAAGTTGGCGATTCGTGATGGTCACGGCACCAAAGAAGGGGGAAACGTCATGCCGGTAGCGGAAATTACCGGTCGGAGATTCACTTGTGGCGGATTACGGGCGTCAAAGCAGGAAAAAGCTGGGATCAGCGGCATCACACTGAGACACATTTTTCATTCGTGCCTGACAGTCGGCTTAGAGAGCGCTGTAGACTGTCTTCACGGATAAGTGTTCAGGTCTATAACCTGCAAGTCACGACGCGGCCCCGCTTCAGTCCTATAGGATTGATCTGATTGGAGCCGTGTTGATCCCTGGGTGAGCATACTAAGTCTTGAGTTGCTGCTTCGCCACCGCCAGTGACGGCGTTGCAACACTCAATGATCTGATTCAGTTTTTTGATCCTTCATATCCCAGGTGGACCACTAAACGATCGCATTGATGAGTATACAAAGCAGCTACCGTACACATGTATCTGTGCCCCACTTCATTGATTCAATGTGCTCTTGGTCATTTTGCCCATGCTGTCACTCGTTACTTTTATGTCGGCGGATAGACCTGTCTGAAAACAAGAACGGTATGGTCTATCTTGGTGCCACCGATCGATGTGGAGGTAGGCTGTAACGTGACTTCGACCTCCACCATCCCATCTCCTTGTCCGCTGCTCTGTAAATGAACCGAACAATTGCCCGGACTCGCACCAACGGTCAGTACCGGGCCGTAGTTCTTTTACCCATAGACATCGTATGGTTATGGTACGCATATTAGGACTAGTCGACTATCGAGTATGAACGGTTTTACCCCCGTAGTATGAAACGTTGACTGTTCAATATGGTACGCAAATTCAAGTACTTGACTGGTGAGTATCATTATCTGTATAGTGACGTCTTGATAGAGGGAAAGACCGATGACTGAGACTTTTTGGCTGGATAGATGAACAAGTCGAATCATTTATGAACGATGGCTACCTGCGACTTGAAGGAGCGTTTTCTAGAGAAAAAGCAGATGAATGGACAAAAGATGTTTGGGTCCGATTAGGTATGGATCCAAATGATCAGACTACCTGGATGAGAGAATGGACGAACATGCCTCGTGAGTTGTTGCTTCAACGTGGACTTTACTTCACTCCTTGAGTTTTACTTCAATGCTTGAGTTGTAGCTTCCACGTATACTTTACTTCGATATCGAGATCTTGCTTCAACCTGTACTTTACTACGATCTTTGAGTTCTGTAATGGATTCGACTAGTTTGAACTGAATTTTGGGAATCAGATCATAGGAAAGAACTCGTAGAGACTTTTTCTCCTATCGCTTGGAACGCTATTGGGGAACTCGTGGTATGTTTATTCGCTGCCTCCTGCCAGGGAAGAATAATCTACTTGAACATTTTCCTATTTACTGAATTTGATATAGGGAGGACATGATCGTATTGACCCAACAATGAATACTTGGAGGTAAATCGTCAATCCCTACGATACATGTATACTGATAAGCCAGCGATGGGTTCATTGTTAATCTTGGAACTCCTGAGCATGCAACTCAAGCACCGCCTCATCCTAAGGAACTGAATAGATGGCATTGTGACGGTGATGTTAGTTCCGAGAGACTTGCCACTCGTACAATGCTGATAAGCTTAGTTCTTCTTACATGTAAGTTAGACCCTTTATTCATGTAAAACACATAACCTACGTGGTACTTCTATAGTTCCTAGATAGTCCCGAACAAGCTCTGGTACGTTGTTCTTATTTTCGCGGGTGACTGGCGAGCTGATTTGAGGTAAATTCTAGCTCGTTGTGCCTCTTTTCACTGATATCGAACCCCATGGAGGCGGCACCATGATCGCACCGGACGCTATACCTAAACTCGCACAGTACCTAGCCGATCATCCAGAAGGTGTTATGCCTACAGGTTTCAAGTTCCGAGCCGTCGCTGATTCATGCGACAATTTCGTTGAACTTACTGGTAAAGCAGGAGACGTAAGTCTCTTCTACCTTCACCGACCTACTTCCACCTACATCAACCTTCTTCCACCTTCACCGACCTTCTTATACCTTCACTAACCTTCTGCCACCTTCACCAAACTTCTTATACCTTCACCGACCTTTTCCCACTGTCATCGCCATGTCGCTAATTCAGGTATATAGGTGGTATTGATGCATCCACTCATGCTACATTCGGCATCAAGAAACAACCTGCGTCAACCTCGAATCATAACCAACCCGGCAGTATCTCTTCGCGAACCATTCAAGTTCAAGCGCGATGATTCAAACGAATATAGTCTCGTTGAACTCAAGACGATCAAATCACTCGGCAAGACGCCAGAGGAAGGGTACGCTTTCCGGGCTGCAGGGCCGAGGAAGAGCGTCGTTCCTGAACGATTGAAGGTACAGGAAGAATGGAAGAAGCAGGAATTGGAGAGATTGGCTAGATTGAAAGAGAATGATTCTCAGCTGGTACAGCCGCATTTCCCCCAGGCTGGAATCGAGGCGGCGTAGCTATTCAACATGGAAGACGATGACGTTATTGTGCAGTGTTGAGGGTCTGGATGTGATTTCTATGTGGAGACCGGGTTTATTCTCTCTTGTATCTGTATGGTGTCAATGATTCAGGATGGGACCGTATATGCAAAATGCACTTTTTGCCACCCAGTAATAGATGCGATATCGCTTTCAAGAACATCACCAAAGGTACTACGGCAAGATATATGCTTAATCTGTAGACAGGTCTCTTTCAAGCCAGATATCCATCTCTAATGTAGTGAATGGGAGAGGAGACAAGGAGGTTATGCTCTGGATAATAATAATGCCACTACAGGAGAGACGCAACGACCAGGCACCCAAATCCCCCATGAACAGCACCACGTGTTACATTTAGAGGGGGTTGCTATTCACTACGAGTACCTCATACCAAACTTTGAGCGGGATTTTTCCGTCATTCTCGTACGCGTTTATTAAGACATAATCAAAAGTCAAGACATAATCAACTGAAATGAACTGAATCATCCCGTCCTCCACAAACGTACTCTACTCCAGCCCGCCTCCCCCCCATTTCCCCCCTAGTCCGCGAAATTCGGCTCCCGACCAGCTACGTGCACTATGAACCCGAATGGTAATGGTAATGGCTTTACGTGGGCTGCAAGCAAACCTCATCTTCGAGCAGATGAAGGGATGAGCGCGGAATCAGAGGCTGAGAGCAGTTATCAAGGCTGGTCAGATCAAGGATGGTTCGTCTTCTTCTCCTCCCCCTCCCCTTTCTTCCACATTTCTATAACCGCTGGGCTGATGATGTTGTTTTGATGGATAGGTCAACGCGACCTAGACCTTCCCTTTCGTCATCAAGTGATGACCCTGGCCAATCATCTTCTGCACAACTCTCCCCAAGTGGTTCAAGCACACCATCAATTCCTCATCTTACTCCTAGGGCAATCTCATTCTCCTCGACCCATCCAAATCACCTCCATACCGGGGCTCACCGGCGACAGAATTCTCTCCGCCAGAGTCAGAGTCAGGGCTTACATACTGCTTCGTCCAATATGACGCTGGACAGTTTAGCACACCCTTCAAATGCCGCGAGCGGTCCTTCAGCTATTCTGAACATCGGCGACGTTCCATCTCCGGTCATTTTGACTCCGAGTCCTTTGATCAACGGCTACAATCAACCACCTCCAGGATATGGTGAGGCGACTACGAGTTCTGCTTCTGCCTATTTTCCTACTGCTAGAGCAAGGCGTAAATCTCTATCTCATATAGTCACTGCTCCTGCACCGGTGTCGACATCCGAAGACGACCCGGACGACGCGTATCCTCTAGGAGGTCCACCCATATCTATCTCCATTTCCAAGGCCAAAGCGCGGAAAAAGTCAAGAGGTGGTTCTTTCAGCTTACCATTTCACCGCCGTAGACGCTTGTCGAACGCGACGTGGAACCGGTGGTGGGGAATAGGCATGTCGCGAGGAGGCGGATATACTCTTCGACAGTATGCCGTGTTTGCCTGTGTGATTTTCGGACTGTGGTACGCGATCCATATCTGGAGATCAATCTACGAGATTCAAGTCGAATTCTCCATCTTCTCCCGCAAGTGGATTAGCCGTGAAATAGATACAATCCAACCTTTGCGAGGATGCTTCGACCCGGCTCACATGTCACCATCTTACAACCTCACTCAACATCTGGCTCCAAAAAGACAACTCCTTACACCTGGTATATCTCTCCGCAGAGGAATGTCATGCTATGATTTCTCATCAACTGTACAACCTTTGACAGACATTGAACCAAGTCACGTCACTTATCATACGTATTGGCGATCAGATTTGATTCCCTTTGGACAACGACAAACAGCTACCATCACGGGTTTCCTAGCCACACAACCACTTGAACATTCAAAGCTCATACTGTGGACGAATGGAGCCGACGTGGTTTCTTCCAACCCCTACGTGAAGCCATACCTGGAGAAATGGGGGGAATATATCGAAGTGCGGCAGATTGACATTCCAAGTCTGACAAGAGGAACAGAGCTAGAGGGCATCTTGTCTGCGGCTGGCGGTGGAGGGCTCTTTGATGAGCGTGCTTGGGTGGATGGTGATGCTGTGCGCTTGCTCGTATTATGGCATTTTGGAGGAGTCTGGATGGACATGGACCAGATTCTTACTCGAGATCTACATCCTCTTACCGAGCAGGAATTTGTCACTCAATGGGATTGTTACGGTTCGTTCAAGTCCTCTTCTACCTTTTCACCCGAGCCTAACATGTATCAGACAAACCATATTTCAGTCTAAACGGTGCTCTTCTTCACTTCCATCGACATTCACCGTACCTATGCGAGGCTTTCCACATCATGGCGTCCTCACCACTTCCTAAACCCAATACATTCACATGGGGTGCACACCTTTATTCTAAACTCCATCGTCGCCTATTAGCGGGTAAGGTCAAACCATTCACGATTCTACCATGGTGTTTCACCGATCCACGTAATTGTCGATCAGATATAAGGTTCCCCGATCCATTTTCACCTGATCCCGATCAATGGGCAGGCAGAAGTTGGGATGGTCGTGGTGAAGTCGGACGATCAGGAAGAGAACTGTTGGAAGAAAAAGTCGGTTACGTCTGGAGTTTACACTTACATAATCAATGGAGAAGAGAATTCCCAAAAGATGGTTGGGTAGAAAGACTCTTGGATGGCTATAGAGCTAAAGTCGATGAACTTGAACGGTGGGCGAGAAGTACCGCTGGAATAGGTGACGACGACGATGACAATGACAATGTCGGTGAAGATTTGTAAAATGGACTTTGAGGAACGAGGAAAAGGAAAAGGACAAAGACACGGAAATTTATTCATAAGCGTACGGTACGGTAGCATTGTCAGATTTGCATATATTCACGATTTGCATTCATTCATGTGAACTCTTATGTGGATTTCCGCCTTAAAGAGTGGAATTGGGTTGTGTCTACAAAGCATGAAATAGTATCGACGGCCAAAAAAATGGATGCGTCATGCCGTTATCGTCGGCGTCGGTCAACGCCAATGAAGTCTGCCTTGCTTATTGCCCACGAATCGCTATGCAATGATGTACATAGTCAAATACTTTATGAACAACATTATTGATATTACACCGGTCTCTCAATTGAGCCGATGAAGAATGGAAGCCTATATGCAGGACTGTTGGTAATGAGGTTCGGCTGCCCACGAAGATAGGTGCGCGGCAAAATGTCGTCGACCAGCGAAGTATGAGATGTCGTTGGACTGGTGCGAGTCGATTAATCGACGTGGAGGTGCAACTGGCCTAAATGTCCAGTTTATCGTCGCCGTCGTCGTCGTCGTTGAGCAGCGCCAGAGTAGGCGGGACACCGAATGACGAGGCTGCCTCTAGGGTGGCCTCGTCTGCCGTCGCAGATATCGGATGTTCAAAATGCTGAAATCCTTTCGAACCGGCTGCGTTTTTGCCTTTCCTTGACCGCTTCGACTCCACCACTGGAAGAGTGGATTTCCGTCGTTTCCCCTTCTCCTTCTCTTTCCTGCCAACATCACCACCGTCATCCTGCGCATTTCGCCTACGCTTTCGGCTCCCTGTAGGTTCGGCGTCCAGTTCAAACATACGGTCCCACCCCTCTTCTTCATCGGGATCATCATCCGCCGATCCTCTTCCTCCACGACGAAGCATGGCCATCAGTGTCGCCTCTTTGAGTCGAGCCGCTTCAGACTCTGCATCGATCTCTTCCAACTCCTCTGCAGCAAGCGCCTTGAGCGGATCCCACCTGTCGTCATCGTCATCGGCAATGGGTTTCTGCCGCTCATGCAGCTCTCGAAGGAACTCATCGTACTCTGCAAGCTGTTCTGCGCGCTTGACCTTTTCTTCCTCGGTGTTGAGCAGGCTCTCAAATGTCTGTGTGCCGGGAGGAAACAAAATGTCAAGCTCGCGATCCAATTGGACGTCGTCGATCGGGTCTGATCCTTCCGGAGCTAGCTCGTCCGTTCGGTAATGCTCCAGGTCCTGCGCGAGAGCAGTAAGAGAAGAGGGTATGTATTGGATGGGGAACTCGGTTGGTTTGACACCCGCTCGGAGCAATGACTCAGTCGGAGACCAACGCCACCGGTTTTCATCGATGTATGGTTCCAGATTGATTTGCCTTACATCGCCAGAGATTCCGAGAGCTGTGAAGTAATCTTCGTTGAGCACTCGCGGGATGGAACCACGCCGGAGTTGCTCAGCAAACCATCTCAACATTGCCATTTCAACATCTTTCGACACAAGCAGCCCGCGTTGCCTGTAAAGGTCGATCTTGTAGCCGAGGTACTCCTCACGTTCGCGCACGAGAATACCAGCATGAGGGATCGAGGCATCGTCGATCCGTGATACTTCGCGCATATACCGCTGATATGCTGAGGCTGACGATTCAGCGGAAGCATCTGTACTGATCGAGGAGGACCGCGCGGTGAGTGCTGCAGAGGCAGCACGGTCTTTGCGACGCCGTCGCTTGCCGCCATCGAGAAGACGACGGTACCGATTCGTTGAAGTATCTGACTCGGTATCAGAGGCAGATGCGTACTCGGATGTAGAGAAGCTCGACATTGCGCGCGACATAGGAGTGCCAGCTGATAGGTAGTCTTCGACGGATGCTGGTGCACTATCTAGACCACGAGAAGGGAGTGCCAGCGATGTACCAGGCATACCAGGCTTTGGTCTGGCATTTCCATCCAAGTCACCCGAACTGGAAGCGACCGACTCATCGTCCGACGAATTATCCTCCATCGCCAGCAAGTCTTCTATGGTGGGCTCTTCTGGTGGAGCCTCCATGATCTGAGGGAACGAATTGAGACTTCGCGGTCCGGTGCCTTCTGCGGGCGGCCAACGACGCGGCGTGCCTTTCATACCACCCAGCGCGAACATCCGCTGCGCATAGTGGAGCTCATCCTCTAGAGGGAGTGCCGAAACTCGCGTTCGCAAACGTGTCTTGGCCAATACCTGCCAGTTCTTCGCGATGGTCAACACGGAGGCGGCGTACATTGACCCAAGTGGAATCGCTCGATTGCGCTGAGTCCCATAATATGCTACACCGGTTCCTAGGTTTCCTCGCTTCGGTGGCAGAAGTTGAGGGACCGTGATACCCGCATCTGTAAGACTTGTCGACCATGCCACACATAGATTGTGAAGCTCACGACAGCGCTCACGGACGGAGTACGGACTTTGGCCATACTCTTTGCAAACCGTCGAAGTGAAATCGGTGAATGACGGAATCTCCTTTTCAACCACAGCTTCGATGGCACAAACGGCCAAAGCTATGGCCGTAGAGTTGAGCTCCCTACCAGTGTAAAGCGACACGGTTGACTGTAACTCGTAAATGTGATATGCGGCCTCGATCATTGCCTTCCAGGCGGGTCCAGGTTGTGGAAAGTAATCGCTTCGATCACGCTGCCAATAGGGCGCAGTGGGGTTTGAAGTGGTGGTTGATGCCTTGAAAGCTCGCTCGATGCGGTCTAAGACGTGCATGGTAATGCTGAGAGTGGCATCCATAGCTGAGAACGACACCCCGAGGCGGTAACACAGGTCCATGTATATGCCGTTAATAGCCAACGACCCATGTTCCTCGCTGACATCGATTAGATGAGTGTCCGTCTTGAGTGCTCGTTGCTACAACTACCATGAGTTTTGCTGATCAAAAAAGCCGTGTTCCACATACCACGAGAGCTTTGAGGGGAGGAGGGGAGACCCTACTGTCGAGCCTTCCCAGGACAAGCCGTTCCGGTGCTTGCCTGACAGCTTTCAACCTTTCGTCCAGCTCTACTACAGACGCAGTCGTGAATGCGAGCTTGATAGCTGTGATCAAGACACCTGCATACTGAAGATCGGTATTTCTCGTCTTGAGCTTAGGTTTGGATGGATAAGTCCTTGTCGGAGCAGCCAGTTGAGCCGTACGAAGGCGCAATGCCCATAACCGGACGGTAGCGACGTATTCGTTGGCTGGGGGAGGGAGTAGAGCAGTTCGAGGGTTAACGAGGAAAGTCTGGAGAAGTAGGTCGACCTTGTCCTACGGAACCCTGTGAGCTTGAATGGTGTCGCGCTTTGAATGAATTCAGCTGAAGAAACTCACGATATAAGCCTGCTCGCTGATCTCCTCCTTGGTTCGATGATACGAACCTCGGTCCTCAAACTCATCCACTAGCTCGCCATCGTAAGACAAAGACATGGCGACGAGGCCCAGGTCTGACGCAAGGGTAGCTGATATGCCCTAGACTTCCTAATGTATTACTTTGGTTCCATGTTCGTTTTCATTTGATAACTTTAACAGGCTGAAGGCAGAGAGAGCAACAGTTTGGTGAATGTCGAAAATGGAAGGAGAGGAGAACCGAGCGTCAACATTTATTTTAGCTTCCGCCGTTCCCCTCCACCTTGTTTCCTTCTTTCAAACGACCAACGACCAACGTCCAACAACCAGCAATGAATGCAGCCGAAACGCTGCCCGATGTAGCCAAGGGAGTGAGACCTGGCACGTTCAAGTCTCTACTCCCCATGGTGGACGAGCTCTTGCAGACGATCTCTCGACATGGGACATCAACTGGACCACCTACGACCGTTGAAGCCAGTGAGAGCGTTGCCAACAAGGTCCGACTTGGCTTGCTGGTTGGCTACTCTGATACTGACGCACTGTGTAGGCACGCGAGTTGAAAGCAGCCTTAACGGAGATGCAAGATGCTGCACTTGATTTGCCTGGTGGGCATCTGAGCACAGAGGATATTGAGGAGTTGTCAGAAATGCTTGAGGAAGAAGCAGAAAAGCGGCGGTACGTCTTCCCGTCGCAAACGAACACCTCAGCTGACAATACTGCAGTGCAAATCTTCGAGCATTTGGACAAGCAGATATGCCGACGACTGAGGCATTGGCCAGCAAGAGCGAGATAGAGGGTCTGATCACTGCTGCACCGAGTACGGGGCCTTCACCTGATGTCACGACGCGTGAGACAGAGGACAGTGAGCAGAGATAATGTATTCGTCAATGATACCCTGCATAACATATACCCATGTATCCATTCTGCTTTGAGTAGAGTTTTGATGCATCCCGAAAGCAACCATAACCAAAGATACTATCTCTCTACCTGCGTGTCTCTGGAACCTTTGCATCACATTCCCGTCGCAATTATTCTACTCGGATGCAGCCGTTTCGGGCTCATTCTCAGGCTTGCTACGAGTGATGGACCTCAGCGAGACTATGCACCTGTCAGTCATATTACGGGAGAGCTTCGTTGTCAACGTACGCTGCCTGAGTAGGACTCGAGGAGGAACGACTTGGTCATTGATTGGCGATGATTCTCTCATCTCCAAATCGGCCTCAACGTAGACGGTCGATCTATCAGACATCAGTCAAGTCTTGTAGTTGTTTGAGGACGAGGACAAAAGCGTACCCTTTGCCGAGACGAGCCAAGCTTTGGTGTTGGTTCTCTGAGAAGGAGAAGACCGTATGCCATGAAGTGGGAGCATCCACGAAGTCTGGTGGAGAAAGATCAGCGTACTGGTAATCATGAATAGTTTAGGTAAAGCTTACTGCCAGATTCATCTCGCGTGGAAGGACCGGACTGTGTAGCAACAATGTAGCTGAAACAAGCCATCAGTGTCCACTTGTGCTGTGAGAGAGAAGAACAAACGTGTAATAAGGCTTGCCGTCCTTGGTCTGCTCTCACATTAGCTCATTGTTGAATACAGATTAAGCAAAGGTACTGACAGTTCGGAGTGTTGGATCAGCTCCCAAACGACCAACTAAGGTCAGCTTTGACACGTCGGCGGCAACGCGCGAGGTCGAAAAGGCCTAAACCAGTTTATCAGTCCCGGCGGAAGGCATTTATCCAATCATTCCTAGCAACTCACTCGAGTAGATGCCTTCAGAGCAGGGGCGAGTCTTGCGGCAGTGAACATTGTTGTGCAAGGGTGGTGGCGACTGAGAAGCAAATGAACTGACTGATGAAATGTGTAAATAGATAGTAAAGAGGAAGAGCTAACGGGAGCGGAAGCAAAATTGCCACAAGCGGTTCGCCGCCCGTGCCTTTGGGCTTACTACTTTTGGTGCAGAGAAACGGTATTGCATGCACATCACACCATTTCGGGTAGCTACTCAATGAACACGAAAACACTACAATACAAGATCTATATTCATCTGAACGACGGGGCTCAGAGTGAGGGGTGAGGGTACTGGTCAGGATCAACGATTCACAACATACATCTGCCCTTGACTCGCCATGTGAGCTGGGTAAGCTGGTGGTGGCGTCACGCCAGTTCCCTCGCTGGCAGGTGATGAGGCCGGGGAACAGTATCTGGTATTCGCAGTGTTGTCAGAAGACGCAGCATTCTTGTAAAACTCCCAGGCACTGTCATACCGTTAACGCAAAGTTGGACATGAAGATAAGGAAAGAGGAGACTTACGGTGGCTGATAGCCGAATCTCACAGTCTTCTGCACAGGCGGTGCGGCGGGTAGAGGCTTGTTCATGTCCATTGACTTCTGCTGTTCATGATTAGATGGCGATACATATACATAGACAGAGGTGGTACACTGACTCGTAGTGAGAAATCGCCTCGGTAATGTCCACCGAATAGCGGCCCATTGAAATCATTCTGCGGATGGCCATTGCCAGAGGTAAGTTTCTTCCACCACATCGAGAGCTTGGTTCATCAGTAGCTCAAAGGCGATCAGTTCTGTTGGGGTCTTGTGAATGTGAGAGGTCACCAGCGGCAAAGTGCATACTTGTATAGTCAGCAAGTAAAGACTCGAAGCCTACGGAAAATGAAAGGAGCTGTGCGAGTTGTTACAGCATCGTCATAGGCCAGTAGGGGCGGAGATGGTAATGAATGGAGAGGACGTAGCATGAAAGGAGGTTTCAGGAGGTCATCGAGAAGGGATATTGTGGCATGCAGTTTTCAAGAATTTCTTTGAGGCCCTCTGGCCTCCCTCTAGGTCGCGTCGCTCGAGCAACGCAACGCTTGAGAGTCAGAAGACATAAGCAACAGCCTCACAACACTCGTGAGGACCTAGTTATGTGTCTCCTGGCATCGGTAATTTGATGTTTAACCACAGAAGACCCTTGGGAGAATGGCTGCATTTTTGCGCCCGGCCGAACTCTGGATGAGTAAGGCCAGGCATAGGAGCATGGGAATGACACGAAAGACACAAACTGTTTGAATGAATGATACTTTGTTAATGACTCGCATCCAAGGTACCGGAAGACCGGTAATTCTCGGGCCGACGTATGTTATTCCCTTTTTGGGAGATTCCAAGGCGCGGCTGACGAGGGGCCCTTTGATGCTTTGATTTGTCCCGTGGAGAAAGAAAGAAAGAACCGGTTGATCAAATGTGTACATCTCATCCCCCTTTTTCCTGACCCTTTGACATTTTTCACGACCAGTTGGCGAGAGGAGTAAGAGCTATTCGATGGATCCGTATCGCTCCAGGTACCCTTCCTTCGCTCCTCCCCAACATCAGCAACAACAGCAACCACAATATCCGTCCTCAGTATCGCCCGCGTCCAACTCGAACGCTTCACCTCATTCGTCGCTTGTCGGCAAAAACACTCACCCATCTCCCATGATCCCCTCGAGCTATGGCAGGGGTTATCAAGGCCTTGACCGGATATTACAAAGTCCACATGACTCCTTTCCGCATGATGGTTATGGTGTAGGCAGACCTGGTCCAAAGGATGATTATCGGGCATATGGGAATGGATCAGGAGGTGGGGGTGGGGTGGGGGATGGACATGAACAGGCGTATAGTGAGACTGGGACAAGTCAACATAATGGCAATCAATCGCAGAGTGGTCAGGCGAGTGGATCAAATGGCCCAGCAAAACGAGGTAGCAAGGCTTGCGTTGCTTGTACGTGTCGTTTGAAATTGTAAGGTAAGGGCTAGGCTAATCATCGATCTGTATAGGCCGGAAAGGTAAGAACAGATGCGAGAGTGATCCAAAAAATCCAAATGGTTCATGTCGCCGTTGTGCTCTCAATGGCACTCCCTGTGTATTTGAGAAAGCCGCGGATCGAGCTTCGAGGGCACGGCACGATAGTCTCTCAGGAGATCTCTCGGGAGAAGCAGAAGGGTGAGCTAAATGATATCCTGCTTGAAGAAATCAAGCTGAAGTAGAGTAGACGAGTGACCAATCTCGAACGGAGTGTCCACGATCTCGCTCATGGTCAATCTCAAATACAGAATGCTGTGAGCTCATCGCCAGAGTGATTGTAATGATATGCTGATAAGTCGTAACAGCTGCAACAGATCCTTGCCATGCTTCCTGGAAATTCAGCACTACCGACCCCAACCTCCATGCCAGGCTTCTTACCTCAAAACGACGGTTCAGGCGGAATAGCCACTGCCAACATCTTCACTTCATCAGTCTCACCACAAGGCTCATTATTCGCCAATCACAACAACTCTCCATCAACCGCTTTACCTTCTGGACCAGGTCCCACTGCCGCCGAACAAATGAGTACATTCGCATCTCAAATGCGTTCACCTTCAAATAAAGCTGGGGGCCGATTAAATGGACAAGATAGTGAATCCTCTACGACTGTTCGACCCGCTAAAGAGTTCCCAAAATTGCCTGGATTCGCACCTCCAAATCATCATTTTGGAACATATGGAATCATTCCACTATCTTCGGCACCACCATCACCAAACCATTCACATTCTTCTCGACGTTCTTCATCTACCGATTCAGCAGCTTCATCGGCCATCCCGAAAGAATCGTTAACGGCACCTATCCAAGCATTGCAAGCATTGGCTAATGCTGCGGATCAAGCAGCAGCAATAGCGGATGGCGATGAATTCGTACAGGTTACAAGGCGCAATTCAGAGGATAGCGAGCAAGTTCGAGGGCCTGGAGTGTTGGGTGATGGAGACGGCGATAGGGGGAGAACAAAGAAACGGAAGAGAGTGACTATTGATGGGAGGAATATACATCTTAAAGTGAGGAAGAAGGTGAAGCCGGATCCGACACCGCGCAATCCATTCCCAGATGTCGTTACGAAAGGGTTGGTCAGTGAAGCTGAAGCGAGAGAGCTATGGGATATGTGAGCTTCTACCGTTTCCTTGTTACGCTTCGAGTGTCTGTGTGCTCACGAGATGAAGCTTCTTCACTGGTTGTCATTACTTTGTGCCATTGTGGGACAAGAGCTACGATATATACGAAACATACGTTGAGCGCACCCCATTCTCCACCAACGGTATCTCCTAATTCCATATCTGTGCTAGTCCTTTCCTGATTTACTGTACAGGTCTGTTGGCGGTCGCAGCGAAAATCCGAGCGGGAAACGGTCCACTTGGTCAAACGTTTCATCGATGCCTCGAAGAAGCGCAGGGAATCGCCCGGTCCACACTCTTTGGCCCAATCGTGCGGAAAGAAGCAGTCATGGCCATGCTCATCTTATCGGTCTGGTCTCAGAACGGCTGGCTTCCTTGCGGGTGAGTCCCTAATCGTACGTTGTCGGGGTTATGCTGATTAGGCTTGATGTATAGACACGCGCTGAGAATGGGTTTGGATATGAATTTGCACCGAGCGCTGGACAAGCTTGCGGAAGGAACCGAACAGCGTTCAGAAGCTGAGGAGCGTGATCTTGGTATGTATCTTGAGATCTATCTGGGAATCGCCAATCTGATGTGATGGATATAGTCGTATCAGCGAGGATTTGGCTGAATTGCTACATGCATGATCATTTGTGAGTTCGCTGACACGGTATCACGAATCGAACTTACTTTTTGCAGGGTCAGCTTGGGAACTGGAAAACCAATGTTGTTAAGGGATAATACCAGTGTCAAACATGCTCGAATATTGTTGTGAGTCGACTAGGAAAGTCCCGAAAAGTCGAGTTGATCTGTATGTAGAACACACTCGATGGCGTCCGAGACGGATATGAGGCTTATAGCGGGTGTTGAGCTGGTCAATCTTCGTAGTGAGTGATCTGGAGATATTATGGTAGCGGTAGGAGGCTGATACTCGACCATCCAGTCCGGGTCGTCGAACACCTCTCACCATTACACGGTAAAGTCGATTCGACGACAATCTCTTTCTGTCGACGAATGTTCAGCGACTTGCAAGATTGGTATCATGGATGGCACGCTATACATCGTCAACGATATGATGAGGATCATGTACTGGTAAAGCTGCTCGAGACGGAATTGGTATATGCCCAAATGTGGACCGTGTGTGTGGCTTTGAGGGGTTGTCAGTGGGACAAGGTGAGTTATTGACGGAGAGTAGAAGGAGCGAGATAAGTAGCCCGGGACATTGGCTGACATGAGGCTCGCAGCTGTCAGGAGATCAGAAAGAATTGGCGTTTCAGGCGAAGGATGCTGCATTGCGGTGTTTGGAGATTTTCTTGCGGTCACCCAATTTCAGAGCGCATCTCAAATGTGAGTGGTGGCTTTCAACATTGATGCAGTTGAGCTGACGAGTACCAGACGCGACGCATGACCAACTTGTTTCTGTTGCCTTTGCAGCTGTGTTTTTACTGAAAATGTACGTGGTGGGCATGTCGACCTTGATCAGGAAAAGTAAAAGCTGACCGATGACTGAAATGCATAGTGCCATCTTATATCCGACGGCTATTCCACTCCCAGTACTCATCTCACAAGTCTCAGATCTATGTCACTTGTTGTCTGCCGAATGCTTTGCGGAGCGATACGCCCTAACTCTCCGATTAATGTTATCGAATTTCCGCAGAAAGACAGGCGCACTATCAACAGTTCCCGGAACACCTCGATTAGGATCATATCAACTTGGTGCTGGTGGAAATGCGGGAGGTCCTACTCAGACATTACCTGTTCATCCTGGTATTGAAGGATCAGCAGTCGGAGATCTAGATGGTGGATTACAGAGTCTACTTAGTCTACCTGTTGCCGTTGCTGCTGGAGGTAATACGGTGGATGATCTCGATGCTTGGAATTTGGATGGAGGAGAATTAGGAGGATTCGAATGGCCTACCGAGTTTAGTCCTAGTAATTTACCTGTGTGGTTACAGGATGGTGTGAGTGATTTGTTTCATTCTCAAACTGTTCCTTCTTTCATCATTCATCGTTCGTCCCCGTTACTTGTTTCATCGTCCATCATTCACCGTTTATTCTTTTCTGTCTCCCCGTGCTTTAGAGGTTTTGAGATTTGGATTTTGAGTGATAGAGGACGAGGAGCTTTCTCTTATTATGCTGTTGTTGTTGTTGTTGTTGTTGTTGTTGTTGTTGTTGTTGTTGTTGTTGTTGTTGTTGTTGTTGTTGTTGTTGTTGTTGTTGTTGTTGTTGTTGTTGTTGTTGTTGTTGCTGATGACTGATTTTTCTATGCAGAACGTCACAGATCTTGGATTACCAGCAGATGGCTCAGACTCACTCTTCCTTCCTGTCGAATTGGCAAACATGTTCTTACCGAGCGGTACTACGGGTGCTCAGTTCTCGTTACCTGATTCAGAGGATGTAGGAGCCGAAGCTTGGTGATTGTGTGAATATCTACGGTGGATGCTTGTTGTTGACTGATCTTTGGGACGAGGTTTGGATGATCTACGGAGGGTGATGATTGGATCTTTGGGGTTGAGAGGTCTGGAAGATCTTTGGCAGTGAGATGTGCAAGACGTCTGGCGGGTACTATCTGCAAGACGTATAGTGTATGACATTATCAATGAGATGTCACGACGATCTTTGGCGTCATCTACAATCATACAATAAACGGCCACCCGCAGCGTTTCCGCTTTCGACTGAATCATCACCGATGTGTGTTTCAATTCGAGTGATTCCGATTTTGACTGTATATGTGTGTGTGTCGTTTGAAACACCTGCAACTCGGGCATCACCCCGCAGTTCGAATTCGCAAACGCCGAGATCATGTCGGGCGCCGCTGATATGCACGAGTGATCTCAGATCATAAAATACCTTTAAAGGATGAGGTTGTATGTATCTCTGGATATTGATAGTAGTAGTGAGTATGTATTTTGAATCGAGGTAAAAGATATCGATAGATGTACTCATACTACTAGATACAGAACAGAACTGGGTCGAGATCCCATTTTCTTTTGTGATGACGAGCGGGGTACAAACCCGACCTTATCCTTATTCAAAGTGGGCGTTGCCGAAAAATCCGGACGGCCGTATAAAACCCCTTACAAAGGGCAGATATGACGGCCGGGATACGGGAATACCTATGTTAACCTGTGTCTGGATCATATCGGATTTGCCCGAAGCGGGAAAACAGCAACAAACACCTCCCCCCTCTTCCCCCCTCCACTTTTCTTTTTCTTCTTCTCCGGCGCCCGATTTCGTGTTTCTAGTTGTTCTGGACATCGCGTGGACCCAAACCGCCGAGGGTGATTATTTTCCTTTTTCCTTTCCTTTTTCTTTCTGTCCTCTTCTTGGGTTAGTTGCCGTACTTCCACCTTCCCCCCCCCCCTTCTCCCGCCCCGAAGGCCATCAGATAAAAGACTCTTGTGAATTACTTACTCATCATCTCTTGTTACTACTTTCTCTTTCCCACCTCTCATATATTGTTCAGTTGGTATTCGCCTCGGGGCAATATCTTTGTCTCTATATCTGTTTCTATCTAACCCGTTTGACTAACCTCATTCCACCTCCATATCGCAAATTGTAAAAATCGCCATAGTGTCGCCATCGACAACAGACTGCACATTGATTACATTCAGGTGATTCAGACATGGCAGTAAGTCACATTGCCTCTCTATCTATCTCTCTGTTTCTCTGTGCTGCCTCCACCACTTGGTGGATTCACCAGTAACATTGGCTGACTCATTCCTTCCCCTCTAGTCGACCGCATCATCCAGTATGACCCAAGTTCAAAATACAACCGCAACCACACCTCCATCGCCTCCATCCCCTTCTCAAGCTCCTGTCAAAACCCCTCTCGATCCCGCTTCCACCACGAACTCGTCCACCACCCAAACGATCAATCCTCCATCATCCTACACGCTCAAAAAACGTCTCTGGAGGCGACAGATAACTCCGTTTGAGACCATACTCGCGCACAATTACCCAGGAGCAGGAACGGACTCAGATCCCTACATTGTCGATTGGATAGCCAATGATCCAGAGGATCCCCAACGATGGCCCACAGTTTATAAATGGAGCAACATCGCCATTGTCTCCATGGCCACTTTGGCAGTCGCACTGTCTTCGTCTGCTTATTCCGGAGGACTTGAGAGTCTTATCAGGGATTTCGGCGCAAGTGAGGAACTCTTGACCGGTGGTATCTCGCTGTTTGTCGTCGGATTCGCTTTCGGTCCTCTTCTGTGGGCTCCTGCTTCAGAGGTAAGTGGGATCATATACCGCTTTCTAGAACAAGTGCCAACACTGACGACCCTAGGTTTATGGCCGACGAATCATCTTCATCATCTCCTACGCGATGCTCACTCTTTGGCAAGGTGTTACCGCAGCCTCTCCCAATGTCGCAGCAGTCCTGGTCTTCCGTTTCCTCGCCGGTCTTTTCGGATCGTCACCCCTAGCCAACGCTGGTGGCACCATCTCTGATATTCTCGACGCCAACCAACGTGGTCTCGGTATGGCGCTCTTCGCTGCCGCGCCTTTCCTCGGTCCCGCACTCGGTCCCATCACCGGTGGTTTCCTAGGCTTGACAAGCGGCTGGCGATGGGTTGAGGGATTCCTCGCCATCTTCTGCGGTGTCATTTGTCTCGTTTTGCTGTTGTTTTCGGCCGAGACGTATGCGCCACAACTGCTCCGACGTCGAGCTGCTACCCTTTCCAGAGCGACTGGTAAGCATTATCGATTCCGAGCCGATGCGAAGAAGGCCCTCGTCGTCTCAGAGCTGTTCCAGGCTTCTCTGCTTCGACCCTGGAAATTCTTGATCTACGAGCCTATCGTCCTGATCCTCACCATCTACACTGCACTTATCTATGGTATTCTTTACCTCAACTTTGCTGCCTACCCTATTGTATTCCAGGAACTTCGAGGCTGGAACTCGGGTGTTGGTGGATTAGCTTTCCTCGGTATTCTTGTCGGTGTCATCCTCTCCGTCACCATCACTATTGTGAGTAATTTTGTCATCTCATAGGGCGTAGATCTAGTGTTAATGGTCAGGTTTACGTCAACCCCCAATATATCAAGATTGCAAAAGCAAACGGTGGCCGCGCTGCCCCCGAAGACCGTCTTCCTTCGTCAATCTGGGGAGGTGTGCTCATTGTCATTGGTCTCGCTGGATTCGCTGCCACCGACGGCGAAAACGTTCACTGGATTGCACCTATCATATTTGGTATTCCGTTCGGTCTTGGTGTCATTACCGTTTTCCTCGCTGTACTCGGTTACCTGGTTGATTCATACACAATCTACGCCGCATCTGTTATGGCTGCCAACTCGGTTCTTCGATCGCTCTTCGGTGCTGCTTTCCCACTCTTCACCAAGTACATGTACGACGCTCTTGGTATTCACTGGGCTGCTGCTTTACCTGGATTCATCGCCGCAGCCATGATCCCTTTCACCTATTTATTCTGGAAACACGGTGCGAAAATTCGAGCTCGATGCAAATATGCTGCGGACGCTGAACGACAAATGAACTTTATCATTGCTGCGCGAATAGCAGCTGCCAAAAAAGCTGCTGGAGACGTGGAAGACAACGAGACGACGACTCCAAAAGGCCCCGCTGTTGGTGGAGCTACCGAGAAACCTGGATCTCAGACCTTCCCCGCTGAACAAGCTGGAGGACAGGGCACGACTGCCATTGAAGCTCAAAGCGAAAAGGTTCCAGTCGAGCACGGACATGCTGGACACCCAAGTCATCCTGAACACCCTGCGCACAAGGAATGGACAATCTACTCGGCTTTGGCTGATCGTGATGAGGTCGATTTGAGCGATGACGAGCGTGTCAGGCTAGATGAGCTGCACAGGAGATTCGCCCACCAGCAAGAATTACAGAGGCGACAGTCGTTGAGATCTGTCAGGTCTCAGAGGTCACAAAGGTCCCACAGGAGCAACTCGGATGCGAGGACAGCGGTATAAGGGAGGACGATGTG
This sequence comes from Naematelia encephala, assembly GCA_002105065.1. Taxonomy (NCBI): domain Eukaryota; kingdom Fungi; phylum Basidiomycota; class Tremellomycetes; order Tremellales; family Naemateliaceae; genus Naematelia; species Naematelia encephala. The sequence goes on from MCFC01000030.1 coordinate 73,350, forward strand.
AGAGGGGGGGGGGGGTGTTTAGGGGGAACGAACAGGAGGATACGAGGTGTGGGAAGGAAGGTGATGCAGACTCTGCATGGTTGCGTGTTTAGACCCTTGATTCTTTTTTCTATAGAAATCTATGATAATGCAATTTTTACACTTAAAGCAGTTCGAGTTTTACACGCTACGTAGCGGAGAAATGATGTGTGCCTGGATCTTTTATATACGGAGTCATGGTGTTTCAGCAAGTATAAACCAACCCACCCTTTTCATCATTCGCAAGAACAAATTGAGTCTTTCTTCTTTCTTTCAAGCGCATCATGATCTGGCGAAAACGACTAAAAGGGATCAACGTCTGATCGTCTGGGTTAGGCAAGACAACCATAACTTTCCATAAAGCTCGATATATAGAAACACTACTCGGTATTCTTCTATTCTACTCTGGGACCAAAATGTCTAGTGCTCGTTCTAGTCGTACTCATACTATTCCAACAACAATGACACAAACACAGACACAGACACAGACACAGACACAGACACAGACACGTTCAAAGGCAAGGATACCAAGACGGAGTTGGAGATGGAGTTGGAGTTGGAGATGGAATTGGAAAGAAATATCACCTCATTTAAATTTCTTTAGAGTCCATCTTGTCTTATTCACAATCATCCCACTTTTCTTCTCAGCAATCTTCTACGCTGCTAATGGTAGTGCTGGAGGGAATGCCAATGAGGTGCAAGTAGGAAGGTTGAAGGTCTTGTATATCGATTCTTTGTTTCTTTGTTTTAGCGCTATGAGGTTTGTCTGTCTTTTTGTTCTTGTTCTTCCTCTTCTTGTTGTTCTTGTTCTTGTTCTTGTTCTTGTTCTTCCTCTTCCTTTTCCTCTTCGTCTTCGTCTTCGTCTTCCTCTTCGTCTTCGTCTTCCTCTTCGTCGTCTTCTTCGTCTTCCTCTTGTTCGTCTTGTTCGTCTTGTTCGTCTTGTTCGTCTTGTTCGTCTTCTTCGTCTTCTTCTCATTCTACTCCTCCTTCTTCGTCTATATCACCAGCTTTGATACCACCTTCTCCTAGAGCTTTCAATATACCATATAAATACTTAAAGCTGATGCTCTTCTTTAGTGTCACTGGACTAGTGACTGTCAAGTAAGCCAGCCGCCCTGTACCTGCCAATAACTCACTACTGTACTAACAATCGCTTAGTGTCTCTGCCTTACATCCATTCCAACAAGCACTCCTTTTCATCCTGTTCATCCTAGGAGACTACTCTGTAGTCTCACTCGTGATGGTTCTAGTTCGAAAGCATTACTTCCGACGTCACTGCGAACAACTGCTGTATAACGATCGCCTGCGACGGATCAATACCCGCCCTGAGCCTAACGATACTCTCTGGTCAAGGACATTCACATTTCGACCTAAAGCTGTTCCTCCCAAACCCTTCAAGAAAGGAGCTATCATTTCTGCACCTGTAGATCCACGACCACAGGACGGGTTCGTAGATGAAGACCCACAATCACGTGATGGACTAGGAGAAAGAGGAAGAGAGATGAGGATGCCAGGCAGTCCGACAGATTTAAGAGCGACAGAAAGTCCAGCTGAGATGAGGATGACAGACAGCCCAGCTGAGATGGATAGTAATGCACCAAATGGAAGTTTCGACTTCAACAGGCGGCAAGGAACATTACCGAATGCTGAAGGCGATACAGGACCTACTGGGACCTCAAAGGTCGAGAGGGATCGAGAGCAGATCACCGACAGTCAACAATCGACATTACGCCAAGCTCCTGGAATCTTGATACATGACCAGAACAATGAGCCTTCTAGGCGTGATTCACCAGTCACATTTGCTTGGAGCCCTCAAGATCCACCACAAAGCCACGATCACGAGAGTCAGGTCAGCGATCGGATGCCTGTCGACGAATCTTCACCGTGGATGGCACGTCAATTACTTCGTCAAAAATCTCGCGCAATGTCGCTCGGAGTTCCGGTAGCCCACGTCCCATTATACCAAACTCGCACAGCCCCAGCACACAATCACATCCCTTTCCCAACGCTCGGTAAACATACAGGATACGGTGGCTTCCCTTCTCCACTCCACGCGATCGTCTCCGCCTTGCCTACTTCCACAAAGGCCCAAATCCGTCGACGTTTCAGTAGAGCCGAGAGACATCTTACAATCGTGCATAATCCTACTGCCGAGCCTGTTCGTGATGCGGTCGAGCAAGGCTGGGGATCAAAAGCTGCAAAATGGTTACCAGAAAGTCTTGGCGGATTGGTCATCGGGAGAAATAGTCGATTTTACACCGAAGAGCTAGACGATAACGAGCTTGAACAACTCGGCGGTGTGGAGTATCGAGCTCTCAAGCTACTTAGCCACATTGTGGCAGGAGTGAGTAAATCTGTCTTTTCTCCCTGTTCTGACGTCTTATCATCTTCACTAGAACTGACGTTGCTCGCAGTATATCATATTCTTTCAACTCGTTCCGTTCGCGATACTTGCCATCTACTTTTCAAAGGTGCATGATTGGGATTCGGCATTTCAGTCGCAATTGGGTGTGCAAGATGCCACTGTCAACCCGTCTTGGTTCAGCCTTTTTCAAGTCATCACTGCTTATACCGGTGCTGGCATGAGGTGTGTCGCTCACTTAGCGATCCCTTGACATGAGTCGCGATTTTAACTGATCATCGCTCGCAGTCTAGTCGATCAGAGTATGGTGCCTTTCGCCCAGTGCTATTTGATGATCTATGTGCTAGATGTTGTAATGCTCGCCGGGAATCATGCGTTGCCGATGACGCTTCGGTTGACCATTTGGCTCGCGACGAAGATATGGCGCGACGGCACAGTTAACGAATCGTTGCATTTCTTGTTGGATCATCCAAGGCGGTGCGTCAAATCTGCCCTCCTAAAAAAGAAATATTGCGGTCGTCAAAGTCTGACGTCGGCGTCTGTATAGATGCTTTTTGTATCTTTTCCCGAGTCATCAGACTTGGTATCTTGTCCTCATTCTCGTAGCCTTCTCGTGCGTATGCTCTTTTGTGATGACTGGAGATGCAAGCTGACAACTGCTGAAGCGTTGTCGAGCTGTTCGGCTTCCTCGTACTCAACATCCATCTTCCCGCGGTATCATCTTTAGGCGGGTGGGAATTATTCAGTGACGGCCTACTGCAAAGCTTGAGCGTGCGTGCTTCTGGCTTTGGCATTGTCGCCGTTGGAGATTTGGCTCCAGCAGTATTGTGAGTACACACCCTGCGTCCTTCATCAGAGGCATGCTGACAGTCGTTTCAGATTTTTGTATGTTGTGAGTTGCCTGTCCAGCATTGAGGATGCCACAGCTGATCAGAACAGATCTTGATGTACGTGGCCATCTATCGTAAGTGACGGATACATTCTAGACTTTCAAGCTGTGAAGCTGATAACTCGATAGCAATCGCCATGTCCGTCCGTTCGACCAATGTCTACGAGGAGCGAGGTATGTCATCATGAGTCCCTCGATAGTGTGAGTTAGTAAGCTAAACACAGTCAGCTCTTGGGGTGTACGAACACAAATTCCCGGATACCCTCAACGAAGAAGAGCCTTCATTCCAAGGTCACAGGGGCGAAGTCTTCAGCAAATACCTCTGGTGGCACATGCGACGTCAACTAGCGTTTGACGTCTGGTCGCTCGCCGTGGCTATTTTTCTCATCTGTATCGCCGAACGCGGCAAACTCTTGAATCCCGCAACTTCGGATTGGTTTTCTGTCTTTCGTATCATATTCGAGTGTACCAGCGCGTACTCTACTATCGGCCTCAGCCTGGGTACACCCAACAACAATTTTTCTTTTTCGGGTGAACTATCAACTGTCAGCAAGCTTATTGTACGTTTTCACTGTGCAATCCAGACGGTCGGCTGATACTGGCCTTATAGATGATCTTGGTCATGCTTAGAGGACGACATCGGGGTCTACCAGTAGCTATTGATCGGTAAGTACAGCTGGCATCGTCAATATCACCTCACCAAGGTCGAAGCTGAATAATCTACCTATCTATAGCGCTGTCATGCTGCCGCGAGAGTATGCTAGGATTGATCGGAGATCAGATAACGCTACGCAGAACGACACGCCTAACTCCGTTTCTCAAAACGACGCAGCTCGCAAGGTTGCCTAGGTCTGTTTGTTTCTTTATTGTGTATACCAGTCAATGGGGTTCGGAAGGACATTGTAGGTTCATATAGGTAGGTTCGATTTTGGGGTTAGGTCGTACATACATTACACGATTTTGTAAACATACTTGTATGCATGTATATGGGGAACGGAAAGTAGGAGCAGACTCAGAAAGTGGAGGTTTCTTAACGACGGTGTTGATTTTACTGGAATCTTGACGAGATCTCTTGTCGTTAGATCTCGTGTTTACCTACCGACGTCATGTGATGAGAGGGTCCGGCTCAAGATCGCTTCTAATGTACGAGTATGAGAAGGGGGCTATGACGCCATAACGGGATGTCAAGATGACTGACTTTTGTATGATATCATGATTGAAAGAAGAGCGACAGTGTCATGCCATGTCCTTTCGAACCTTCTCATTTCCTTTTCTCGGTGTTTCTCTGACTCGATCTTCACCTTTACGTCTACTTGACTCTCACTCTCACTCAAGACCCGATACTTTGATACTCTTCAAACGAAATTCAACATCAATCATGGCTAAAGAACATGGTCATCTCTCTGCTCAAGAGTTATTCTCCTGTAAAGGTCTTACAGCCGTCGTGACTGGTTAGTTGTTTGTCCTTCTCCCTTCTCCCTTCTTCCCTCGTTCCCCTGCCATCTTCCCTCGTCCCTCTTCGTGCTTCTTATAACCATTCCTTCCCTTCTTCTTTCGTTTCGTCCTTCTTTTTCCTTTTCCTGTCTTGCTTGCTCCCTCCTTTCTTCGATTGCAATTGAAATCGCTGATTGGTAATAGGAGGAGGTACCGGTATCGGTTTGATGCAGACACTTGCACTCGTCGAGAACGGTGCAAAAGTGTTCATTACTAGCCGAAACGAGGAGAAACTTCAAGATGTTGCAAAGAAGTATGGTGGTGATGGACAGTCTAGGGGACAGATCGTCCCGTGAGTATTTGGCAGCGTGACACATTACCATAAGGCGATTGGTACAGTATCGTTTGGTGCTAACCCATTTTCCCCATTTTCAGGGTTACTGGGGATATCACCAGCAAGGAAGGGATTGACAAGATCCTCGAGGCGATCAAGAAAGAAGCTCCCAAGGGCATCAATATCCTGTAAACAATCCGTATACCAGCTCCCAGAGTGAAACACTGAGATAGCTCGTAGACTTAACAATGCTGGTATCGCCGGCGAAGGCAGCCGGGAGGGGTACGAGCCATCTGAGGATGCAGAGAAGTTCTCCAAGCAGCTACTCAAGAGCGAATTCCAAGAATGGCAGGACATCTACCAAACCAACGTCACGGCTTATTACGTGAGTCTACGGCTTTCCACATCCAAGAGCTTACAAGCAGTTTGTGTCGGCTGCGTTCTTACCTCTCCTGAATGCTGGAGCAAACAGTACCAAAGGCTATGCTAGCCAGATCATCAATGTTTCCTCTATCTCTGGACTACTAAAGAGCGCTAGTGGTGGACAGTTTGCTTATGCCGCAAGCAAGGAGGCTTGTGTGCAGGTAGACCCAAATCTACCAGGTAATGAATAGGCTGACGTCGGTACGGAAGATGTCTAAAGTCATGGCTAAAGAGTTCCTGCCGCTCAAGATCAGGGTCAATCAAATTGCCGTGCGTACATTTGGTAGGCGACCACGACGAATGGAATATTGACAACTACTGTATTAGCCCGGTATCTTCCCATCAGAGATGACCGCCGGCGATTCTTCCCAAGAGTCACACAAATCTGACCTGTCTGGAACTGGTAAAGGAGAAAGTCTGCCAGCTGGTCGACCAGGAAACGAAAAAGACATGGCAGCAGTGACAATCTATCTCGCAAGCTATGCTGGTGTCTTGTGAGTATACAGGATAAACTCCGCTAACAGTAGCCTCAACGGACAACTCATCCATCCTGATGGAGGTGCGACGGTCCAGAACCCTGCGTCGACGTAGACGTAGACGATTTCTGGCGCAAGGTGAAGGCTTTTTTAAAATATTGATGGTAGCTTCGTATTGAATTATGCCTCGATGTATGATATTTCAGAACAAAGACGAGATGAGCAAGTATTTCTGAATTCGTTTCGCCACTCAGCCAGCTCTCCTTATCTGGTATGACCCTGTTTCTCGTTCGCATCACGACATTGGCCTCGATATCGTCAACTCAGTGCTTGATAAGCTTCAGTAAGCGTGAAAGAGACTGTTTTTCATCTCTTAACCCAACTTTTGGAAAATCGACTACATGTACAATTCGGTACGGATGTCTGTTTTTATTACTATTATTTGGATTTCTTAAACAATGCTTGGTATGCAGATATCAAATTACTAACTAAATGTTTCTTTTTTCTAAAGCTACAATCTACGAATCGTCCGTCCATCCTAAAAACCTAAAACCTGCTCTTCAGTCAATGAATCATCTTGCTTTATCTTTTATCTCATCTACAGACGGTGTAGTGGGTATAGCTTCTTCGAAACTTGCTTCAAAAGGATCGATTGCGATAGCTTCTCCTCCTCCTCCTCCTCTTCCTCCTCGTCCAGCGGGGGTAGGGCTACTACTCCTTGTTGATTGTAATTCGTCATCGGGAGCTAGAGGTGTATCGAGATTCATGTAATCCAACTTTGCAGCTACGTCTGCACTTGGTCTTCTGCTTCCTGGTGTTGGTCGACTTTGCCCCATCGATTCAGATCCAGTTAGAGGAGCATCGAGATCTTCCGTTGTCCCTCGACCTTCTGTTGTGGGAACTGGTATATGCTCCTTGCCCTTGGAAATACGTACCAAGTCGATGTGACGGATAACATCTCGTACGTCCACCGCGTCATCTTGTGCAAGGGCTTCCACAAGTTGTTTGACAGGCCTAGGGACTGATACAGTCTCGTCGGCGTAAAAAGCGCCTAAATCATGTGAGTCAGTATGTATGTCTAGTGACTTTGTGTGTGGCTCACCTTTGCTGAATAAATCTGCAACGATCTGCGCTAAACCCAATCTAACATCTACAACATCTTGACTCAAACGAGGTAACGCCGGCAAGAAGAATTCTTCAAATGCTTGGCGATTTGGTGGAGGTTTGATGAATTGTCGTACACATTGCAAGAATGTCAAGCGCTTGCGGTACAATCCTGAATTGCTGAGATCGAGAAGCATATTTCGATACGCTTCGGCAATAGCACCTTCTCCCTCCAGACGTTCATGAGCGCGAGGAACCTGGAAGAATCAGCAAGGTTCAGTATGGACAGACAACGAAGAGAGAGAGAGAGAGAGACAACTTACCCCATTGACCGCAGCTTGTCGAACCGCGGCAAAAGGATCCGATAACGCATCCGAGGTGATAGAGAGAATCACTTGCATGTCCCTCTGCTTTCCGATAAAGATCTCGAAGAAGCTTGGAATATGCAGCGCGAGCTGCTCTCTCGCCCTCCATCCGCCCAGGTCTTTCTCTCTCCACGCACGAGCGAGGTCCAAGAATACGTGCCAGGCGCGATCCTCTGGCATTCGAGATAAAATAACATCGACGTGCTCAAATACGCGCTCTCGGATCTCGTCGTCATGCTCGAGACATCTTCTGTAAACCGGAAGTAAATCGGCCTCGACATCCGCAGGATATAGAACCTTGGCCAGCTCATGAAGTGATGCAGCAAGGGTACGCATCACCTTGCCGCCAGCACATTGTTGAAGGGTCTTGTAAAGCTCGCGAAGCTCATGCCACCGATCAGGACCAAGTGTCAAACAGACTCCAGGTAGCTATACTATCAGAAGAGTGCTAGCCATGTTAGACTTACGTTGAAGGATGCCACAACTGCCCAATCCCCATCTATCTCTGTGCTCTCGTCTTGAGCGTCCATGTAGACCTGCAGCAACTCGATCGGCGGACCTCTGGCATCATTCTTGAAGGTATATATCACTTCGCCCATCATCTCAAGCAGTGCACAGCGCACATCGTATTCGCTCTCGTTGAGTGCTTGCACAGCTTTGACTGCAAATGACCGGCGGTAATCGGGTGATTCGATACGCTCGCAAAGGGCTGAAAGGCATAGACAGGCAGATTGACGAACATGCGATGTCGGATCCGAGAGAAACTCTTCAAAGACGGCGATCTGTCTATCAGCAAATGTCAGATAAGCCTTTCCTCACCATATTGTAGATCTGTTCAATTGGGACATTCTTAGCCAACAAGCTCATGGCAACAGCAGCCTCTGCTCGCACAGAGACATCACCATCCCCACATCGGAGGACCTCATCCACGAAACCTTTTTCAACAGCTTCTTCGCCATTGTAATGCTCGCATATCGCCCCGATGAGGTTCATACTCGTTGCTCTCCCAGCGGTAGCCTCGGCAATCAATTGCGCTCGGAATATTTCGGCCTGATCACCGGCTGGCTCGCCATATTCGTTGTACTCATCCGGAATCCGCTGGTCGTTATCTAATCCCTCTTGGAACAGATTGTCTGGCATCTCTGTAGCCAGTTGGCCCATACCCAGGACGATCCCTTGAAGTAGTTCAGCTTCTACGGCGGCTCGAGAAGGATCATCAAACGGTCGGATGTCATGCGAGTGTGGGCCGGTTTGTGAGGCAAAAATCCGCCTCTCATCCGGTTCTTTATCACTGACCCCGGCCCCCCATCGCTCCGGTTCCAGTGATTTACGCCGAAGCCTGGCGATGATCGAAACCACGCCTGATCGAACGAACTCCGAGATCACTGGATTCGAATTGAGAAGTAAACTGCCAAGAAGAGGGGTGAAGAATGATACTGCCAACAGGGGACGACCGACAAGTGGTCCGGTACTCTTCGTATATCCCTTATCCGCATCATCGATATATGGTAGAATCATTGCGTCCGGGCTGAATACCGTATCTGATTCGCTGATGGCTGATGCGGGAGTGCTTCCCTCTTCTTCAACCGTTGAGACCGACCGATTCCGGAGACTCGAGCCCGCACTGCTCGGTCCAGCGACAGACATAGCAGAGTTTCGCCTCTCCTGCACAATGGGTATCGCTGCAATCTCAGCCGCAGTTGGAGTCGGGATGATAGAGACCCCTTCAGAAGTGATCGTAAGCGTCTCACGAGCCTCGGCGGGTTCGAGTTCCTCGCCTGGCTCGGCAACATCCGGATCTCCAACCAACTTGCAAGTCGAGTAAAAATACCACAAGATCCGGTGAAGTTCACTGGCAAAGGCCTCTTTGACACTCTCGTCCTCGTCCATGCTGAACCCACTGAGGAGAGGAAGGACATATTCGACACTTTCACAAGGATCAACGTCGTTGAGCAAATCGCCGAGGACTCGAGCGACATATGAGCGATGAAACGGGTAATCCGATTTGGATAAGAGAAATATCCGTTCCAAAGTGTTCAGCCCTTCGTCGTCAAACGTTACGTCCATGGTAAAGTCGCCTGACGGGAGGACGTCTCCCTCGTCCATCAACCCCACCACGCCCATATGATCCGGTACCGATGGCGTGGGATCATCGAAATAACCCGGTGTAGGCGTCGACGAGTTCGAATCCAATGGTAGATCTTCTAATGGAGGTATTGGCAGCTTGGGGGACATTCTGGGAGACACTCTGGGAGAAATTCTTGGAGATATCCTGGGAGAGACCCGGGGAGACATTCTGGGACTCTTCTTCACCCTCGCTTGGTCTGGATCGACACCAGCGTTCGGACTGACAGGTGACCAAATATCTGCGTTCGACGGCGTACGCTTGGGCGACTTGTCCAACTCTGCGGTGATACTGAGGGTACGATGAAAGCCTGACTGCGACGACCGCTGCTTTCCATCGTAGTCTGAAAGAGCGCGACGCAAAATGCCTGGTCTAGCTGATGGTGCGAACAGAGGTCCCGAAGAAGGGGCAGCGGGAGGCGGAGAGATTGACGCTTCATAAGTGGACATGCCATCGTCTCCAGTGCTTAGAATTGATTGAGTGACTGGTGTAGCGACCACAGCAGGCGGTAAGGAGATGGGGGTGAATGATGGTTCCGAAGTTGAACTCGGCGGTAGCTCAAATCCTCTTTGAGAATTTTGAGGTGAAAAATGTGGATGCGGAGAATCTCTACGTTCTATTTGTTCCAGCGGCGGCCGAATCCCAGACATGCTTTTCCCTCTTGGCCGGTACATTGCTGAAGAAGGTGGAGAAACACCCAGATCGGTCAATCTAGAGGGGCCAGATCCCGAACCAGTGCCCTGTTTCTTCATCTGAACACTAGCTAGTGATCCCGACACGTGTGGCGGCGATGTACGCAAGCCTCGCTTGAGTGGACTCCCAGGAGGACTGGCTGATAATGGTGGGGAACGGCGCATACGTTCAAGCGAGTCACGGTTCGTTGGTCGAGTTGTCGGCGAGGAGTTCGAATACGACCGCGTGTGTCTCGAGGTTGACGCGACAGGGGGAGCTCCACCTGCCGGTGAAGGGGCAATATCGATTACACTACGCCGTCGCCCACTGAGTAAGTATTCGTTACGAGAGTGATCTGGATCCGGCGACTTCCGCGGAGATAATCGTATTGGAGAGGTGGCCTGCCTGTCCCGAGGAGGAAGTGCAGGTGAATTGGGTTTACGGGGTTGAGAAGTGACTGGAATAATGGCTGGAGAGAACGAAGGTGTAGAATATGGGTCGACTGGTGCCGAAGGAAAGCGTGGTGCTGATGGTCCCGGGTCTGGAGGGATGGGTCGATGCGAAGCACCAGCTGCTGGCCACTGCGCGAGTAAGCTCTGATTATTGAGTCAGGAAGCAAGACCTACCACACTGTCCCAAGCATGTTCAGGAGATAGATCGTGACCCTCTTCATCTTGGGCGTGAACTCCGATAACATTGGTTCTTCTCGAACTAGGGCCAGCGTGCTCTGAATCTGCCGACATTGGCCTCATCGGGGGAGTAGGAGTGATCAAGTTGACCTCGAAAGCTTCCGTCGAACCCTGTCGACTTCTGACGTCTGGAGTGGAGCTCTCGCTTTCGCTCAATAACCGATCTCTGGCTTCGGCTAGGTGTTCCCCAAATTCCAAGCTCATGCCGGACTGTGGGGTGCCCGTGCTGCCTTCTGAGGCCGGGGTTCTGATACTGTCATTTGAAACCCTCTGTAGATCTCGAAGCTGAGGTCGATTGGTGTAAATCTGCCTAACGGCAGAAGATAACGATAACGACGAGGCATTCGCGGTAGGATTAGGAAGGTCGGGTGAGTCTGCTGGTGATGAGATGCTATGTACTGGACTAATCGAATCATCTGCGGGTGGATTGAAATCGGGAGGCGGCACGGGTGGAGTCGTCACTGGAGTGGTATGACTATCAAGGGGATGTACTGCGCCTATGGACAGATTGCATCAATTTCTGTGTCATACTGCAGGATAGTAGCTTACCGCTGGGACTTGCCACGACATCTGGTTCATCTTCGATCGTGTCCATGACGAGCAAATGAGACGATACTATCGTCCCAAAGAGGTCTAAGAGACTCTATTGAGGCTTCTTGACACACCGATCCTTCATGAGAGCATACTATTGATACAGTTCGGTCGTGTGATGGGCGAAATTATTGCGATTTTAGGTGGCAAGTAATACACGAAGAGGCCTACTGTCGTTTGGATCTCCGAGCAAACGCGTCACGACTTGAAGAGAAACGCAAATGGCTCGAGTGAGTGTCGTTGACGATCTTCTAATGCCGAGGGTTGCAGTCGATGTTGAGGATGCTTGTGCTGGTATACAATTTACACGGACAAATATTGATTACTACAGAGTTCATACTGTTACCTTCGTCATAGGCGAGTTGACCCGTTTACCGAATTTGATTCCGTTTGTGGCGGATGGGCCCAGATGCCTCTTTAAGCTGGAAACCCAGCGCCGACAAACGCAGAGAGGCCTGTTGATCTAATGAGCCACAAGTCATGGAAAAGATCGCTCTGCACGATGCTCAGAGTGTGCAGTCGAGGCAGAGGACAAGTGCGAGGTAAGACAAGAACAACATGTCAGAAGAGGATGGGGTTAGTAACCTCTTCCCCCGCCACTTTCAGACGAGCCCTGAGCAAGGACGAACAGTCACAGCAAGATGGTGTTGACAACCGAGCTCTCTTTCTTTGAACTCTATTACCACATCGCCTCCAGGTCCACTTTTCTCGACACTTTTGTCGTCATTATCTGTCGACTTTGAGATTGGGCTCATCTTCTTTGCTGGCACCGAGTCCATACGTAGGAGGCGTGTGTATTCGGGCCGCGTTGATTCAAAAGCGGACCAGGCATAACAAAATCTCCGTATTCTTTTTGCTATTGCTTCTTTTTTGCCTATTCTTCAAACCCGAAAGCCTACTTCGTTCTACATGACCTTCATCACGACTCATCTACATGCTCCACGGTTGGCGTATACTGCATAGTCCTTTAAGCGACGCTCAAGCCTTTGCTTATCTATCAGGATGTTTGGCGGAGGAATTAATGCCACAGCATCGTCATCCAAGACCAGAGAAGCATCTCGATCTCCAATTTCGGAACCAAGGTCGCTTGTAGGGGAGAGGGTGACGAGTCCAGCTGGGTCAGGGAGGACCACCAAGAGCGCTGTTCAGCGTAAAGTCCGGACCGTTCCTCGTGCGTTGATCCTTGATGATGAGAGTGAAAAGCTCACGTTCGTAGCATCCGCAATCTATGACCCACCCACACCTCCATCAGACCATGAGGGAATTGCTGTCACGCTGCCGGGACTGGATGCAGCATCAGCAGATGATGCTGTATCCCCGACCAGAAAGAAACGACCACGTCCAACACTTCGCTATTCCACCGACGAGTCTTCCGCTGATTCAGATGACGCTTCAGACGACGAACCACCATGGTGGACATTCACACAGAGAGGGATGATGAAAATGCGAGCTAGATCGATGCAGCCGACTGAATCTGAAGCCGGACCGTCCGACACTCCCCGTACGGATAGTGGGAGGGAGCGAAAGAGAGACAGGTTACGTTCGTCATCGAAAGGAGAAGGAATGGACACACCAACGAGAGCGTCGGATCCAGAAACTCCGGGGAAACTCCGTCATCCCATGCCTACTAGGCAAGCAACTCAGAGTAGTCTCTTAGCCCGCCGAGCGAAAGGACGAGATGTCCCGATAATTGCACTCGAGAGGCCGATTGGCGTGCGGTCCAACTCAGCTCCTACCACTCCAGCCCTAGAGACGTTAAATACCGGATTGGCGACGCCTGCTCTTCATCCCGACACTGCACGGTTAAGCGGTGAGACGGCTCCACCTACGCCTCTCGGCCTCAGCTCACCATCTGGTCCTGCTCGACACTCGAACGCATTCCGATTCCTGAGAAGAGATATCGACTCATATACCGACTCCGAGGCAGCCACACCTTCCGCTAATCCCCAACAGAAGACAAGACTCAGAGCCCAGTCTCATCTGGCACCTCCCGATTCTGGGGGCGAGTCTACTCCTGATGCGATCGACACCCCAAGTAGACCCCGTCAGCGCCGTCGAGGTAGTCACCGTCTTCGTTTAAACCTTCCCGACCCCGTTCGAGAGCATTTCAGGGATGGTGCTTGGTTGCATGCTGGGTCATGGCAGGATGCGCTGCATGGAACTTATGAGGAGCCAACGGATACGGCGTCGAGGAAAGCCTCCGTGGACGTTGGGCCCAAACAAGCCGATGTCAGAAATGGCTCACGAGAAACGGATAGTGGCGCGAGCCTGCCAGGGTCTCGATCTCGAGACACCCCGAGACGAGGGATGACTCCGGAGTCTTCCTTCCCTACGGCGCCTGCCAACGAGATGGAGCTTGCTGAAACCAGACGAAGTAGAAGCAGACGTACCAGGCGATACCGTCAAGCGTTAGTCCCCCCAACACCCTCTGGCCTGGGCTTCACTCCGTCCGGAGTCGTCAGGGGCGAAAATTGGAAAGAGGGTAAGGTGCATCAACATGGCTTTGATTGGGGTCAAAACGGTCATCACGATATCGAAGAGGGTGAGGAGCTGTCGAGATCCGAGACGCGGGTGACGGAGAAGGGGTTGGCGATTGTCAAGAAGCCTCAGCGTTGGTTCGGTCGAAGTCAAAGACCCAAAATAGAGACAGACTGGCGGACGCATTGGCGTCGTGTTCTGTTCCTCGATGCAAGGGTTACCATTTGGATCCGACTTCTCAACCTCGCCGTCGTCGTTGCTTCTCTCGCCTTGGCCGTGACTGTCCGTTTACAACTCGATAGACTGCAACTTCCGGGCCTCATTGGATCGTCTACGATTCTGATCATCGCTTACTCATCCTTCACCATCCTGCACGTTCTAACGGCAATCTACCGCGAATACTTTGGCAAGCCCATTGGTCTTTGGGGTCTTCGCTCCAAAATGCTTTGGGTATGCCTCGACCTACTATTCGTCGCACTGTGGTCTTCAGCATCGTCGCTTGCACTGAACGATTACATCGGTACTTCTTTGGAATGCTCACCTGGCCGTCCATGGTGGCATCGCAGCTCTAGCTACGACTATGCGCTACCCGACTCGGTCATTCAAAGTCACCTTGCACACGAAATTTGTGACAGACAAGCAGGGTGTATCGCCTTGAGTTTGCTGGCCCTGCTATTATACGGTGGCAATATGGTTTTGAGCTTGTTTAGGATCTTCGAGACGGTCAGGAGGACAGCCAATGTGGATCGAGCGGTTATGATTTGACGACATGATGATCACGATATGTAGATATCATAAACACGATCTGTGACATTCACCTACCTAAACATTACTCATACATACACACATACATACATGCATACACAGGCATTGCTGTCGTGTTAGCCATCTTCCAATTCGCGTGGCGGCTATCGGTGGATGATTGCCGAGGCGAGTCAAGCTCGCGACGTAACTGAGCTCTGTCTGTTTTCTTTCACGTCTGACTAACTTATCCCTCCTTTCTTGGTTTTCAAAGATCAACAGCATCTCTTCCAAGGTGGCCTGCAGATATGCTCGCAGTAGCGTCAAATCTCTTCTCTCGACCCACATCCCTCTCAGCATATACCCTTCACACGACCCCTACTGCCTCGCCTTCGTCTTCCTCGACACACCTCCCATCAAATTCAACCTCAACTTCCTCTGCTGCTCAGTCGAAACCGTTCAACGCTGGATTATGGAAAGTGATCAGTGCTACGCATAAGACTACGGGGAAAGACGTGAGCGTATGGATATTTGAAAAGAAGGTGTTGGATTCTATTCCCGGGAAACGAGATTGGGTAGTAGAGCAATTGAAGAAGGAGGTTCGTCTTATACTTTTGTCTCGTCAAGGGGAATATCAAGGTAGGGTAAAGGGCTGATTATAAGTGTAGGCGACGAGCCTTTCTCGCTTGCGACATCCAGATATTCTACATACTGTTGAACCTCTTGAAGAAACTCGATCAGAATTAACATTCGTTACAGAGTATATAACGGCTTCTCTCGCCACGCTTCTTTCTGCCGCTTCTGGATCTTCAAAGAAGAATGGACATGGTCGTCCTCCAGAACGAGAGATCAGTGGAGAAATTGATCTGGATGAAGTTGAGATACAGAAAGGGGTGTTACAGATCGCAAAGGGTTTAGGATTCCTTCATCATCAAGCGAGGATGGTGCATCTGAATCTATCGCCAGAAGCCATATTGATCAACGGGCAGGTCAGTTTCAACTTACAAGTTAGGCTTTGAGAGCTGTATGGCTGATATCATGTATAGGGAGATTGGAAATTGTCAGGTTTAGGCTTGACAACCCCTCTGATTCAACCAGATGGCACGGCGACCAAATATGTGTATCCCGAAGTAGACTCCAAGCTACCTCCTCAAGTTCAATGGAAGCTAGACTATATCGGTGTGTCTTATCCCTGCAATTGATGTTGGGGAGCTTTCCCACTCACCAATGAGGTAGCGCCCGAATATGCTCTCGATTCACAAATGACACCTGCCAATGATCTCTACTCTCTTGGCTGTGTACTCTTTGCAGTACATATGGGCGGTAAACCACCTTTTCAGAACCGAGGATCGATGCAGTCCTTGAGAGATAATGTAGAGGGTCCTCTGGGACGCAGAGATTGGGCTAGTGGATCAAAATGGGAACGGTGTGGTGCCGAACTAAAAGGTCAGAATAGACGGCATACTCGGCCTCGAACTCTACTGATTGTCTCCCTGATTTAGATCTTCTACCGCGACTACTTACACGCTATCCACAACAACGACTGTCGCTCCAATCGCTCCCTTCTCACCCCTTCTTCTCTTCCCTCGCTATAAACACCCTCAACTTCCTCGATGCTACCACATTTGCCTCAAAACCTCGCGAGGAAAAGGCCACATTTCTGCGAGGCTTAGTAAGAGTATTGCCGACTTTCTCAGACCGACTGAGAAGGAGCAAGATACTGCCCAGTCTCCTTGAAGAGGTGAGTGCCCTACAATTCACGACAATAAAGGACGAATTGACGGGTACATGCAGATGAAGGACCCCTATCTTCTACCGTTCATCTTGCCGAATGTATTTGAGATCTCAAAAACACTAAGCAAGGAGGAGTTCACTATCGTTCTACCCAAGTTACAGCCCTTATTCGCCCTCAAAGATCCTCCTCAAAATATGCTCAGTGGGTCTTCTATCTCAAGCCCAGACGTAGCTCATATTGCAGCTCTTCTTGAACACCTGTCGCTATTTGAGGAGAAGACGACTTCTGCGGTATTTCGAGAGAGTCAGTTCATATGATTTCCCCAACAATATACGAAAGCTGATGCAGACTTAGACGTCATGCCGCTCATCTACAATTCTCTCGAATGCGAGCACTTGCCCGTTCAAGAAAAGGTTCTGAGGACAGTGCCGCATCTCTGTGAGATCTTGGACTACGGCACGGTACAGAATGTCCTGCTGGTGAAAGTCGCCGTAAGCTGCACCCGTACTTTCAATGAATCGATATTGACCATGCGCAGATCCTCTTCACAAGGACGAGGATCCTCAGCGTCAAAGTCCAGACTCTGGAGTGCTTTACGTCGATGGTCAAGACTCTTGATAAGGTGATCTCCACCTTCAGTTGGTGAACACAAACTGACCATCTTAGGCGACCTTGACGACGAAGCTGGTTCCTCTATTGGCGAAGATCAAGACCAAGGGTAAGCACTACGCACATTGAACGAGATTGACCTAACCCTCGTTCAGAACCGGCTGTAATGGTGAGTACTCAGCAGAACCCATAGCAAGCGTGTCTTGACGGGATTTCAGATGGCGACTCTGGCGGTACACGAGGCGATGGGAGCCAAAGTTGACAGAGAAGCAATTGCAACTCTGGTCTTGCCTCAACTGTGGGCTATGTCGATGGGTCCTCGTAAGGATTTGCGTCACTCTGTATGAAATGTGCTGATTCAGTGTAGTTCTCAATGCCGATCAATTCAGCAACTTCATGAGGTAAACTTGCTCGTTGGCCTTCTTGTAGCGTTCATTGACGTTTCTCCAGAGTGATCAAATCTCTCGGCACCCGAGTAGAGCAAGAGCATTCTCAGCATTTGCGTGACGTTCGGCGCCTCGAGGCGCAAACCGCGACATTTGATGGCGTTGTTGCTAATGGCTCTTCGTACGGCATGAACGGCGGGAGTGGAGAGGTAGACTTTGAATCGCTGGTGAAAGGCACCAACGGAATGCCCGCGGGCATGTCAACATTTACTCCTACGCCGGTCGTTACTGATCCATGGGGAGATGATGGATGGGCGAACGATGATACGGACGGTCTGGTGAGTGTATCGATTAAAATCCTCGTACGTGAAAACTGAAGAACTGTATGACTAGTCCACAACATTCCCCTCGCTCGCCGTAACTTCCCATGATACCGGATCCCCATTCCCTTCCTTCCCGACTTCCATTCCGCCCTCACCAAACCCGCAATCTTCATCGATGAATCGGCCGGCGGGCTCATCATCTCGTCTCAAAGCGAGACCAATACCTCCTACAGCCTTCAACGCCGCAGCATTTGGCGAACCAACAAAACCGTCTCCAGCTCCCGCTCCCACTCTGGCGTTCTCGCCTCCCCCAGCGTTCTATCCTCCCCCAGCATTCTCTCCTCCCCCAGCGTTCTCTCCTCCCGCAGCCTTTCCCCCTCCCTCGACCTTCTCTTCACCACCACAGGCATCTTTCCAGCCATTACAGCCAACAACCTCTTCTTTCGCTCCTATGCAGCCACAAACACAGCGGACTCCATCGTACACATCTTCCGGACCCAACTATAATATCTCACTACCGTCTTCAGGGCCGTCACAGCCTTCACAGTCGCCCATGTCATTCATGTCTCGGCCTCCACCACCATCAATCGCTCCTACTCCGCAGCAGCCAATTCAGACTACTCAACCTCCAGCTGTGCGCCCTCCACCTGGATGGACGCCGGGACTCATGCAGCCTACTATTGCGCCGAAACCTGCATGGGGAACTGGGGCAACGGGAGTCAAGGGAGACTGGGGTGACTTTGACCCTCTCAAATGATCAATTGAGGCTGTAGCTATTTGTAGTGAAAGTGACACTTTTTTTCTTTTCAGAGATGAAACGCATCACGAATCTCGCTTCATTGACATGGTCACAGTTTGACTTAATAGGTGATGGTCCAGGATATATGAGGCACATGAGTTTTCTATTGTTGTAAAGGCCAAAAAGGCAATGTCGCCGATACGATGTTTCATGACATTTTCAGCTATATTTAATTCAGACACAAGAAATCTAGGCATCCTCCTCAACAGGGATGTTGGTCTTGGGCTGTGTATTTCTTATTAGCCAAAGCCAAAGCCAAAAGATAAAAACAAAACCCCAACAAGAGCGGGGAAACGAAGGGACCTTTAAACTCACGTTGAAGAAGAGAGATTTGTTTCCCCATGGGTAAGGCTTGGTTCGAATGTTCATGTATGAATAAGTCTTTCGTTCGGGCTCGACACCGCCGTTGGCCTCACTATTTTCAATTTTTTTTTTGTCAGATATAGCAAAGAGACAAGAGAAATCATCAGAATGATACACAAAACAAGACAAGATATGTAAAGACGAGTTTTGGAATAGATAGGATTGTGTGATTGACAAAGTGCGGAGGCAAGGTAGTGAGTGAGTGGGTAGTGAATAGGTTGGGTAGATTTTATATGTTTGGGAAAGTGACGAGAGAGTTTAAGGAGAAAGAGAGAGAGTTTAAGAATTTAAGGAAAAAGAGATAGAGAGTTTAAGGAGAAAGAAAGAGAATTAGACGAGTCAAAGTGAAAAGATAGACATACATGAGGTGCTTGTGGTGCTCTTCATGAGCTTTCTCAAGCTTGTATACGTAGATGGCGCAAACCACTACAGCAGGCAAACAGACGTAGAATCTGTGATTGTGGAGTTAGATATCGGTCTCGAGATTGGCAGGAGATTGGACAGTAGATTGGACGGTAGACTGGACAGTAGATTGGCAAGGAGTTTGGAAGGGGGATAAGGAAGGGTGGACAGAAAGAAACATACGAGATTCGACGCCAGAGTTCGGTGGTGTCTACGTCGCATCAGCATCACCATTTCACTCTATTTCAATACTACAGGTCAAGTGATGCAGAAGTGGGATCGACGGTGAAGGACTAGATAAGAAGGGAATGGGATCAAGTACTGAACAGGAAGAAATGGGATCAAGTGTATGGATGTTGTTCCGACGTGAAATGAATTCGTAGACCCCACTCCATAAACATCTTCTCCGCCTTTTCTCACATGTTGAGATTCACAATGCTATGCTCTGGGAATGAAATAACTCACGAAGAGCGTGTTCGTAAACGTTCTTCTTCCTCTCATTGTAATCATTGTCGGGAAGCTTCTTTGGCAATTCAACTTGTAAAAGTTCAACGCCATGTCTAGTGCCCAATGATCCGATGGATAATTGTTCTTCGGCGCTGACGGCCGTGCTGGCGCTTCGTCGACCTAGGATACGAGCAGCAGTAGTAGCGGGACGGAGACCGACTCTGAACATGGTTTGTTGGATTGCTTCAAACTAGATGGGACAAACAGAGAGTAGAGTAGGATGGATGTTAGAGAGAGAGAGAGAGAGGGAAAGAGACCTAGTCAGGGATTATTGATGATTGGCTCTCGTCGCTCCTTCCTAGCCCCTCCGAACTGGGTCAGACAAAGCAAATCTATATATGAGCCCCCCCCTGTTACTTTTTTAGATTCGCGCCTTGACCTCGTGGTTTTTTTGATTCCGTTCTCATTTGTCGTGGCACCCTCCCCCTTTTGACGTGTCGAAATGTCCAGTTGATGCTTGTTCTCGTCTTTATACCCAGATTAAAAGAAAAACTAAAACTTCAGCAACACAGCTGAAGCAGCTCTGGACGAGTCGCCATGCCCGGTATATCCTATGACGACTCGGGCTCGCTAGCAAGTTACTTTGGAGTCACTTTCCTCGCCGTCATACTACTTCCAGTCACTTGGTTTGTCTGTAAACCTCCAAAGCATGGTTAGTCATGACAAGTCTTTATCCCACCTTTGAGAACCCAAGCTGAACAAGTATCAGATCCGCTGCAGTCGCTATGCCATTGTTCAGAGTGCCGTACAAATGCAAGACGGCTAGAGAAGTATCGCTCAAATGATCGGAGAAGACGCTTGACTCGACGAATCCTTCCACTCATGGCGGCTTGGACGCTCTTTGCGTACTTGTGCTACACTATCGCTCGAGCTCCTCGGATATCAGGACAAACAGTCTATAACCCGTTCGAGATTCTGGGTCTTATCGAATCTTCCACTGAAAAGCAGATCAAAAAGCATTACAAAAAGCTCTCATTGCAATTGTGAGTTTCTTTCTTTACACAACCACCTCTGCCTTGCCATTTGTGTCCTCTGTCCATCAAACAAGCTGACGCAGAGATATAGCCATCCTGACAAAATAAAGCTCTCAGAGAATCAGACAAAAGAGGACGCAGATGCCAAGTTTGTCGAACTCACAAAGGCGTACAAATCGTTGACCGATGAGGTGACACGGGAAAATCTGGCAAAATATGGCAATCCAGATGGTCCGCAGCAGAGAGAAGAGAAGATTGCCATTCCTCAATGGGTAGTAGAAGGGAAGAACAGCATATGGGTACTGGCGGCGTATGGTCTCGTTCTTGGCGGCGGTATTCCGTTTGTCGTTGTGAGTGCTCGTGCTGCTATTCGTCACTTTGTTTCGCCATCTAAATCAGTTGGTGTAGGGCCGTTGGTGGTTTGCACAACGCCGTCTCACACGAGATGGGATCCTAAACCCAACTGCAGAGCTCTTTTTCCATCAGATCCGAGACGATACCGACTTTGTCTCACTTGTCACTCTCCTAGCTTCGGCGCTCGAGTTGAATGCGATCCTGGGGAACAAGAAGAAGGCAGGCAAAAAGGAGCGCAAGGAAAGACAATCCAAGCTTGAGGGACTGGAAAAGGAAGTGGAACGTCGGAGAATCGAGTTTGGCGTAGAAGAAAGCCCAATCATGAAGAAGGATTCGAGGGTGACGGTGACTACGGCCGTTGCGAGACGGGCAAAGGCATTGCTGTGGGCGCACATGTTGAGGATCGATCTGGATGATGCCGAGTTCCAGTTGGGTGAGTGGAAAGACCATCGTACAATCGCTGACCATCAAGAACTTGAATCTGTCCTCAGAGCAACCCCACCTCTTATCAACGCTATGCTCAACATTGCACTCGCCCATAATTGGCTCAACACTTCGCTGCTGGTCACGAAGCTCCAGCCTAGTCTTGCTCAGGGTCTTCCAGCAAACGCATCACCTCTGGCCCAGCTACCTGGGATCTCGCCAGAGCAGGCCATTGAGCTGGAGATCGTTAAAAGCCTGGAAGGGAGGCGCTGGCTTGAGAAATGGGTCAAAACCGACTCTGACTCTGTTTCCACGGAAGCAAAGGAGGTGGCCAAGCGTTGGCCTCAGTTGGAGATAACCCATGCCGAGTTCAAAGGTGAGCTGTCGAGCTCCGAATCCAAGCTGACGAACAGTCGTCGGCGAGAAAGTCGTAAGCCCATCGTCAATCGTCCAACTCCTCTTCCAATGCCGTTACGTTTACGCGACGACATCTACGACAAAAGCAAAGCCTGCACTGCCAAACGGGCATTCTGAGCAGAATGGGCATGCGATCGATGCGGATTCTGTGGCAGACGTTGAAGATGCAGTGATCAAGGTCGAAGCAGATGGGGATGCCAAAGAGCGAGATGTTGATATCAAGGAGAAGGTACGCGAAGTGAAAGAGGCGATCGTGGAGGCGGTGGAGGAGAAGGAGATTGGACGGAAAGGCAAGAAGGACGAAAAGAAAGTCTGGACGCCAAATGGTTATGCTCATGCTCCCCGATGGCCTGCTGTACGTTGATATTTTCCCTCATTTTCACCACGTCAAAGCTCATAATGTGTGTTAGTTGCGCAAACCTCATTTCCATGTGTTGCTAGGTGACTCGAAGCTCGATAAAGTCATTGTGCAACCAACTAAAATCACCGATATCCCCCTTCCTCGAGCTGATGGCTTGCCCTCGGAGCCTCGCGAGTATTCCCTCCAATTCCAGGCTCCACCACAAGCGAATTTGTATTCTTTCGTACTGTACGCTACGAGCGATACCTTCCTTGGCGGGGATGTGATAAGACCCATCATGGTAAGTATCTTACTCCCATTCGGTTTTTCCATCCTTATTCAGACACCAATTTGACAACCCTTATAGCTCAAAGTGGAAGATCCACCACCTGATTCAGTATCAGACGACGAAGAAGATATCTCGGATCCAGAAGAAGATACACTCGCAGGTCAGATGGCTATGATGAGAGGAGGTAAAGTGAAACCTTCTGCTATCCATGATGGAGAAGAAGAGAGTAGTGAAGGAGAATATGAAAGTAGTAGTGATGAGGATACACCAAAGAGGGGAAAGGCGATTAATGAGGATAGTGATAGTGATAGTGATTGATTTCATGTCATGTAATCACATTTTGACGAGTCATACAATGCACACATCTAGTTATTACGAATATGAATATGGAGACCTATTCATTTCTAGTCATCATTGCGAATATGAAGAGCTATTCATTTCTATTCATCACTGCGAATATGAAGAGCTATTCATTCGTGATTATTTGATGATTATTGATGCTACTCGTAATTCGCCCGCTGCCTACCAAGTAACAAAGTCATTCATTCGACTTGGCGGCAATCGCATTCAAATTGCAGGATGGTGAGAAAAAATACCCGGTATAGATGCTATAGTACCTAGTAGTGTATGTACATGTCGATATGGGTCGTGGTGTCATGATCTGGGCAATAATTACAATGCGATGGGTACTGTATTATCTCTCTTTTCAACCGCTTTCTCCCTCTATCCCTCCTATCCCTTTAACACGAGACCCTTCAGTCAACTTCCCTTCCCCTCCTCAACCTACCTTCCCCTCCTCAACCTACCTTTCCCTCCTCAACCTACCTTCCCCTCCTCAACCTACCTTCCCCTCCTCAACATACCTTCCCCTCCTCACCCTCCTCACCCTCCTCACCCTCCTCAACCTACCTTCCCCTATTCAACCTACCTTCCATTTCCTTGTAAACCATAAGGATTTCACCTCTCTCATTGATCATTCCTTAATCCCTGCATGTCGTTTATAACTCTCGACTCTTTCTTTCTTTAACCTCTCAATTGCTTCTTTCTCTTTATCCCCTCTTGTTGCCAAGTAATCTAATTTCGCGGCGTCTATTGTTTCTTGTGTTACACTTTGGAACGAACGAAAAGACAAACAAAAAACCATTAGCTATTTTTCCTGATACTTACATCAAGAAATCAAAGAAAATAAAGGGTAAAATGTCCAAGATAGATAGGTACAGGTAGAGATGGTTGATGCTTCTTAAAGCGATTGATCGGTACAAGTGGTTGGGTACGGTGGGTGTATTGATTCAAAGATAAAAAACCGATCCGTGATTATCTCCAAGATAAAACACGAGGCGTAGTGAGTGACCTCTTGGAGACCCCTCCCTCCCCCCCCCCTTTCAATCAAAAAAAAAAAAAAACTCACTGCCTGTGCATACATTCCGTCCAAGCTTTGAGCTGATCTTTACATGCCCAACCAATAGTGACTGTCCGTGATTTTGTACATTCGACATATTCTGAGAAAACGATAAAGGTAAGCATGCACGTCTCTTACTGTCTTGCGAAGGGAATAAATACCATACCACTCACCTCTTACTACGTCTTCACATTTCACCAAGGCTTCTTTTCGCATTCGATCCATCAAATCAGTCTCCTCTCGTCTTGAAAGAGCCTGCATCCTTGTTCACGATCCAAGGTCTAGTGATTCGTCTGGAGATGATATCTGGTGATTCGTCTGGAGAAGACTGTAGATCGAGCAAGAATAGAGAGAACGAGAGGAGGGAAAGAAAGGCTCAAGAGTGATAAACGAGTGCGCTGTAGAACACTACTTTGTACTCGAGGATGTTCAACTTCGGAAATGCTCGCAACCGGCCAGGAACAAAATAGTGACGTGGCTTTCGATCGTATCAAATCGTTACGCGGGGCTTCGGATATTGACAAGGAACCCCCTGTCTCTTGAGCGATTTTGTCTTTCCTGCTCACCTCACAAGCTATTCACATCCACATCCAGGTTCTCAAGCGACTCACCTAGAGAGGATCATACTCAGCAGCACTACTACACTCGAATTCCACCTGTCTCGAGCTCTCGACACCACCCATTACCCCCTAAAGCAGCCGTCCTTTCGTCCAAGACTCATCTTCTACCCAGGACACTGACCCATCTCAATCCGGCAAACTGTACGGATCACGTAAACGACCCAAGTCGCCATGTCCGCTGCTCAGCGGGCCAATGATCCATACCGGCCGCTGAATGTTAGGGATGCCTTGAGCTATCTGGATCAAGTCAAGGTAAGCTTCCTTTCCATCCCACACCAGCACCTCAGTACCTTCCCGGTACTGCCATTCTACCGAATCAAGCTACATTCACGAATCATGTCATGCTGCTTGACTTGAGGACCTTGTATGAGTCTTCCTCATCAAAACTACGAGTGGATGACTCGCTCCATGACCTAGATGAAACACGGAGTTACCCATGTACTCCGGTGATGATATCTCATCCTTCCTACCTGGACTGACCTTGTTTCGCAGATCCAGTTCGTGGATCAGCCAGAGGTCTACAATCGCTTCCTCGATGTGATGAAAGAGTTCAAAGGACAGATGTGAGTCGCTTGCCGCTTCTTCGCCTTGAATTGGGGTTACCCGTTTTTCCCGCTTACACCAAATCCAGCATCGACACACCCGGAGTCATTGATCGCGTCTCGACACTCTTCCGAGGTCATCCATCACTCATTCAGGGCTTCAACACCTTCTTACCTCCCGGATATCGTATCGAGTGCTCCGATGAGGGAGGCTCGCAGATGATCACTGTCACCACTCCATCGGGAACCATGAGTCAGGTGCCCGGCGGATTCTCCGCGGCGCTGGACGCGCGCGAGAGGGAACAGAGACAACGCGAGTCTTTGATGGGTAACGGATCTGGGAGACGGTCGCCGGAGAAACCTGCTGTCCCCGCTGAACCACCCCAAACTCACTCTCATCTAGCCAGTGGGCCTCCCCCTTTTTCCAGCGCCAACCGAGCTGGAACTACCCCTCGAAGCAATGCCGCTGCACCTGGCCCTGTTCCCATCCCTCCTCATAGCCAGCATCCAGTATCAATCCCCTCCGGCCCCTCCACTCCTTCTGCCGCCCATGTTCTCGCAAACGGCACTCTAGGCGCAGTGTCGGCTGGTTCAGCTGGTCGAGGCGGCGGTACCGCCCTCGAGTTTAATCACGCCATTACATTCGTCAACAAGATCAAGAATCGCTTCAACGGCTTCCCAGACGTCTACAAGCAATTTCTCGAAATCCTCCAGACCTATCAAAAGGATAACCGTGATATCGCCGACGTGTATAAGCAGGTGTCGGAGTTATTCAATCACGAGCCTGACCTGCTCGACGAGTTCAAGGCATTCTTGCCAGAGAATGGAAATGGAGGGCCCTTTGGCTCTTTGATGCAAGCCTCGGCGAGCGCTCCACCTGCAAAGAAAACCACCAAGAAAGAGGAGACGGGAGGCAAGCGACGACGGCCTGCTGATGCACGCGGGTCTCAGAAGGTGAATCATCTATTCTCGAGCATCGCTGATGGACAGAAAAAACCCGCCAAGGCCGACACTTCTGGGGAAGATGGGGAAGGTATCGGCCCAGTTGCTGGCCTTCCTCAGACCCTCGTTCCACCCGAAGACGTTGCCTTCTTCGACAAGGTCAAGAAATTTGTTGATGACAAGGTCGTTTATCACGAATTTCTCAAGCTACTCAACCTGTTCTCTCTTGAGGTGGTCGACGAAAAGACTATGCTTGAGCGTGCCGAGCTGTTCATTGGACCCGCTGGCGATCTTTTCTCCTCGTTCAAGCGCATGATGGGAGTGGACGAAGCCGGGAATCTCCCTCCAAATCCGACGTCCGCCCAAGGAGGGTATGGCTTCCAGGGCATGATCGGCGTGGATGCTCAGGTGGTGGAGAATACGCCAATGCTGGAGCGTGTCAAGCCGGATATGAGCGGATCGAAGGTTAAGAGCTACGGACCTAGCTACCGGAAGCTGCCAAAGACCGTGAGTAATCGAAACAGAGACGGGAAGACCATGCTGATATCACCGCAGGAGATCAATCTTCAATGCACAGGTCGAGACGCAATGTGTTGGGAGGTGCTCAACGACGAGTGGATCTCGCACCCCACTTGGGCTGCTGAAGATGCGGCTCCCTTCTTGGCACACAAGAAGAACATCTACGAGGAAGCCTTGCACAAATCCGAAGAAGAACGTCATGAATACGACTACCACATCGAAGCAAATCTCCGAACAATCGCCCTGCTTGAGCCGCTCAACAACAAGATACAGACGATGGACGCTGCAGATCGAGCAACTTTCAACTTACGAAGCAGTCTTGGTAGCCAGAGCAAGTCAATCTATCAGCGAGTCATCAAGAAGGTTTACGGGAAAGAGCTCGGGCCAGAGGTCATCAAGGCCCTTCACGAGAATCCCATTGTGTCTCTGCCGATCATTGTCGAACGACTCAAGGCTAAAGACGAAGAGTGGAAGAAGGCTCAGCGCGAGTGGAATCGAGTTTGGCGAGAGCAAGATGCGAAAAACTTTTACAAAGCCCTTGACCATCAAGGTGTGCAATTCAAAACGAACGACAAGAAGACAATCGCGGCAAAGTCTCTTATACAAGAGATCGAGGCGAGGCGCCGCGAGCACACCAATCTCCGTGCAACGTTGCTCAACAACACGAGCTGGAAGACTCGTCCTCAATTCAAATTTGAATTCAACGACGTCGAGGTGCTTAAAGACGTCGTCAAGCTTGTCATTTCCTATCTTGACCGCGTCAGTAACGCGCTTTCCGCCGCCGACAAGGAGCGCATCGAGCGACAGCTGCGGGACTTCGTCCCTCTATTATTCATGCTGGATCAAGAGGCATTTGATGCCGAATTCGGTGATGTCGAGCCTGGTTCCGGCGATGATGGGTCCGAGGTCTCCGAGGACGATCGGAGCGCACAGGAAGATGATGACATGAGCACTGCGGCTAAGCGGGGCAAGCGGGGTCCTCAGCCTGCTGACCTGCGAAAGAGGCTTTTGAAGCAGGTCGGTGAGAGGGAGCGAGGGTCCACCATGACTCCGGCGCCAGAGGATGGCGCGGACGCGCATTCTGATGGCACGCCCATGACGGATGATCGAGGCGAAACACCAGTACCAGTTCCTGCGGATCCTGCCGAGGTCGCTGAAGCTGTTGAAAAGGACAAGGCGGTGGCCGAGGCGAGCGAGCAGACCTGGGTGCAAATTGATTCGCCAGCGATTTCAGAGTCAAGTACACAGCTGTCCGAGACAAAGGCAAAAAAGCCGGTTCGCAAAGGAAGCTTCTTCGCCAACAACCAGTTCTATGTCCTGCTGCGTCTCATAGAGGTGAGTCATCTTGATTTTGATAACGACTGACGTCAGATCATGTACTCTCGTCTGCTGCGCTGCAAAAGGATCGCGGCGTCTCTGGCCGAAAAGAAAAAACAGCCCATCAACCCTATTGCGATTCGTCTTGGCCTCGCTGAACCGGAGACTCAGTACTTTGGAA
The DNA here is from genome assembly GCA_002105065.1 of Naematelia encephala. Lineage (NCBI taxonomy): Eukaryota > Fungi > Basidiomycota > Tremellomycetes > Tremellales > Naemateliaceae > Naematelia > Naematelia encephala. The sequence goes on from MCFC01000030.1 coordinate 101,492, forward strand.
TCGAGGCAGGCGAAAACCCAGCTCAACATTATTATGGGCACCTTCTGGCGATGGCTGAAAGGCTGTTTGAGAACGAGGTCGATGTCAATACCTACGAGGAGACCTTGAGATTGATGTTTGGCACCAAGGCGTATACCATGTTCACTTTGGACCGACTTGTCGCTGCAATTGTCAAGCAGGTAAGTTATTGCGTTACATTGCGAGCTGTAAGCTGATCACCTAGACACAAACAATCATTGGAGACATCAGATCCCAGGAGCTGCTGGCACTGCTGCAACGAGACCGAGCAGGTGAATCAACGACAACACGGCAGCAGATTGCGTATCGGATGCAAGCAGAGGGTGTGATCGGCCCTGATGAGAACCTGTATAAGATTGAATATGTAAGCGGAGTCTGAAGACGGAAGGCTGATTGTATAGCTACCGTCTAGCGAATCGATCACTATTCAGCTTCTAGGTCGAGAGGATTTGACAGTGGACGATGCGGAGACGCAACAAGAGAAGTGGAGACAATATATCGATTCTTACACTTTGGTGCGTTGACTCACTCATGGATCGTCCGATCAGAAGTTGACCTATATTAGACACATCCGACTGAGGGTCTCCCTCATCGTGTAGACGAGCCTTTCCTTAAGCGGTGAATATCCTTGTCTATCCTGATTAATCAAATAGCTTATTGTATTAGGACATTGCGGGAGATTCCACAGGATAGCGGGGCAGACATGTTTGAGACGACTTCGGGTCTCGACGTCAAGATTGCCTTGGGCAATTACCGAATGTTTTTCTCACCACGTACGTTTTCATTTTTTGTCATCTCACGTCCAAGTGTCACATGCCTCCTTATTTCGACAATTCGGCATCATGCCTCCCCTCTCTATATCGACAATAGCTGACATCTCTACAGAAACAGAAGATTATTTCCATCGAAAACGTTTACCTGCCGAGGTCGTTGAGATGGATCTGAAAGAAACGAGTCTGGCTGAAGATGCTACCAAGCGTTTGGAGGAATGGGTCCAGCGAGAACAGGCTGACGAGCCACCGCCCAACTCAGCAACCGAGGTCGTCGAGTAGAGACTGTGTTCGAGAGTTTGGCGAATGTCCTCGAGATAATTGGGACAGCAGTAGAGATACCAAAATGTTCCAATGTTCCAATATTCCGGACAGTCATCTATCTGTACAACAATATACGTCATGCTATCAATACCACCCCTTTTATATGTTTTACTGACGAGTGATTCATCACGAAGCATAAGTGATGCGACTGAATGAATAACGAGACAACAAATGCATTTCTGAACCCAAGGGCAAGCCGACTCTAAGTTAAGAAGCTGCAGTAGATGAAGATTGGTAAGATCATCCATTCAACCGCTTTTCGACGACTCAGAGTGTTCCTGCGTCCATACAAAGACGCAGATATTGAGCTACGTCTTTCGATGCTTTTGTATTCATCGTTTCCTTGTTGGTGCCTGTTGAAGATTCGTGGACGTGGATGTCATGCTGCATCGAATCTGGGCAACGCTATAACAGTGTCAGCCGTACTTCTGTGTAGAATCATATCGCGATAATTGTTTACAGTGTGAAAGTGTGGGAATTGGGTAGGAAGATACCGAAGAGTGGATGAGAAGGACTGTTTTGGAGTGGGTGAATCTACTAACCACAGTATGTTGGGGCTGGAATTGCAACATGTTTGAATCCATACACATGTCGACCAAATCGTCATCGGCATGCGTATAGACTCCATCACATGGCTCGAGGTATGCAGGACGACTTCCAAACGACGCGCTATAAGGCGTGTACTTGTGTGTCGCACTTTCATTGATAAGTTGCTCGCGAGTCGAAATATCCTGTGAAAGGCGATTAGGACCCGTACGGCTTATTCGAGCCTGGTACACGTATTAGCCATACTACTCTATCGACAGCCATACGAATACAGCCCTGCACTCACAGCATCGAGTGCCCCGTGAATGATATCGCTACCACTTTTGGTATTGGATGATTGAATGCGGTTCTCACTGTTCCCCTGGGCACTGACATTGCCAGTGTCATTCTGAACGCCTACTTTATTGTTCTTCCCTGCCTTTACGTTGACCTGATTATGGGTCTTTATTTTCGATTGAGAATGACCATTACTGCTGCTGCTGCCTTGGTTTTGGTTGGCTTTGGTCGCAGCTTTGGAACCGTTATGACTTGCCGCGTGAGATTTGTATGGGGGTGAAGGCGCAGAGCTCCGGTGGGGAGAAGACGGCGGAGCCGATGATATAGGGTGATGAGGCGAAGCCGCGTCCTTCTTGGGTGCCGTAGAGGAAGGAGAAGGGTTCAAGTTTGAGTTTGATGATTGAGAAAGCCGGCTTCCTTCTTTGTAATCATGCTGGTCATGCTGATTGTGCTGCTCGTTGTTGTTGTTGTTGTTGTTATAACCGGCCTTAGAATATTCAGCTATATCCCTTTGGTTCATTTGCAACTTACAGCAACTTGAGGGATGGGAGCATTGGTTGTCCCACTACCTGGCAGAGTATTTCCATTCCCGCTCTTCAATGGAGCACCAAGCTTCCCATTTGTTGTGCCATGTTGCGGTCCCAAAGCAGAGTCTTCCGTGGGTACCTGTACCTTGGTATCGACCGTATGCTCAGGCTTTCCATCGCTCAACTCAGTGTCGGTAGCAGTCGTATCCTTCCCTGGTGTTTGAACGACATGGGCGCCGAGCTTGTTAGTCTTCACATCGACCACACCGGTCTTGCCTGAATTAGTCGTGCCAGGCAGAGCAGAGACGCTCGAGTCTTTGACAGCCGTTCCCGCGTCCGACTTTTGTAAATCAATTACGCCTTTGTTCAATTGCGCTTCATTGGTATCTGTCTTGGCGTTCTTCATATCCCCGTTCAGTGTCTTGCCCGTCTTGTTGTTTGCCTCCTCCCTGGTGTCGGCATTAAACGTCTTCACCGGCTGGCCATTACTGGTATTGTTCATGTCGCCCTTCACTGCCTTTATAGTCTTGCCAATCCCATCTGTCTTGACGTCTCCATCCGTTGTTTGAACACTCTTGCCACCTCCTGCTATCTTGGCATCTCCGTTGTTCACCTTTTCCGTCTGTGTATTCTCATATCGCTTTACATCGCTCTGAGCAGTCCTCTCAGACTTCGCAGTCCCAGACCCATTGCTGCCTCCATTAGGTAGGCTATTGCTCGGGGCGCTACTGCTCGGGACGCTACTGCTCGGGGCACTATTGCTTGGGACGCTACTGTTTGGGGCGCTACTGCTTGGGATGCTATTGCTTGGGACGCTGTTGGTTGGAACGCTATTATTGTTCTTGTTAAGGTTCTGGGCGTTAGAAGCCGAAGAATTCAAGGGCATTGAACCCTCCATCTTTGCATCCCGACGCTTGACCTCATATCAGCTAATCATTATCACCGTGTGGGTAATTTGCTTACTTGGGGCCTTCCAAGCTTATTAGCCTTAACATTACTATGGGTTGATTTGTTGTTCCTGGGCGAATCATGAGCAAGGGCCTGTAGAATATCAGCCAAGCACGTTCTAAGGCGATTCAGGAATAGCTCACGTCACTTTTCCCTAGGTGGTTGGTCTTGGCAGGTCCGGTATGGTCGTGCTGAGAGCCGATAGCGTTTGGTTTGGTCAGTCGTCCCATTGACAACGGGGCGGCGACAGATGTTCCGGCTGAAGCGAGAAGAGCTAGGATAGCGAATGAGGTGGAGGTCTTCATCTTGTCTTTGTTGCGCGAGTTGTGTTGTGATTTGATGTGGGATTTGCAAGTATTCAGTCGTGAGAGTCGTTAATCGTTAATCGTTAGTCGTTAGTCGTAAATTGGTGATCTCGCAGGGAGTAGATAACGAGGCAAGGAATCGTCAGTAATATCACACCTTATATGCATAGAGGAGTTATTCGTCGCTCGAGAGGTCTACGGCAGTTTCAGCGCGCAATTGTTGAATTCAGTCCGAATATGAATCTAGGCGGGTCAGATCGCGAGGCTGAGATCCGAAGATTTGTGCTTGGACCAAATAAATGAACAGCCACACTACTTCCCTTGCACGTGTCAATACGGTCCTCGAAATTATCAAGAGTATTTTCAACGAGCTGATATTGTCGAGAAGGATGAAGATTTCATAATCATTGAATCTCTTCAGAGTGCTGATTGACGGACTCTGAGGTATCAACGACAACGACCTTGTTTCGTTCTCGTTCTCTCTCCTCTGCTTCACCAGGTCGTAATTCGACATCTTGCAGCATATCGTTCGCGACGAGAAAGCGGATAGTCTGAGAAAGTTGAGATAACGTATTCTGGATGGGGTTTGCCAATAACTGAGCGTCCTGTAAGCTTGACCAACGATTCACGTATCTCGACGAGTCAAGAAAGATTGGACATACAGCTCCAAGCATACTTGGACGAGCAAAGACGTTGGCTTTCTTGGGAGGTGGTTGCCGAGGTATCTTTCGACGACCGTCAGGGTTATGCGATTCATGGGAGTTGACGGGCTTGTCGTGAATCTGGACGAACCGTTAGTGCCAACTGAACACATCCCTATCTAGGAATGGACCCACAGTATGCGCAAATCTACACTTTTCACCGAGCCTACATTTCCCACTCTTGGCGAAGAACTTGCACACTGGCCGATGATCCACTGCTTGCGCTTTTGGAACCTCCACGATATCAGAACCTCCGCCTGCGTCGCCATCGTTTTTCTCCTCGACGTCCTCTTTCTCATCGATGTGTGCATGTTCGTCAATGTCTCCGTCTGAAGAGATATCTGAACTTGAGCTTGAGCTTGACTCTGCGTCAGAGTCGGACTCGCTAGATGTAGATTCGGTCGTCGAATCGTAATCTCCTAGTCCGAGGGCAACGGCTGGCTTGATCTTCGGGGAGGCAGCGAGCTTGTTTACCTCAGGCAGAACGGCCTCGACTACAGGCTGAGTATTCTCCCTGAAACCACTCCTACCACCCAAATCGTCCCTGTCTCTGAAGCCACCTCTACCACCCATATCATCCCCTTCCCTACCACGACCTCGACCCCCTCCACGACCTCTACCTCTTCCTCTTCCTCCCCGTTGCGCCTCCCCATTATTATTCCATGTTCCAGCTGCGGTATCCAGCGGAACTTGCCTCCCCCAATCTTCGGCCTGAGAAGCCGGATCATTCCTTCTTCCAAAAGCGCCTCCCCTCCCTCTACCTCGTCCTCCTCTCCCAGGCATCTCCCCTCGAGCAATTGCCGCCCTCTTGTCCTCTTCCTTTGGGGTCAATCATCAGCATGAGAGACCTCGGCATGCTGTTTACTTACTTTTTCTGCCAATCGCTGTTGTGTTGGCCATTTGGACCTTCGTTCCTCTATCCACTTTGATATATCTTCTTCTGTCTCAAGACGGATTCCAGTACCTTGTATAGTAGGAGCCGGACTATGAGATGAATTTTCGTCAGCCATCTCCCATCTCCAAAACCAACTTGCACTCAAACTTCCAACGTACCCATTGATCTTAGCGAAACGTTCTTCCTCCTCACTTTTCTCTACCGCATGTCCAGCAGGAAATATCAAGTGTCTATCACCTTCATGAATTTCAACTTCTTCGCCTGCTCCAACGAATTTGCAACCAGGATACGAGCAGTTCCTCCAAGCTTTCGAAGAAGAAGAAGAAGAAGAAGGTAGTACCGCTATATTTGAAGTAGGATAATTAGGTCTAGGACGCTTATTTGGTGGAGGTGCTGGTCGATTTTGAGCATGGGATGAAGGTTGAGGTTGAGGTTGATAGGTATTATGGAGGTAAGTGGGAGAATACGAATACCCTTCGGGTGTGGCTGAAGGTTGATGGAATAGGGATTGACCATAAGTAGGATACGGTTGGTAAGGCGTTGAAGTAGGATATGGATATCCACCTGTAGCGTTCTGATATGGGTTTATAGGTAGCGGAGGTGTAGGAGGATACGGAGGATAGTTGCCGAAATGCGGGTTGAACGGAGGATGAGGTTGAGGTTGAGGTTGAGGGGGTTTGGTCTGTGCAGGAGGACGTGAAGGACCTGCCACAGGGCGAGGAGGGAGTCCATTGGGTATACGGCCGTACGACATCCTCTATTCTTGTGGTCTTTTGTACGCTGCTACTGCTAGATGATCTGAAGAATCCTCGGATACAGTTGGACTTTTGCTTAGGGCACGTGACCCTACGACACGTGTTTCTCACGTGTTTCCTATATGTGTCTTCTTACGATTTCTATCTCCCGATCAATTCAAATATCTCATTCCACCTTGTATCCCGAACGCTTCATTGTCCTTGAAACTGCCGCACAATGTGGCCATTCTCTTCATCTTCATCCTCGTCCTCATCCTCATCATCATCAGGAGGATCAACTAGCAAAACAACTGCAAACGGAGCACCTATCGCTCCAAATCGAACAGAAAGAGCAGCGTGTTGGTCGGCCCGAGATGCGTATTTCGACTGTTTGACGAAGAATGGAATGGTTGTTCCTGGTATGCCATTATCTGGACAGGCAGGATCAGAACCAGAAGGAGGTTTTTGTTCAGGTGATAAATTGAAATATGAAGGTGCATGTTCAAAAAGCTGGGTAAGTCAGATAGTATTTCAATTCATCCCATTGCAAGCAAGTAAGTAATATGCTCATGGGTTACGTTATAGGTCGATTACTTCAATCAACGTAGGGTACTCGAGTTTAGACAAAAAGCTACCCTTCAAGCCGCGGAAAAACAGGGTGTCAGGACGGCGCTCAGTGATAGGTCATGACCAGTGCGGAAAAGAACGGGACTGAAGACTGTATGGAGCACGAGACATGGATGATCAAGCTACATAATTGCATAGCGTATGGATGCCCTCACTACTCGTCAACCTGTCCGTGCCAAAAATATCCACATATCTTCGTTGTCTCATTTGAAGAGCTCTTCCAGTACCTACAAGCAGTCAGTACTATGTGCTGTATGCTGGTGCGCATGAAGATGATTTTACCGTTGATTCGTGGATATTTGAGACGTTGTTTCCACTAAGCGAAGATCAGCTTGTCGCCGCATAATCCGTGTTCTTTCCACGCACCGGTAGTTTAGCTTTTTCAGAACACTTATCTGCCTATGGTCAATGTCCGAGCATTGGTCAACCACAAGATGGACTCACCACCTTAGCCCTCTCAAAACCCATATCTGTGAATGACTGCACATTCGACTCTGCCAGCCCCGCCATCTCTGCATCCGAGGCCTGCTTGCCTGGTACTGGTTTCTGTTTGGATGCAGGTGCTTGAGCATATGCCTGTGCCCAATGTTTTGCTGTAGCAGTGAAGGAAGCGCGGTCGGTTAGGTAGTGTTTGGCCACTACAGCTTATGTCAGTGGATGATACAGACAGCCAGAAACCGGAGGAATGACTCACCTTCTGCATCTTGTGGGTCGTTCGGTACGGGGTCGCAGAGAAGTGATTGAAGGGAGATAAGCGTCGATTTGAGAGTAAGAACCTGCATAACTAAGCTGATGTTCAATGCCGGAATGAAAGTGACTGACCGGCGACCAAGCATCTTTCAGGATATCTTCATCGTGTGATCAGTGATAATTTCTCTCTCTAGTCCCAACTCACCAAGGCAGATAGCACCCTGAGAGAATATAAGTGACACTTCAGCCCCCCAAGAAAGAGAAACACTCACACTAGCGGACGATACATTTGGATCTAAGGAAAGATTAAGATCAGCTGGTGATCGGCGAACGTCAAAAGTCTTTTCAGCTCACGATAGACTTTTCTGCGGCGTCATCAGCGTCAATAATGTTGTGGATTCCAAAAGGAAACGTACGTGATAAACTTCATCTTGACAGGTTGAAAGGGATATGCGTCTGGAATATGTATATCCTTCGCAATTGATTAGTCTTGTGACCTACCATGTAGGTTGCAAAGCAACTTACGACCTCGTAGTATCCTCCCTCATATGGTGTATCAGGCTTCGCTCTGTTAGTCCTACGATCGTTGGAAGTACTGGTAAAGTGGACTGACTGGTCCAGGGAAAGCACCTATGAGATGGAATGGGCTCTCATCCACCACTGAATCCCGTCAGTTCATCCTCAAAAAAAGGAAGGAAGGTGGGGGGAAACTTACTTTCAATGGATATTTGTGAAGTTTTATCCTTTGCACAATCTGATAACCTACATCAGCACTAAGCTCAACAGAGATGCAGGGATATGTGCTATATCATAGAGGAGGTTGCAAAGTGGAGTGACTCACCCTTGATCTCCTTCTGTACTCGACGTAATCGCGCGTCTGACATGCTGGCAACAAGCTATCAAATTTCTTCTCCAATCAAATCAAATTCGTTCCAAGAGAGGTCTGTTCCTGTATTGTTGTAGCAAATGAGTATGACTCTTTGCTGTGACTAGGGAGTGATTGAAGAATCAAGTTGTCCAGAGATGTGGGATGGGTAGTTTGTACAAAAGATCGAGTATCGTCTAGCATGATCAAAGCTCAGGCACAGTCCGAAGAACCCGAAAGCGGAATCAAATTTGTTATTTCCAGCAAAAGTTATAGATGCTCTCGAGTAAAGCCTGAGTCCACTTGGAACATAGAAAGACTCAACGCATTCACAGCTCGCCATCAGCGATGAAAAGCGAGCTCACAGAGATGGATATGGACGGGAATAATGGAGATTCGTCTAGTGACGCGGGACCTTCTACACCTGTTGTAGGAGTCGAAGCTGGGATGTCAAAGTCAGCTATGAAGAAAGCTGCAAAGCAAGTGCGTATTATACGAGAGATACACAAATTATACAAGCTTATTTGAAACTGTTACTTTGCTCAATGCACTTTTTTCGCACTTACTCCATCATCTCCGTCGCCCTTCCTCTTGTCCTTCCTCTTGAACCTCTGCGGTCTCCTCATAAACATCCTCCCTCCCCTGCTGAACACCGACCCATGATCACCATGCGCACTCGGCACCAACCACCGATAACGACATTGAACTTTCTCAGGCGAAGATGGAAGCTTTGAAACCTCTGAAACGAGCAGCAGAGAAAGAACGTCGACGTGCCAACCGAAAAGCACTACGAGAAAAAGCCAATGCAGGCCTCTTGTCGCTTGAAGAGCAAGCACTTGTGGATTCGCGCAAGCAATTACGCCAGGCAAGACGAGGAGCACGGGGTCTGGCAGAGGCGGATATGCAGGGGGATTGGAAAGGCGGGGTGGTGGTTGATTTGGGCTTTGATGATTGTATGACTGATCAGGTATGTTGTCGTTCAATTAGCAATCTCTCTCTCTCGCTTTCTCTCTCGCTCTCTCTCTCTCTCTCTCGCTCTCTCTCTCGCTCTCTCTCTCTATCTCTCTCTCTCTCTCTCTCTCTGTGTGTGTGTGTCCCTTATTATGCTTTCAGTCATCAGGACATACATACTCTCTACTCTTCTGTATCACTTGATCATTTGCTCTCCAAGCTTTTCTGTGACAATGCTAATCAGGATATATGGGCTATAGGAAATCATATCAATGACGACGCAACTTGGACGCCTATACTCCTCCAATCGAACGGCAAGCCGATCAGTGGCTACTGTCCTTCATACTTCTTTCTCCCCCAATGCGTCACCAAGATTGTGGGAGAAGATGCGAAAGTCGAATTGGGAGAAATGGACTAGGAGTTCTTGGTGGGGTCTGGGGCTGGATGAGCTTGTGAAGGCATTCAAGGATCATCCAGATCACATCCAGTCCGACTCTTTCACTCCGACAGACACGAAGCCTTCTGAAACGGATCTGATGATGAACTCCTCGACTGCACTAAATACCGACCGGTCAGCCGCAAATGGAAAGGGCAATCCTTCAGATCTAATCGGGGACGGAACAGACACAGATCTACTCTTGTCCAATCTATCTCATCCTCATCTTCCATCACCATTCACATCAAAGTATAAACTCGTATACCTTTCCGCGGACTCTGAAGAAGAGCTCACAACCTTATCCGAAGATGAGATATACATTATCGGTGGTCTAGTTGATCGTAATCGCTTCAAGGTCAGTGAAAACTTATCTTGAAACCATACACGGCTCAAGTTATCTATTCATCTTTAGAATATCTGTCAAGATAAAGCCGATAAATTAGGGATTCGAACTGCCAGACTTCCAATAGGGACTTATCTACAAAACCTTCCAACACGTAAAGTCTTGACTGTCAATCAGGTAAGCTTCGAACAACAGACCGAGACCCAAGACCCAAAATGAAATGTCCTGTGGCTTATCTTGACTGTTGGAAGGTATTTGAGATTTTAGTCAATTATATCGCCACTCAGTCTTGGAAAGAGGCTTTTGAAGCCGTCATGCCACAACGTAAATTCAATGTCGGCAAACCGCGCAAATACAACAAAGATGATGGAGAGGATGGTGTAGGTGACGATGGAGATGGAGATGAGGTTGAGCAGGTGGGAAATATTGCCACTGCGGATGAGATTGACGAAGAGGCAGCGTTAAATGCATAGGTAATGATGACACTTTCATTGTGTGTATAGGCATGGTACTTTCAATGTATGCATATATGATCAGAGTCAACGTCAATCTGGGAGCACATCATGAGCCTCAGCCGATCAACAAGAACGATCCTCTTTTGGTTCTGCTATATCGAAATGAATAGATGCATGTTCTGTTCCAGTGAGAGCTGGGAGAGAGCACAAGAACGCCACTTGAGTAAAAAGCCGATCATATCGCCGTGATTGCTTCCGTTGGCAGCAAAGGTGAGACAAGCTGAAGCAACAGATATTTCAAGAATACAACATAAAGCTCTTACCGTCCTTATCAGACCCAGCAAAAGCTCAAGGAACATTGAGCATAGATCAGACTCAACCAAAGCCACTTAAAACAACACTTAAATTGCTAGTGGATTATCTGAACCCGACGTAGCAGTCAAGATGGCAGACGTAGAAATGGACAGTGAGTCCCCTTGTCATCTTCACAACAGTCACTCTGCCGCTCCCGTGAGCTGGAACGATATTTAACTGTATACCAATGGTTCATTGCTGATGCTTGGTTGTAGCTCGGACAAACGGTTCAGCGGACGAACACGGATGGGCAGCCAAGTGTGAGTATTATTCCGTCATCTTTAACTTAATTGAGACCTGCAGCTGACCAGTTTGCTTTTCGATATCTTTATGCTGCTGTATATCCATCCATGACGCATCTCAAATATCGGCTATCTCTTCTGTACATATATCCGCTCTTGATCATACCGCCTTTTGATTTGCTATTGGTGATCATCAGCCGTAGAGGGATGGATCATCATTGTTACTGGATTGAACGAGGAAGCGACAGAAGAGGATCTGCAAGATCTGTTTGGGGATTATGGAGAGGTCAAGAATCTTTCCATGGCACTTAACAGGCGCACAGGTTATGTGATGGTGAGTTGACTTCTCATACCGGCTAGAGATGAAATGTGAACGACACAACAGACAAAACAATTATCCTTGACGTCGATACTCAAAATCAGAAGTAGTTCAGCTGCTAACGCAGTGCTGTTCATTCTAGGGATACGCATTGATTGAATTCGCAACGAAAGAGGAGGCAGAAAAGGCGATCAAGGGGACAAATGGGACTACTTTCCTTGAAAAGACTATCTCGACGTGAGCCCAGCCCCCCCCCCTTTTTCGGGTCTAGGTGATTATCGGAAACGAGCTCATGAAATTTAGTGACTTTGCTTTCTCTAAAGCACCAGCAGGCGCACGGCGAGCACCAGCACCTAGGAGAACGGGACGAGATCGTTCAGTATCACCCGGAAGAAGGTGATATATTCACCGGGTAGATATGGAGGTAGGAAGGCATGGAGTAGACAACAACAAAAAAACTGGGCATATTCGACCTCTATGCATTGTACATGTACATTTCACATGTTATAATCTAACAACCACTGCCCACATCACACTACTAATATCTGAACGACTTTTATTGAAATTGTATACGTAAATAGCCAGAAGAGGGGGCACGTAACCCTGCGATAAGCGGCTCCGAAGCAGTGGGAACTAACTTTGGAGGCGCGACAGTTACTAGTACGCGTTTCTGCCGTGGTGGTCTCGACCTTCTCCCCAGATACAATCTCTATAGTCTTTACTCCTCTTTACGTCTGACAACCCTAGTAGAGTCCTAATTGCTTGGTCTGGTCAAAGGCCTTAGTCACATAATCTGCGGTAAAGCTACAGACGCTGCCGCCGGTCGTTGAAACCTTGACGGTTCATCCAAATCCTATTTCGAGAATCGCGCAGCTGTACTTCCTCTGGTCTCCTCCTGTGGACAGTCACACAAACACCCCCCAACAGGCCACATCGTTGCTATTTCTCTGTACAACGGGACCCATAAGTGTCGCGCTTTGTAAGTATCTATCACCGCTTCACTACCATGGACACAGACAACTGATTCCCACTTGAAGGTCTGGCAAGAAGTACGACCTGAGAAATAAAAGATGTCTTCCCCAACTACCCCAGTCATGACTCTTCCCGTCGATAACACTCCCGTACCGGTTCCGGTCGAACCCGAGACGATACCAGAATATGACACGCTTGTATCATCACTCCGGGCTTCTCTCGCATCCACTCAGACACTCTTACAATCTCAGAGCGACCGGCTCATGCAGCTCTCTGACCTTGAGGTGGAACTGTCGACACTGAAAGACCAAAACACATTCATCGCTGCTGCCAAGGAAGCAGTCGAGACTCAGTTGAAAGACGAGGTGAAGCGTCGTGAGGTTGCAGAGGAGAATGTCGAGTTGTTACGTGGACAGGTCGAGCAAGCTCGTCGAGGTGTCATGGTCTTGCAGAAACAGGACAAAGACAGAAAGAGAGCATCTCTACTCCCTGGAACTACTGGTCTTGGCTTACAGCCTGATGAAGGGGAAGAAGTTGTTCTAAGTGAAGGTCCGACAAAACTCACCAAGCGACAATCGATCATGGGTCGAGGTCATCGTCGAGTCAGCTCTCAATCTGAACCAGGAGAACCTTCGCCCATCACAGATTCAAAAGGAACGACGACGACCACAAAAGGCGGTCTACGAGAACTCCGCCTCGGTACTTCGTCAGCCATCACTACACCACCCGCACCTGATTCTGCACCGAGTGGATTTTTTGACGAATCAACGCCCATGCCAAGTGCTCCTGGTCTCACGAAACGTTCCTCATCCAGCGGCCTCACAGCCTCGCCATCAAAATCGGAACTCGCAGTGAAAGAAGAGACGAGCCGCCTCCGAGCCGACGTACAAGCTTTACAGAAGAGATTGGCAGCGAGCGAAGAAGCTCGTGTCGCTTCTGAATCGGCATTAAAGGCTTTACGAGAATTCATGACGGGTGGATCGGGTGATGCGGCTCATGTCGATGAGATGATGCAGCGCGGTTCGATGAACGATTCAATGGCAAGCTTACTCAAAGGTATTCGACTACCACCCTTACCGACCGATCGAGAAGTGGAAGATGAATCTTCTGCGGGAGGATTGTTTCCTGGTGATAAAGATAAGAGGGAGGAAAAGAAGATATGGGGATTCAAGTTATTTGGAAACAAACCAGGTGCTCCACCTTCACCAGCATTGAGCACAGCCGTCGAACCTCCTGCTACACCACATCTTAATCTCTCTCCACCACTCTCATCAAACCGATCATCAGGTACAACTCCAAAGATGTCTCCACTCCCCACTCCAGGCGAACTACCGACCGAATCCAACGTCTCCGCCGTTCCACCAAGTAACACACCCTTGGGCAACTTTGTCAGTGGTTGGACAAAGGGCATAGCATCACCTTCTACCCCTGCACCACCCTTGACCACGAGAAAGCTCTCGAGCTTCTTTTCCAGGAAAAGAGCGAGCACCGTAGAAGGCGAAAAGGAACTTCCACCAGCACCAACGGATGACGTAGTGGATCTCACAGAGGATGAAGAGGCGCAGGGCGAGCAAGTTGAGCTGCATGCCGTTGAAGATGAAGACAAAGCCGACCAAGTTGTGAAGAACCAGGCACAGGTAGATGTATTAGAGCCTAGTCCTGAGATTGCCGAAAAGGTGAATGAAGAAGAGCAGACGGACAACGAGCGAGGCGAATCAAGTGTGGAACTGAAGGACGAAAAACACCAGACTTTTCAAGATGCACAAACGGACGTCGAGTTGCCAGAGACGGAAGAGACTGCACCTCTGCCAGAGACCGAGGAAGCACCAGCGGAGACGCATGAAAAATAGGTCGTTGATGGTTGATGTGAGATGGTGGTGAGTCATTGACAGCTTGTACTTGTACTTGTATTTCGACACGAACTTCTGGGATATACAAGGACCGGCACGAGGTGAAGACAGTAGTACGAATTATGAATATGCATGATGATTTCACCCTACTGTACTGTACTGTACCTCGCCTAATGTTTTACTCAATGCCCATCCATATCGATATCCATGATTTCTGCACCAAAGACACCTCCATCCATTTCTCCCACCACGTAATCCAAGACATAACTCTCTTGTACGAGTTTTTCAATACGTTGATAATGTCTTTCTGAATAAGGTATGAGTCCATCTAATAATTCTCTCATGCCCATTTTCTCTTCTTTCCTCTTTGGTTTGGGTTTCTTATTATCTTCCCCTTGTCCTTGTCCTTGTCCTTGTAATTCAACATCTACTACCTCTTCCTCTTCAGTAGTAGGTATAGATATCCTTGCAGCACTTTCATATGCAGCGAAGATTTGGTCGGGTGTTTTGAGTTGAAGGACAGCATGTAAGATGGCTTGTGCGACACCGGAAGTACGAGCATTCGTGTTCCAGCTTCGAACATGTTTGAGTAGACGGACGAGATCTGTGCCGGAAAGTGTGGCGATGATCTGATCTACCTCGGGAGAACCTGTGTATGTTCCTGGGGTTGCAGTGGCGAGGACAGTGGAGAAGAGATTGAGTAGTCGACCGGGTTGAGACATGGCCAAGGCGAGTAGGATCGCTCGGCGATAGTCTTTCAACGCTAGGTAGTTTGTAAAGTCTTGTTCCCTAGACCATGAGTCAGCATTTGTCATTATTACAAGTTGAAAGTTCTGATGGACATACGATTTGACGGCCTGTATCAGAGCTTCGTTCGTCTCGGCCTGTTCAACCTCGGTCGAGTCTTCCCAGAATGTAGCGATCGAGTCCGCACCAGCAGACACGATGGTCTTCTCATCGGCAGAGACAGCCAGTGCCCAAATCTATCGGATAGCCATCAGCGGCGGCCCCTTCATCATCTTGGCTCGACGGCTCACCTTGTCTTCGTGGTTGTCTAACGTCTTGATACATTGTTCGTCTCTGATATTCCACAGCTTGACCAGCCCGTCAGACGAGGAAGTTACGAGCTGCTGGCCCATTGATAGGAAATCAACTCTGAGCACAGAGTTGGTATGACCTTCAAATGTCTAAACCAACATGAGCTTACTCCTATCGATCGTGGTCTGTAGCATAAAAGAAGGCTTACCTTGAGGCAAGTGAAATCGTCTAAACTCCAGAGTTTGACTGTCCGATCCGCCGCTCCGGTCGCTACGACCTTGTCGACTTTACTGAATTTCACTGTCCACACTCCTCGTCGATGCCCATTACAAGTCCCTGCAAGCTTGATGGCGCCACTTGCCCCTCCCGCAGCAGACTCGTCAAAGTCCACCGAGAACAGTTTCACCGTCTTGTCCTGAGAACCCGATGCTAGGAATTTATCATTGGGTGAGAGGTCCAGGGAGTTGATGTCTTTCTCATGAGCACGGATGGTAGCCAATGATTTGGGTTTCGAAGGCGTTGTTGTTGTTGAAGATACGGATTCCGGCAGACCGGTGAGATCCCACATCTTGATCGTCCGATCTTGACTTGCGGTGAAGAGGAATCGTTGTTTGCCTTTACGGGATAGGGCAACAGCACCGACAGCCTCGGCATGTCCTTCACAGATCGCAATACATGTCCACTCTCCTCGTCCTGTAGGAGCCCATACTCGGGCTGTCTTATCTTTCGAGCCAGAGACGAGCCACTCATAGTCAGGTGATCTATCGAGGCAGAGAACCGTATCCTTGTGACCTGAAAGTAGACGTGCATCAAATGACGAAGTCGAATATATGCGGATGAGGCTGGAATTCGTCGCGAGCGCCAGATGGGAGTGTGGAGAAGTTGATGAAGAAGACGATGAGGAGGACGAGGGGTGAGATAGGAAGACAACATCGATTATTTCGTCATTAAAGCCGACGATTTGTCGGGTAGGAAGAGAGGTTGCAAGGGAGTGATAGATGATATTTTGGTCGGCATGTACCGACAACAATGAGTCTGAAGTCGAGTCATATCTACCTCAAATTAGCGATTGTTGCTCAAGTCAAAGATGAAGACAAAACACTTACATTGCGGTTGTGATCCCCCTCTGCTCGTCTTCATCTACCTCTGTCTCATCCACACCCTCCACCCCAGCCATCGAGCCGATTGCTTCGCCTTTCAAGACATCCCATATCCGTACAGACCCCTTGTCGCCTCCAGTGAAGCACAACAGCCTATCTCGGCTGCTCTTCTCGAAGGTCGAGCCGAGCGGTAACAAACCCACGGTCTCCACCTGTTCCTGCGCAATGATGGTTTGAACGATCTTTGGTCCTTCTTTACCCTTTCCCTTGCCTTTCTTGCCGCTACTCTCTCCCTGTAGATCCCAAACTAGAACGACCTTATCTCGAGCTCCAGTCACCGCCCATCGCCCGTCTACCGAGACATCAATCCCTCTGATAACGCTCACGTGTCCCTCTAATACCGCGCGTGGTTTGGCTGCCCCACCTCCTCCAACTGCTCGAGCACTAGCGTCACGCAGATCGAACACTCGGACTCGACTATCCGTTGATCCAGTGAACAAGTCCATCTGTACCCGCTCTTCTCCAGGTATGACCGGAAAGCTGAATCGCAACGCTGATACAGGACCGCCATGACCACGGTAGAGATGTGTTACGTATCCTCCTTCCAGATCCCACACTTTGACACTACCGTCTGATGACCCTGTAGCGAGTAGGGTATTGTCTGGGGATACAGCCGACACCAAGATGGGAGCAGAATGAGCCTTGGTGAGCTGTCGAGAATACGAGAGGAGCGGTGCTTCGGTTGTCAAGGGAAGAGAGTCAGGTAGGGGGTAGAAGCGGATAGTCGTTGAAAGATGACATGTGATGAGCGTTGGTGGGGTTGTGTGATAAGACAAAGACAGCGACGTTACATTGGTCGAGTCCTGTAACCAAGTCAGCGCTGTTCAAGTGTTCATAATCAGGTGGTGGTCGTACCCCTCGTATCCGTCCAACACCAAGGCCAGTCCGCACTTCGGTGATCAAGACTTCCTCGCCAACGGTAGTAATGAGCCACGCGCCGTCCTTCGTCAATAACACTGGGCCACCAGTATAGAGTGGCCGAAGCGAGCGAGGTGATGCGCGGAAACTGAAGTTATGATCAGCATTGTCTCCCTCTGCGTGTTTTCAGACACTCACCTGCTTTTTAAAGCTTTACGATTCGACGTCCCGTTCATCTTCACTATTGTCCCTTATAGGAAGTGTGAAGAGCTATCCAAATTAGACGACAGTTAATGGCAAAAGTGACCTCGTTTAGTATCTGTGATTGGAATACAATGCGAATGGATGCTTGAATGACCTCCATAAAATTCTGGAGGCTCGGAAATTATCTTGCCGTGCCTGAATCCATCTGAGGTGGCAATTGTTTTTGCAACATCGTCGTCAACACCCAGCATCTTTTCTCGAGAGCACTGGAGAAGCTTGCCTATAATGTATCAGAGCTGGGACAAGATAGGAATGCTGCAAGGATGGGTAAGCTTGTTCTGTTTTCCATAAGGGTTGTCACGCAGATGCTCAGAGAGTGATTCTTTGAAGCGTGTTATACTATGGTTGATGTGATTGGAATGTCTGGTCTGGAGAATAACGATGCATATGCTTCTGCAATCCTACAGGCAGACTCTATAGGTTCTTCTCGATTGATATGGATAGGATATACGATTATGACTGAGGATTGTCATCGACAAGCAGCTCAAGGTTTACTACATCAACTTGCATCTCTGCAGGCGTGCCACCGAGGGCAGCGCCTTGAAAACGCCGAGCGGCACGAGGTTGACTCTCGCCACTACTGGTGTTGATGATCTTCCTCTCTCTCTCACCTCCCTTGTATGCTTGCTGGCCTTTGGTAGAATCTTTCTGCGACTTGGGTGGCGGCCCTTTCCGCAACATGCCGATCCACGACCAATTGGAACGGTGTGTCGAATACATTGCAATTGACGGAATCATTGGTGAGTCTCGGTCGGACGTTCGATTCAGGCTCGTGTCGCATCTTTTTCGGCCTGCTGCCCGTTTGAATGACAGTTGGTTATGAAGACTGAGCGCTTTGGTGATCCAAAATGTCGTGCATGTAGCCAGACATTGGTTCACCACCTCTCCAGTATCCTCAATCGTATTTGGGGCTGGTGATCAGCCATTGATGGATTCTTGTGCTTACTTTTCCTGAAAGGGTCCGAGCCCTCAGCAGTACAAAAGCATCTGGCGGAATCCGACACTTCTGTCGACGCGACTTACTTTGCATACCTATACAAACTTCTGCTGCAACATGCCGCCGTCAGACCATTCCTCACCAAGTATCCTTTACCTGGCACCGATGGTCAGGTCAATGTCGGCACCGCTCCAGTGCCCGACGACTATGTCGCTCCCGACATCACTGCTGACACCTCTGTTAAGCTCGTCGCTAAAGGTCGAGAGGCCGTTTTTCGCCAAGCTGGGGAGGAACACCGGTCAAGTCAGCAAGTCAAAGAGGAGATTCGAGACAAGAAGGAGAAGAAGAGATTGGAGAAGAGGACCGCGAAAACGGATGCAATGGAAGGATCTGTAGGAACGGGTGGGAAGCGAAGCCGAGGTGCTACGATTGATATAACTGGTCAAGTCGAAGAGGACGGTTCACCTATATGGCACTATCTTGAAGACGATGATGGCGATGGGACATCACGCTTTGACCTGGACGCCTTGGTGCGAAAGTGGGGTTCTAGGTTCCGTTTGCGATGCACCGACGATGCGATATACGAAAGCATCACTGGGTCCCGACAGCGGGTAAGAGTTATGATATCAACGTATATATGGTGCTAAAGAAAATCAGTCGTCACGAATCACACCGCCAGTCTTTCACATCCTGCAGCTCGTTGCTCGATCCCGCGAAAAAGGTATCACGGCCGTCGAGTTGGGTCCTATGGTCGGTACCAGTCAAGGTTCGATGCATTATTATCTCAAAATTCTGATGGAGCTAGAGCTCATGTGAGTGCGGTGTGATCGTCAAGGCCAAAAGCTGACAGTCTCCACAGAGTCCGGGTCCCAGTATCCCTCTATTCCTCCATCACTAATCTAGTTTTGTTTCACCGCTTCAAGCACCTCAACGACAATTGGAATGCAGCCAGGGCCAAACTCCTCGGCATAGACCCGCTCAGCCTTCGTGCACAGGATGGGAATGCTCCTCCTGGTGTGTCTGCTGGCGACGATGAAGCTTCAGCCAGCAGTGTCAAACATCTCGGTCTCTCTTTCACTCCACTGAATGAACTCGACCTGGCCCAGGGCTTCATCCCACAGCAACGCTTGCTACAAATTCTTGATCATCCAGCACTGGAGAATCATCTACTGAGGAACAAATTCCTTCTCTCCCTTGTAGTATGTTGGAGACCTTCAAACGAGCCGTTCAAGCTGATCAAATTCAGGGTTGGCCGGGAGAAAGCGCTCTTCGGCATAGACGAATGATGCTCAAATGCACCCAGTCTCTACTAGCGGATGGCGTGGTTGAGATGGTGCTCGTGGGCTGGAAGGGTACAAAGTGTCTCCGCCTGGCCAAGTACAATCCGGACTACGCAGATCAGCAACTTGCTAGACCACCGAGATCATCTGCGCCTCTTGCAGCCAGCGACCCGTCTGCAGGTGTCATCATGAACTTGAATGGCAGGTCACTTTCGTTAAAGACGCTCGGAGCTGACCTTCAATCAGTCGAAGATTATCGCCAACCCTTTTCTGTCTCAACGGGAGGGAATACAGCTTCCTTGACTTTGACTGTGGAATATCAGGCGACGAAAGCTATTGTAGACGCTGGCGGAGCAGGAATAACTATTTCTGTGAGCAATCGCATTCCAGAACATATCACATCTTAACTGATGGTCCTGCAGGAGATCCGTCAGGCTTTGTCCTTCTACTTTAGAAGGGCTCTCGAATTCCACCTGCTTAGGACGGAGCGGAACAGGAACCCTCCTCATTTACAGCACTTCGACATCACTTCCTCGATCGAGACTGAACTGCGAGAACGTCGATTGCGTTTTCACAGTGTCCAGGCATTCCGAGAGGAGATGGAAAAGGCAGGACACTTGGTGGATGATAGCGTTTTCGCACCGCTGCAGCAAGAATCAGGTCATTGGGCCAGGAACGATTTCCGCGATTATTGCGAGGACCTTCAAAAGCTCAACGAAGTCTCTGGACAAATTTCAAGGATAGCCAGAGAATCTCCCGCCCCCGAGTCAAAGGCCGAGCGTCGTGGGGGATCCAAAAATTTGGGCACCAAGAAGCAGGACAAGAAGAAAGGCGCCTCTAACGATGATGAGGCGGCATCTGATGCTTCGAGCCTAAAGTCTACGGATCTCGCGCGTCCTCGCAAGAAAGCGAAGTTCTCCAAATATGCCGATACCTCACAAGCTAGAGGCCGGCCCCGTAAATACATCCATGTAGTCGACCTCGACGGAGCGGTCAATCGACGTGTACTTGGTCAGATTCCTCCTCAGCCCGATCTTGCGCCTATATACATCTATGTCCCAGCCGCCGGCAAACTTGTCGAAGGACCCCCAGAGTACAGTGGACGAGGTCCTCCTCCAACTCCAACGGCTGAGATGATCAAAAAAGGCAAAACGCCGGAATTCTTCGCCAAGTTTCCATCTGTAGGGAAATCAGCGAAATCCAGATCTAAAGCCTCCAAACCCAAGAAGGAGAAAAAGAGGAAGGCGGTACCAAAGTCTGATGAAGGCCCCGCGAGACGGAGCAAGAGAATCAGAGCGGAGCAGACAGTGACGGATGCGGAAGAAGTGGATGAACTTGCCTCTACTGGAGACGAGGTGGAAGGCGAAGACGAGCTCGAAGAGTCGGTGTCATCCACTGGATCAGTAGAGGCAGGTCAGGTGCAAGTGGAGGAAGGAGTAGTGGTAGACGACGCGGTACTGGTCGATGACGTAGTAGTAGTGGACGACGTAGTAGCGCCGATGTTGTCTGAGCCCCCGAAGCTCTCGCACGGTCGCCGATCAACTCGTCTCCGCGATTCGCATCCCGACCAATCTTCCACTCCTGGACAATTAGGCGCCAGGGAGAAAATCACAAATACCGAGCCTTCCTCAGTGGTGTCTTCCGCAAGACCAGTATGGCCCCACATTCCGTCTTCTTCGGTCCCAGTCGTCCAGGGTGTTGTTCAGCCTGAACATCGGCAGACGTTAGAGTCGACTCCTGAAACTCCGGTGGCTGGTCCTGAGGCTACGCAGGACCAAGTCATATCGACAGCTGAAGTTTCTCCTCGAAGGCAGAATACACCCGACGTCAAGGAGACCGTCTCAACGCGGACTCGACAACGGCAGATCGCATTGCCAGAGTCTCCAGTTCCCGCGAACAGAACAGAGAAAGATCCCACTTCCGCTCCACTTAATGAACCTCGAAGTGACGTGAATCCCTTGCCCGCGGGTGACACCAGCCCTGTCGATCAAAATGTTCCAGCGCCTGTCGATGACACTCTGGTGGACGTCAACGTTGATGTCGAGGTTGATGCGGACCATGATGCCTCTTTCGTCCCGTACCGGATATCCGACAGAGGACAAGAGGTGATAGAGTCAGCGTCTGCGGTCTCCTTCTCACATCTACGTTCAGCACCTCGAGCTTCGCCCAGCATCACGAGCCGAACTTCATCGCGCTCCACTCGTGGGCTTCTCGAGCACAAATCGATAAATCGGGATGCCGGTCTATCGGGCTTTTCGCTCGATCCGAACTTCCAATCACGTAGATCAGTCACGTTTAGGGCCGATCAACCGCTCGCTCCTGATGCACTAAATCGCGCCACGAAGGGAAAGTCAAAGGCAGACCAAACGACGGGCGCTCCTGCCTTCAAGAGTAAAGGCCTGAAATCGTTGTGGGGTACGGCTACTGGACCCACTGCGAAGAATACTTCGACTACACCTCCAAGCGAAATTCCTGTCGAAAGGCATGAGGAGCAAACGGAGGCCGTGGCGGAGCCAGCACCGACCCTGGGCTCTTTCGTTGTATCTTTCTCGCCTCCACCTCCCCCAAGGCGACCTTCGAGCGGGTCAGGGAGCTCTATTATTGTTCTACCTGAAACCGACGATGCCTCCGAGATTGAATTCGCTCTTCCTGTTGCGTTCACCGCATTTGGCGAAGGACGGAGAAAAACCCGGGCAGAGCTGAAAAAGCTGGATGAGCAGGAGAGTCAGATGCTTCTTGACAACGAGAAAAGGCGCGCCGAGGCGAGAGCCAGACCCCGACGAAAGAATGCAGGGACAAATGCTACGCGTTCCGAGTCCGTAGATGGCGAGCTCATCGCCGAGCCGACTCCGAAGAGCAAGTCTGCCAAGCAGAAGGAGAAAGCCGTGGAGGTACCCTCGCCTGTCGCCGGCTCCACGGTTACGTCCCCGGGCAGCCCATCGGCTCCTGTTAGAGGTTCCGCACGCAGTGTCCCACCGTCATCGATTGAAGGAACACCTTTACGGGAGGAGTCGGAAACTCCGAGCAAGTTGGAAATGCCCAGAGTGGCCAACATGCGCAATGGTTGGTATCTCTTTTCCGTAATCCTGTCTACCAGCTGACCAATGACAGCTGGACGAGTTGATCTGGGGGCCATTAGGCGGATGAACGAGGTTCTGGCTGCACTGCGCGATGCTGGAGGGGTTTTGACGCTCTTCAAGCTGTCTGCGTATCACCCTCATTGGACGAAGAGGGTTGCCGGAACCGATGCACCTCACGCCCCATCGACTCCTTATACAATGGATAAGACCGTCTTTCGTGCCACACTCAAATCATTGATTG
Organism: Naematelia encephala; assembly: GCA_002105065.1. NCBI lineage: Eukaryota > Fungi > Basidiomycota > Tremellomycetes > Tremellales > Naemateliaceae > Naematelia > Naematelia encephala. The sequence goes on from MCFC01000030.1 coordinate 124,498, forward strand.
ACAATAATCGACTCAAGATGACCATTACGACTACGATGTCGCCCACCAACGGAGGTCTCCATCAAGAGAGGGTTTATTACCTTCCTGATACTCCCGTTGAAACTCTCAAGGCATACACGCAGTCATTGAGCGCCAAGGCGAATCAGATATACTCGGTGTCCAAGCCAAAGAGGAAGGTTGTCGTTGCGGACGTTCGCTACTCGCAAGTGAAGGGGCCTCTAGGTCGTGAGAATGCCGAGGCGAGACGCAAATCTCTTGCTCAGCCAGAGATCCCATTATCCGACGTGGTGACTGGGAGAAACGAGGATCGCCGCATGACCCTATTGAAAGACTACAGCATCACCGCTAGTCTCCTCGGTTACCAGTCTGGGCGTTGTCGACGAATGGAAATACTGCATCGAGCAATCATCCGTGCAATCCATACTCCAGATACGAAATATGTCGTCTCACGGCAGCCCCTCATCATTGCTCTTCCAATGCTTTTCGAAGAGCTCACGATCGAGGAATGGCTGGCTACCGTGCCTACGAGTCGGTATGACCCACGTCTAGAGGAGTTGCTATCTACACCTGAAGGTCGAACGACCAAGCTTCGCGACCTTAGCGATCTAGCAGCCGATCAACGTGGTGGATTCGGAGGATACTCTCGCAAGGAACGGCTCGGCGTCTTATTGGCGACTTTAGAACAGCTTCGAGTGCTAGAGGTGCTCAACCCACGGAGCGAAGACACTCCCGCGGCCTACACCATCCCCAGCGCGAATGAGGGTGAGACATTGGTCCTTTCTATCTCTACGGACCGTCGCGCGGCTACTCATTATCGGATATTTGACCGCATCCCTATCTACCACGTCGCGGATGAACCAAGCACCTTACTGGGAGTTCTACCTGTCTCTGGTCCGGGGGATCTCGATCCACTATGGACCGCAATCCGAGCGGCCTGTCTGCAATCAGACCGAAATTCCCTGCCCGCCCTGCTACCTGCCCCTTCCCCTTCCGCTTTCGACGGACATGAAGTATCCTTCCCAGATCAACTCGCACTGAAGATCGAAGACAAGAAGATTCTCACCCACCCGAGCAAGTGGCAGCACCAATACCGACCAGCTCCGCCACAACGACAAGCTCTCGATCGTGCTATCGATTGGGCAAAACAAGTACGACTCGTTCAGCCGGACGAGGTGGCCGACTTTGCATGGAGTAATGCCTTGCCAGTCGAGTATGCCGAAGCTGCTATTCAAGAGCGTCTCGCCAGAGCCCGAGGGAGAATCAAAGAGAAGAAAGAACGCGAGGTATTGGAGAAGAAACAGGCTCGAGAACGACAGATCAGGGTGCAGGAGTCTTTGCATGTCAAGATTGCCGAAGTGAGGGCCCAGCACGCTGCAGATTGGGAGCAGAGAGTCCGTGCCGCAGCTGCACGTGTTGGCGTACCATTCGAGGATGCTATGATCAAATTTGTTTCCCGCCAAACCCTCCTGCTCACGTCAATAGGCGATGCGGACCGCATCCTGTCTAACAAGGCGCTTGACGAGAATGTACGGCTGTACGTCCGCAAACAGAAAGCTGTAGCACCTTTGGCGACCGGTGAGATGCCTGCAGTTCCGACGAGGGAGCATAGGCGACGCCAAGAGAGGCTCAAGAATCCCCGAAAGCCCACGCGAGGTGAGGCACCTTCCCTACCTGAGAAGTGATAGGCTGATTTCCCACTTAGATCCAGGCATGAAGGTTACGCGTCGAAGAAGGAACTGGAAGAAGGACGAGGAAGATACACTGCTCGATTGCGAAGCGATCATTCAAGCTCGATCTAGAGGTGTGCCAGGGAAGAAGGGACGTAGTGCGATGTCTCAGCTCTTCCCGGATGTCGGAATACAGACATTTTTCAATCGGCTCAAGAAGCAGTTTGCGTTACCTGGCAAGCAGGCGTACTTTGATCAACTGAAGGAAGCCTGGTATAATGTGTGGATTCAGTATCGTGGGACTGACGAGTTACCGGACCCTACGCCGAACAAGCCAAATGACTTCGACCTGAAGACGCACCTTGCGTTTCTCCGGGCAAAGATCAATAAAAGTCAACTGTGAGTGTAGTGCGCGTCACCCGAAATCATGGCTCATGCTTGGTAGGCGTCAATCAGCCATGATCAGCGCAATGACTCCTGTGGATGATGTAGCGGACCTTCCTGCAAAGCTGTCGGATGTCTTGGCGACGCATGAATTCAAGATCAAATACCCGGAACCTGGAGGAATGGAAAGTTTGCTGTCCCACACAATAACGGACGAGAAGCGTCAGGCGACGATCAATGACGCTTCGTTGATTACAGACGTTAGCAAGAGGTCTGCTTTCGCGATGGACAAAGCTTCAGCCATTATGCGGGCATCCATGAAGGTGAGCAGTGAATGACTAGCTTTCGCTGAACCAACCAGATGTGCATCGCTACACCCGATGATGTGTTTGATCACGTGCAGGCAAAGTACCTGATCTCTCAATTCCCGTCCAACCGCCTCACACGCGAGATCAAAGGGCTACAGGAAGATAAGACGATTCACAGGCTCTCGCACTCGAATGCAGCAACAACGAATGGGAGGCAATTTGTCTTCTCGCCAACGTGAGAATCGTCTCTTCTTTGGTTCTAGACACTGTTGCTGATGGATATGTAGCTGGTTAGAAAAGGCGGATGGACCGTTCGCGAGCGAGGTCCATGAGCAAGCGGAACAACTGGACAGGAAATTCGACGATTGGGAGAATGGTATCCAGTGGCCTGTGATTGGTAAAGCTGGTGAACTAGCCCAATTGATGAATATGGTCTCGAACGACGAGGTGAGTGTTACGCACATGAAGAGGATGGTTAGCTTTGAATCAAATTGACTTCCCCAGGTCGGCTTTGACTTTGACCTGGCTACGGCTGGATGTCTCCATAGGGATGATGGTGATTACAATACTCGACGGATCAGTGAGCTGTCACTTGAATGTGTAGAAGGAAGCTGATTGGACACAGACGATGATTCCCTGGAAGTCAATATGAGGGTATTTCGTGCGGCGCCACTGTCGAAGCAACCTGAAATCAGTACACCGTCAACACACGAAATACGGTCGCTTGTCCCTTGGCTCGGTATATCGGACGGGAGCGAGCAAGACTATCAGCAGCTTAATGTCATAGTCACGGCGGTTGAAGCAAGCGGGAGTTCTGGCATCTCCCGAGCAGAGCTGGAGGTATGTTTATTCGTTCATACAAGCATAGGAGCTGATTTCCGGCCAGTTTGCTACAAAGCTATCTACGGATGCTCTAGACAGTGCATTCTCCTTTCTCGCTCGAGAAGGCGCTCAGCGAGTGTTTTGGGCTGGATACGACACTGCTCGACTGGTGTCGATCTCTCATTGGGACGATTGGACATTACCATGCCGTACTCGCGTGCTCACTGAGCGTGGTGATCCTGATTACCAGAAAGCCGTGCCAAGGCGGTGTTACCCCAGACGATGGATTGACATATGGGGGGAAGTCATCGAATCCGAATGGAGAAGATCAATACGGAGCATGATTGGACATTTCGTATATCAATCCAATATGACCGAGGTTCGTTGTTCGAGTTTTTTTCTCCAGCCATTTCTCTATCGTGGACTGAAAGCTGATATCGAGTAGCTCACTTTGCGCGACAAGATTTCAATTTACTTCGATCGGTTGGAGGTCAATGATCTGCTACAATTCATGGTTGATAGGGGCATGTTAAGGCGAGAGTGGATTCAGAGGGATATAAAGAGGGTTGTCCCGCCAATCGAGGCGACGGATGTGGCGGATGAGGATCGGATCGTTTTGGTGCCAGTCGTGGAGAAGCTTTGGAGATGAGAATGTGAGATTGTGGACGACCTTTTGATTTTGATTTTTCACCTTTGTGTCTGGGTTTGGACCACCAGAACTTTTCGGGACCTTTTCTGTGTATAGACAGTTAGTTGATTTATGCGGAGGTATGAACACGATGTCTATGGAATCCTGTGAATTCCGCTACAGCACGAGATACTCGAGTATGTCTCCGTATCCCGTTTCATGGAAGAAGGAAACCGGAAGCGAAACGAAACGAAACACTTAGATGAGCGGGGTCAATCACTGTGAATCGATTAATGTTAAATTCAAACGGGCAGAAGGGGAAGCAAATGGAGAGAGACGTGGGAATGGAGATGAAGACAGAGACATACTACCTTGCGTTCCTGGCACTATCTTCCAGTTCATTGGTGCAAGAACGGAAAGTCAAGGAGAGACAAGCATAGAAGGAAAGACATAATGATGCATTATACCTCTCTGTGCATCATTATGTCTCTCTGTACGCCGTTCTCTCTTGTCTCTATCAGATCCAATGCAAAGGTAACAGAGAAAACCAGAAAATTATCAGACTCACTGTCGCCACCTGCAGACAGATCCCTCCCCGCTCCCCCTTCTGCAAACAGATTCTCGGTCTCACACACGCCCTCGGGACCAGCCCCTGTACATGTGCTTCCGGTCTTGACATACATCGGGAGAGCTAATATAGGTACCGAGCAATTTGTCTCGGAAGATTTTGGAATGTTTGGTAGACGCGATTGAGATTTCCTATTTGGGTATTAAGGAACTTGAAACGGAACATGTGCCCGTTTCATACTTGCCGCTTTTACCATTTGCCTTTCATTACCCGGGTCTATTTCTGTATTAGTGGGGGATGCTTACGCGTGCATGGAGTCATCGGAGGCTTGATAGGGGATTTTTAGACTACAGAAACTGTACCGAAGTGGCTTGGGTGAGACTCATGCAAGGTACGGTAAAGGGCTGGTTAATCAAGAATCGACTCGGTTATCACCACCCCGTAGCTACCACCATGCTAAGGTCAAAGTGATACGAGTAATCAATGCGCCCTATTCGATCTAGAGCTGCAATAACGGGTGATGAAACGTTTGCATCGGGAGAGTCAAGCAATCTACTTGGGAGCTTCCCCTTGCCTTCCCACACCGAGGGGTAGTGACCCAAACATGACATGACACCATGGTATTCCGTTGGACGCGGCTAAGGCGGGCGACAGCCATCTCATTTCTGAGCGACTGGCTATAGTACATATTCATTTGGACAGTTTAAAACCAGACGTATCAATCAGCCTCTCATTCCCCACTCTTCCACTCTCATCTTTCTCTTCCGACCTGTTTGACAGAGACATAAAAGCCGCCCAAACTTCCATCTTCCCATCCATCCTCCACAAACACACCTCCACTACCAGTAAGAGACCCAACTCCTCGGTCTCATAGAGACTGATATCTTGGACTCGTGAGTCTTATATCTTTTTTTTCTGTCTCTGTGCGACCCTGGTCTGGTTGATTGTTCTGCGAGCCTGGTCCAATCGACCAGGTAGAGCTCACCATCTACATGTCTGATATTGTCTGGCCCAGACACAGACTCAAACTCCTACTCAGTCCAAGTTCAATCATGACCAGACTTTCATATTGCGAGAGCGGTTCGTTCTCGATAGGTAGTCATCCCAAACAGGACCGACGCGCCTTAGGCCAACACCAGATCGTCGCTCCGAAGAGCGCGCGGTGTATGCCCTCTTTGATTCTTTCCCCCCCTTTTCTCTTCTTCTCTTTCTCTCCAGCTTGATACGCAGTTGTGCATTTGTACTTACAATCACCCACTTTCACTCACCTTACTCTTATTCTCACTTCTACGCGTTTTATCATGCGGAAAGCTGATCATGGTCGTCTCGTAGCTTCCCCTCGCCACCCTCCCTCACCCCTCACCCCCCGCGCACCATGCGCATTCCAAAAACCCGGCCATACAATCTGGCCATCTCCGCCTCCCCCGACCCCCACATATCCCCCATGGGATATGTCGCCGCGCGTCGTAATCGACGACGCACCTCGAGCTCGCCGTGGTTCGAGGAGGAGGAGGAGTACGTGAAACTCACGTTCTCCCCCCTCCACACCATGCAGGCAGCCGCGGGCGGTATCTTTCCCTCGGCCCTGACGTTTGACACGATGGTACGGGACTACCTCAACAACTTGTCCCCCAAGAAGCGTGAGAAAGCACTCCTTTCTCAGTACATGTACGACAACGTCATGGCCGTCCTCCATGACCCCAATTGCACCAGCATTGGGACAGCCCAGTTCCGCTTCTGGGCCAAGAAGATGTTCTCCCTTACCTCGTTTGGTGAGGAGACTGTCATCGTCCACGATGGCAAACCCGTGGCAGTCAAGGAACAAATCTATGAAGTTCTCACCCACTGCCACGCACAAGCTTCTCACGGCGGTCGCGACAAGACGAGTGCGCAGGTAAGTGTCATTTAGCTTTGGCGTCGATACCATACTGACTAAAACAGGTCCGCAGATACTATTCGTGGATCCCCAAGGAGATCATCGCTCGATATGTGCGTGACTGCCCGTTCTGTCAGAACCGTCGCACTTCGAATTCGTCCAACACTCGCATGTCTAGCAGTCAAGCCTTCTTCAAGTGAGTCCCTAGCTTAGTCTTCCCCTGAATCCCGCTGATATTTGCAGGAACATGCAGGACAGCAAGGTTGACCCGGATGGCAAGAAGACCATCTCGCTCGAAGAAGCCAGGCGCGCAGCGATGAATAACGGTCTCAAGCCCCACAAGCGCAAGTCTAACGCGGGTCGCACAGTCGCTTCCCGTGCTCCGGCCTCGGTCCAGGGCGGACTATACGACCAGACCCGCAATGCTCTGGGCTCGCACGTCCCTCGCCGCAACAATTCGATGGCCGGGCCGCAACTCATTCCGGGAGCCGAGGAACCCTATCGCCGACTGAGCGAGAACACTTACCATCCTTACGCTCGTCCTAATGAATTCCTCTACCCCCTCACGCGAGAGTCGAGCCAGGGTAGCGACGCGACCGCCATGCTTCATCATCAGATGCAGCAGGTGCACATCGCCCCTCAAGGTTACACCAACTTCGCCCCACCCGTACAGAGCAACTACGGGTCAATGCAATACCCGGGCGAGGTCTACCCCGGTTCGGGCAACTCCGTTGTTGCGCACGCACCTGTGTGGGATGGCTACTCGATGGTGCCAAATGCCACGTACGACTTCTTTCAGAGGTCGCCCTTGGCCGACTATCAGCCACAAATGCAGCAGCAAATGCAGCTAGATCCCGCACTCCTCGCTCTTGGCGACGACTTGACTTTAGGTGTCAACAACTTGAACATCGCGAACCACGAAGCGATGACTCAGGAGGTCTTGAACATCGCGAATCACGAAGCGATGACTCAGGAGGTCTTGAACATCGCCAATCACGAAGCGATGATTCAGGACAAGTTGAACATCGCAAATCACGAAGCGATGACTCAGGACAACGTCTATCAGGATCTGCTCAACGTCCAGGCCAACGAGTTCACGTACATGCAGCCTGGTGATGCCGATATGCTCTTGGCGATGGAGAATTACGTCGAGGGCGAAGCTCTTGTCCAGAACGGCGGGCCTTCGCAGCCCACTTACCAGGGGTTCGAGCAGGACTTGACCTTTATGCAGTCCGACTACACCAACGGGTTTTTCCAGCCCAGCAACGAAGTGCAGCAGCCCGCGACCGGCAATGTTGACGAGTTCACCGACGAGCAGGCCCTTTTCGATCTGATGGCCGAAGCGACGGCATATCCCCCTTCGCTTTGAGGGTATCAAGCAATCCTGTAAAGGATAATGGACATTGGAAGGTGTTGGGTTCTCTTTTTTGGTTTCTTGTTCCGGAGGGTTTTTTCTAATCGTTTGTTCCTTGTCTGACGACAACGTCCCCTAAAAACCCCATAAAACATATCCTATCGTGTCTTGTTAGTGTTTCTTTTCGTTTGATACTTGTCAGCCTGTAGATTCAAGACTGACCGGCACTGATCCCCGGCATTCGTCTATTTCCTTTCTCGTTTTCTATTGCCTGTGTACTCGGAATATATGTATGACAATGTCCATCCTCTGTGTGTGTGTGCGGTAGATTAGTCGTTTGCATTGACAAGAACTTTTCGCTCACCTGACGCGATAAAGCAAACAATAGACGCAGTGCTACTGTACATGTTGCACTTGAACATGCTTGAGGTGCCAATCCAAGTATGTAGACAGACAAATAGGGACTTCAGACAGACAATTGGGGACTTTAATTATCCAGCGTTTTAGAAGGTGGTGTTATGGATGCATGAACATGCTCGTAAATGGGGATCTACGGAAAATCACAAGAAAAGGTAACCGTTGAATATAGCCTCGTAACATCGAGATGGCCTCTATCAACGCTAAAGCGCCATCCTCGTTTCTGATGATACTATATCATTGACCATGGATCATTGTCTTGGCGCACCACGTCCTCCTCGTCCACCTCCTCCACCTGGTGGTCCGCCGCGACCTGGTCCACCACCTCGTCCATTTGCTGCGCCTCGCATTGGGGGGCCACCGCGTCCTGGGGGTCCTCCACGACCTTTGAGGAGTTAGTAGGTGGTTGATTGCGATTCAATTTGTCAAAATAAGATAGATAGACAAGGTCAAGGTCAAGATAGGGATGTAATATGTAATAGGTGAAATGCAGATAGAAGGAAATGTGACGATTAGTCAGAAGGAAAGGAAGAAAAAGGAAGGAACAAGGGATGAGGAAGGAACAGAGCATGAGGGAAAAATATTAGGGGTTATGATGATGAAAAAGGGAGGAAAGACATACCACCTCCACGTCCACCCTCACCTCCTCCTCTAGCACCACCACGCCCACCACCACGCCCTCCTCCACGCTGTCGGCCTGCCGCACGTTGTTTTTCTTGTTCTGCCATGGCTTGATCAAGAATCGAGTCTGCTATCCGGAAGTATTTGATCTACACCAGTCAGTAATTCCGATACGTTCAACGGCAGAGAGACAGTGAAAAAAGATAGGTTGTCGTTGTCATGGAAGGGAGGGAGGGAGGTCGGTGGACGGCGAGTAGGAGAGAGGACACATACGATGTTCCCCTTGATGAACATCTCTGGCATCTTCCAGAACCGTTCCCCATCCGCACTAGTCTGATACACCTCTCGCAAAGTGACATTCATAAATTGGTCGCAGTCGACTAAATGGCCATTGAACGTCACCCCGTTTTTGAGCTCGACCAACTGTGTGATAAGTACGATCAGCTCATAGTTTCTTATTTCATATAGAAGTGACTCGGAGCATGAGTTGAGGGAATCTGAGACAAGGCAGAGGAAATCAAGATGCCAAGGCAAATAAGTCTATTACTCGACGGTGTAAGGTCAAGTAGCGAAAGAAAGATAGAGTCTAAAATGAACAAATGAGACGATGGATAATATGATGAGGATGGATGATTAAGATAGAATAGGGAAACGACACAAGTATCGAATGCTGAAGAGAGGAACGAATAGCTATGATCAAAGCGAGACAAGAGAAAACATACCATCGGTTTGCCCTGAGCGGCATTGAGGAGTGATAATGGTAACTATTAACCACCATGAGCTCTTGATCCTTCACTCAATGGCGAATTTATGAGCTCACCATATTTGTACCAAGGATGTTTCGACGAGGATCACAAGAACATGGACGAGCTTCGAGCTTGATTCTAGCCAGCGTATTGCTATTGACGCGGAATCAAATTGTTGAGAGTTTTGCCACGCGATATCCGGATGGCGCGCGGACCGTGCTTTAAGACGTTGTCTGGCAGAGTAAACGGTGTGAGTGTGGATCAAGTCCTTTAGCAATCTTATGCATTATGAGAGTCAGAGTATGATATGCACCCTACTGACTCATTCTAGTAATTACTTGTGCTGGAAGAGGGGGAACAAATCATAAGGTGGTAACGGGTAAAGTGGCAAAGTCAGTCATGTAACAGCCGATGGGGCAGTTATGCGTTAGTTCACTGCGCATGTCCCTCGTTAGCACACCCTCGAGTCCTCCCGCACACCTATATCCGAATCATAGATTAGAGGCTTTCAAAGCAATCATCCAGGACGCTCTCGTACCATATTTTTCGCCACTAGTCACGTGACGTCACCTCCCCGCGCACGCGATCTCAATAAATACGCGTCTGTTTTCTCTCGCCATGAAGATCTCTCTATCGTACAACAAGCCTATAATCAATGTCCTGACACTCCAATTAGCGCTTACTTGGTCCATATACTCAAGCTGGAATGACCACTTTAACATGGCGACCTCCCGATCCATCACCTCAGAAATCATCTTCCTCTAATCCATTTCCCAATCCTTCTCCTGCCAGACCAACGTCGGTCAACCCCTTCGCAAGGCCTAAGATCCAACATGAGCCCTCGTCCTTCTCACGTTCTGCTCTTCTACCAAGCCTTATAAGTCCCGCGAAAACGAGAGAACAGCATGTCATGGCTACGCCAGCGGACAAGGTCGCTGGTACCAATTCAACCAAGACCAATAGCGTGTCAGCCAAGGGGCGAGAAGGATGGCGCATGCTATGGCGTGGCGGATTAGAGCTCGGTGGTCAAGGTTGGAGACTGGATGGTTAGTACCTATACCTAACCTCTGGACGTGCTGATGCGTTGCATGCTAGGAATCACATTTTTCGCTCTCTTATCGTTCCCAGCAACACCTTCGGCTCCATCGCAATCCACACCGAACCCTTTCGATGTCCCTATAGTGTCCCCCTTTGCGGCTCTGCCAGAAAGTGGCACGGATCTATGCTTGTCCCTCGAGTCGATGCGAGGAAGGAAGTATCTCCAAGTTCGAGGAGTCATCGATCTTCCTGAGACTGAGGTACTTGATGGTGCTCAAGGCGGGGATGGAGCAGTTCAGATGTATGTGCCACTTCTAATTGATAACGAGGAGGATTATAGCTAAATAGTGAAACAGGGCCATCGCACCGACTGCACCCCTAGTTGCCGCATACTTTACCGGTTTGCTCTGTCGCGAGCCGAGACTATCAAAGCACGGCCGGACGTTGAGCGCTATCGTGATAGGCCTGGGTGATGAGGACATTGGTGAGTGACATCTCTGTTCATGCCTGATCCGAGTAGACTCAATTACGTCCACGATTCTTGTATATGGACAAAAGTCACCTGACGACCCAATGTCTCTCCGTCTCTGCGTCGGAAGAAAAAGACCTGCACCTGCACCTCCCAGCGAGCGCAAAGTCAGACCTGGCGAGCCATTACCTAGAGGTGAGTATATTTTTTCACTGAATTGCCCGAATCTAAGTGGTGCCATATCAACGATGCATTTCATTTTTGCAAATTACTGATCCACTGCTCAGCTCCTCTCTTCTTCCCTGTCAAGGGTCCAAAGAGACCTCCACCGCCATTTCGTACTCGTCCCCTCTCTCGTGCGCCTAGCGTCAACTCGATATATCACCCACCACAGCAGGCCCCAAAAGCTCCACTGACCACAACAAACGACGATTCGTCAAACCTCCCGGTGGCTCCCGTTACCGGCCGGACTCCGGGTCGCAGAGGCGAGAAGCGACCTAGGAAGCATGGCGATGATGACGACGAACGCAAGCGGAAGGCTGGACGTATTGTCATTTCGCAGCCAGCAGGGTCTGCCGCTCCCGAGCAACTTAGTGACGAGCAGGCTATTAGTGCTGAAGTACCAGACGACGACGATATCTTCGGAATGCGGTCGAACTCTATCGCCCAGATCCGTCTGACGAAGTCTGAAGACACGCCAAATGAGCCTCCATCTACTGGGAGGAAGAGACCAAGGGTTCCAACGCAGGTCCTGGATAACAAGGCTGTGGGTTCATAATCAAAGCCTTACATGCATTCGCGCGATTTTGAAGCTAAGCGTCTGTAGGCTATCCGGAAACAAACGCTTCTGCTCATGAATGGACGAGGGTACGCAAGGGAGCACGAATTGTTCAAGGACGTGTTTGGGATGACAACCAAGGGGACGAACTTTGCCCTCGTGAGTCCATAGTCAGGACTGCAAGCTAATATGACCGTGTAGCGTGATAGACTCGAGACTGGGCCAGTGAGCAAAGAAGAGATGCAGCGAATCATCAGTGCGCACCTCGATATTTACCTTGCAGCTGCGTCGGCTAGCATACTTCAAGCTGCCAGCGACGAGGAGATGAGAATATCCGGTGTGAAGGACGAGGAAAAGGGTGAAGGTCTGGCGGTCCAACGAGAGGAGGCTGAGCAGACATCGAGTCGTCGACCAGACTTGTCAACTTTGAAAGCTGGGAATGGCGTCTTGGGGATCGTAAAGGAAGAAGAGGAAGAGGACGTTTTGATGTCCGTCAAGGAGGAGCAGATGGAGGGTGCGACGGAGGAAATATAGATCGCATAAAGTATAGATTGGTCATTGTGACCGGTGTAGCGTATATGAGCATGTTGTCTGTTGTATTTGTATTTGGTCTGCTTTTCAATACTTCACATCTTCACGACGGACATCTATATGCATGGCTTGTACTGAAATTAAATCGAAGCGGAGTTTATCTGCTTCACGACTGGAGAGTTAAGGAGTACTCAAGGCAGGGGTTCGATATCCTAGATATGGGAGTCAGTAAACATTTTCTCATAAAATCTCAAACGGAGTTTGAACGAAAGAGCTAGAAGGAATGAATGAATAAATAAATGAACGAGTCAAACATACCTGAACCAAGATAGTCCTATACCTTACACTACTATCTTCTACAGCCTTTATAGCCTTTGCAGCATCTTTCATTGGAATGACATTGATCCACGGTTTAACGCCCTTTTCCGCTGCCAATTTCAACATATCGTTTGCTTCACCTTTATTCCCCAGATGAGAACTTGCTAAAGCCGCTCCATTTGAACTGAGGGTTTGACTGGTGAGGTTACTGAGACCTTCATCTGGTAGACCGACGAAAACCAATTTCTTGTCAATGTTCAAAGTGGACAGTAATTCGTCTAGGGGTAATTTCGATGAAGATGCAGTGACGATGATCAGGTCGAATTCTTTCTCGAGATCTTGTTCGAATCCTGCTGTAGTGGCGATGAACCGTTTAGCGCCCATGGCCAGTGCGTCGGCTTTCTTGGCGTCAGATCGAGAAAATACAGTCACTTCTGCTCCTAGAGCAACACCGAATAACACCGCGTAGTGACCGCTGGAAAAAGTCGTCACGTCAGCGAGGGTATTCGTTGTTTTGTGTTTGGTTTCTTTTCCCTCTTCCTTTTCATTCCTCGTGCTTCCTTTGTTTCTGTGGGTGTCTTTTCCTTCTTCATTCCTTTCTTTTTTCATCTTGGGAATTTTGTTCGAAAAAGGAAATTCAACGTGAAGGAGGAGGAAAAAGCAATATCCAAGAATTGTAAAATACACTCACAGACCACCGAGACCGACAACACCAACTTTCTTTCCAGGTCCAGTACCATTACGAACCAAAGGCGAGTAGACAGTCAAGCCTCCACACAACCTAGACAAAGCGAGATATAGCGTCAGCGACGTGATTCAACTTCAACTAAAACAGAGGATACAGCTTGAAGACTGCAATATCAAAGAGGACACGTCTCTGACGACTCCACAAGAAAAGAAGGATCGCTCGCTGGATATCGGAAGATTCTGAATCACATCACTCACATCGAAGCTGCATCCTCAGACTTGAGCTCTTCAGGAATGGCAAAGACGAATTTCTCCATAGCCCTTAGGTGCGTAGAATATCCACCCTGGTGATCGTGGTTGTCGTATGCCCACCATTTGGTGTTGTACCCGTCGGTTTTAAGCTTGCAGTAATTTTCTACAAAGCAAATTGATCGTGAGCTTCATGATCAAGGTGGAGGAGACTCTAAACGCATTGCGAAGGATGAAGACATGGAGAAAAGAATCCAGAGGAGGTGAGGAAAGAGACGGGGGAAAAGACAGAGAACGGGCTAAGAGGAGAGAGACGCGGAAAAGACAGAGAACGGGCTAAGTGAAGAGAGAGAGACACTGTGAAAAGAGACCGAAGAGCCGAAGAGAAAAGAAACTCAAACACACCATTATCGTTCAAACAAGCTTTGCACTTCATACAACTCGCTACCTGCGCACCGACACCAACCCTTTGTCCGACCTTGAATTCGGTGACTTTGGACCCGACCTCGACAACCTTGCCAATCACTTCGTGGCCCGATACGATAAAGTCTGTGACCCATGGACCCCAACCACCGGAAAGTGTATGATGGTCCTATGGAAGAAAAGTATTAGCGGATTGATTCTATTGCAATTGGGGTTCAAGGTTGATCATCCACAACATCGTCATTTTATGTTCGCCATATCCGAGATTCAAGGTATCGCTCTCCGAAATTCAAGGTATCCCAGAGTGAACGCAAACACTTACAGATCCGCAAACACCGCATACTTCAACAGCGACCGTCACGCGATCGTCCGCAAGAGGCTCAAGCTCATACTTCTTAAGCTGGAAGTTCTACATCATCCAATCAGCTACCCTTCCATATCTGAGAGAGACAGGGTTGTCCGTGTGGGTGACTCACAAGGTAGTCCTTTGGGTCGGTAACCGCATAACCTGTGAGAAAACCCGGAATCAGCTGACGGAATGAAATAACAAAGAGGGCATGGGAAAGGCTTTACCAGTAGCGTGAGTGATAGTCATTTTTGGGGCTTTAGGGGTTTTGGAGAGTGTGTCGAACAGGTATTAAAGAGGCTTGAGTTGAATAGAGGCTTGGTAGGTTCTAGATAAAGATGAAATATCTTTAAACGGATACCGACGGATGGCGGCGCGGATCCACCGGTCCGCTACGGCCCGAGCGATATTGTACATGATCACGTGACTGGATCTGCCATACAGATGTGGAGGGTCTCTGGTCATTCCCATTCTCTGGGCATTTGATGACATGAATACATTGAGGTTGCCGAACTTCTTCATTTATAGAAAAACTGCCAGCTCCGAGGGGTCTGGATAAAGAGCGATACATCGACATTATCCAGCGTGTAACTCAACAGACAATCCTAGAAGGCCGAGTCTCGAAGAGCAGCAGTGGACTTGTTCAGGATAGGCCGGAAGTAGCTTGGCGACCTAGACAGCGGAATCAGATTCCCGAGCGAATCCTGTGATCTGCTGCGGTTCGATTCGCGGCTGCGATTTGCTGATGCTGATGTCAGTGCTGTAGCGGATATTTTATCGTGGGGCAGCGCTGCAAGTCCCATTCCATCGGTGTATCCGAAGAGTAGGATCGAGACGCCCGTAAGCATTTCAGAAGAGTTGAAATTCCAACCACTGCACTCCTTGAAGACTTGAGACTCCTGCCGGTGCATTCGAAGAGTTGAGATTCCATTTCGGCGCATCCGAAGACTTGGGATTCGGATCGGTGCACTCATAATATCGAGACTCGCGGCCGAATTGGTTCTGGATCCCAGCCTAGAGGTTCATCCGGTGACCCAACCACCGACGACACTCCCTTGTCCTCCTCTTCCCATTTCAGGATGAAGCAAGACAGTGCGCAAGAACCTTTGTAGACGGGGTTGTCTATCCGCTAGGAAATCAGGGTTGAATTTGGCTGTATCATATCTTTCGTCAGATTCATTCACTTGATTTTGATTCAAACAAAAGGAAAGCAAGGCGTACATAGGTGTGATTTTCCTGGGAGTTGCGGTATTGCTTGTCGGAGATGCTGTTCAGTGTCAGTACTTGAGAGACAAGATGAGAGATAAGGCCAAGGGTGGAGTGAGAACTGTGATGGATGTTGATAGTGGTATTGATATCGGGAGCGAGGTAGGGGGGAAAGTAATACGGTAGCGGAGTAGAGGGACGGCAGAACGTACGGGATATGCTGCTTTGAGTGCTGTGCGAAGAACCACGAAATCGGTATAGCGCTTCAAAATCTCCATGCTACCTCCCTATCACAAGTCAGCCAACTACCAAGACAGTAAACAACTAGCTCTCACAGAACGCAATACAATCTCGATTTCATACACTGAGATGAAGACAGAAATATTTAGTACATTCTTAGTCTTGCTTTGGGACTATTGCCCCAAGACGAACTGGATTGGTGTGATCGAACTCACCAACATAAGCACCAACCTTCGCTTTATCGCTCCAAGTTCTTCCTCCAACCATCTTCCATCCCCTGATCCTAACATCACTAGCAAACGTTCCGCTAACGGGACTAACCCGTCCCGCTTTGCCTTGATCACCTCCTTCGCCGCTTTTTAAACTAGGATGCACAGCTTTGAGAAGTTCTATCTTTCTTTTTGACATAGCATCTCGACGAGAAGCAGCTTGGTTATCCCGCTCAAGTCTCTTTAACGAGGCCATCTCACGTAGTCCTAGGATCGAAGTTGATTCAGGTTGGATTCGGACTGTATGGTCAAATGCTTCTTCCTCTGATGTCAAAGATGATATAGATGGAGAAGGGGATAAAGCCACAGCACTACCTGTGCGTGACATGCTGGTGAATATTGAGCTAGATGATGCAAAGTGAGCAACAGCTACATGACCGGCTAAGTAAAGACCACGTGGGAATGTCTCCCAAAAAGTCGGTCGGTACATGCAGAAATACCACCTATTGAGATATTCTTCGTTTTCCGACAACAGTGTGATTAGTATGCGTGCTATAACTTCGCAGGGTATACGAGGCGGCTGTAAAGCTTGTCGTAGTGCTGCTAGGGTCACTACGAGTGCTTTCTCGTCGTCTGCCGTGGTAGAGAAACAATATTCACCAACCATCTTCTCGGGCATTCAACCTACAGGTCCGTTCTTGATCTTTCCTAGCCGCAGAATTACGTTTTCTTCCTAGCTGACAATTTCCAGGTATACCACATGTATGCACGATATCTCAATCACCCCTTTCCGACAGATCATGCTGATTTAGGTAGTTGGGCAACTATTTGGGCCTATTCCAACCCTTCTTAGAACTCCAAGCATCATCCCCACCCACGACCCCGATATACCTAAGCGTCGTCGGTTTACACGCTATCACCCTCCCTCAAGATCCTGTCAAGCTACTAGAAGATCGAAAGAATGCTCTAGCTGCACTTCTCGCAGCTGGCGTAGATCCAGAACGTACCATATTGTTCTTTCAGGAAGATGTGAGTTGGTTTGTAGCTTTATCATCAAATGAACGGAGAAGAGTACAGAAGAAGAGGGTAGATGACAGGTCGGCGAAGAGAGATCGGGCGTTGCTAGAATATCGAGAGCAGGGTTTTGTGTTATCATGATGAAAGTTAGTTGACGATCTCAGATCAGAGAACACTCGGAACTCGCTTGGATATTGAATACTCTCACTTCAGTTGGCCGACTTCAACGCATGACGACCTGGAAGGTGGGCTGTTTTCCCTATCTCCATCACTGTTCACATCCTTCCTCATCATTACCTCTCCTATTTTGCGTTAGGAGCTCACCAAATCTATAGTCCAGATTAGCTACATCGCGCTCATCAACGCTTGATCAAATATCTGAATCAGATCTCCGTTTAGGTCTTCTAGCTTATCCAGTGCTACAAGCAGCCGATGTCCTACTATACAAGTGAGTCCTCGTCCTCGTCCTTTCTCTTTTAAGCGCAGAACTGATATATCGTAAAAGAACCACCCTAGTTCCCGTTGGTGAAGACCAGTTACAGCATCTCGAACTTGCGCGAGATATTGCCCAAATGTTCAATAGGGAGTTTGGGCCTGTTTTCCCCATTCCTGAAGTGCAGATTGGTGAGTTTTTTTTTCCTGACATTTTATATCCCCTCCAGACTCTTATCTGTCTTTCTCGACCACTGCGCTCGCTCCCTTACACGACCCATCTATCCACTTTTCCACTATCCTCTGATCGTAAATCCATGCCTCTTATTCCCATTCCCAATTCTATGAACTTTCTCCCTCCCTCAATTCCTCTGGCTCTTTGTACTCTGTTTTCCTGTTCTTTTTCATGTCTCATATTTCGTACTTTCTGTCTTACGATCAAGCTAACCTTGATTCCCCTATTCATTTCCTACCTTGGTAGTCCCCTCTAAAAGAATATTATCACTTAAAGATCCAACGTCCAAAATGTCAAAATCAGCACCATCAGCCTCATCTCGAATCCTGTTGACAGACCCACCTGCAATGATTTTATCAAAGTTGAAATCGGCCATAACAGATTCCGAACCTACAATAACATTTGATCCAATATCTCGACCTGGTTTAGCAAATCTTTTAACTATTTGGTCATCACTCGATGACGAAAAACAAGGATCTAGAAGAAGTCCACAACAACTTGCTGAATATGCTAATGAGAATAAATGGGGAATGAAGAGATTAAAAGATGAAATAGGAGAAATTCTAGTCGATAAGTTGTCACCTATAGGTGAATCTTTTGAAAAGATTAGAAAAGATGAGAGTTATTTGAGTGAGGTGGCGAAAAAAGGAAGAGATAGAGCGGGAGAGAAAGCTCAAGAGGTCATGTTGGAGGTTAGGAAGGTTATTGGTCTAGGTAGAATATAGTCTAAAGCAATCAAAAGAAGTAGTACCAACTGCTTAGATCAACAACGGTACGGGATCTTTTGACTGGTATGCCGTATCATGCATATCATTCCCCCTTCCTGATGCCATGATCGACGCGGCAGACGGGTTCTGCACCAGCTATACATTGAGAGTAAACAGTGATAGAAACGGCAACGCTGAGGACAAACTGCAAGACTGCAAGACTGAAAGACTGAAAGACTGCAAGACTGAAAGACTGAAAGACTGAAAGACTGAAAGACAAACAGTAATAGTAGCTGCAAGACACTGAAAGACAAACACCGATAGAAACATTAAAGGACAAACACCGATAGAAAGACTATAGGACAAACACCGATAGAAACTGCAAGACTGGAAAACAAATATTGCAAGACTGAAAAGACAAACACTGAAAAAAAAACTGCATGACCTATTCTGTCTTCTAGTGTACACGGCTCTGTTCTCCCCTCGCTTGATCGTTCAATCCTAAATACAAGCATCAGCTTCTTTCATTCATCACATCACACCGAAGACTCAGACTCACAATCATCAAAGTACGTAAGTACGACCCAAGTGATGAGTGCTCCGAGGCCCGTCATGAGGGCCAAAATACCTACGATGATCCCGATGATCATGAGCCAAGGTGGTCCTTCCTCATTCTCAATTGCAGCGATCCTCCTCTTCTCTTCTTCTGTAGCTTCTGCACCCTCTTTCTTTTCCTTGATGATTCCTCTAGCGCGTAGATCAGCCATCATGGCCTCGCGGCGATCGGCTGCTGCTTTATCCTGCGCTTCCTTGGCTAGTTGAGTGTACAATGCCGCTCGTGCGTCTGTAGATGTCGAGTTGATCACGGTTTGTGCAGAGCCTGACGAGCCGGAAATCTCAAGGAAAGAAGGGTAATGATGTTCTGTCCATTGCTCAATCTGGAAATAAAGTCAGCACTAGCACTGTCTTTGGAACGCAACATGCTCGCTCACCTTTGCGCATGCAACGCTCAGCCGGAGCATGTTAGGATCCTCAGGTACCACTTTTGAGTGGATTGAACGTGCAAAATCCCTGAACATGAATGACACGTCTCGTGGGTTGACCGCACGTAATATGAGCTATAAATCGTCAGCTTGGCCCTAGTTTGGTGTTTTCAACAGGGACGATAACAGCCCAATTCGAAAGTCTAGACTCACCTTGACAGTCTGGCCTCTTCGGATCTTGACGTTACGCTTCAGAATTTGGGGGTTCATGAAACACACGTCCAAGGTAGCGAGGGCCATGACAGCAGGGATTGCCACAAAGTTGAATACACTCTGACACTTGAGCAACGTCATATAGTCAAGCGCATCCGTAGCATGTCGTAAAGCGTCCAGAGTCATTTCAGACGCAGCAAATAATGCTTCCTTTTCCCGAGCAGGATCGATCAACTCCTTCATCGACGAAAACCCGTGCTTGGACCAAATGCCGCGTGGCCAGAACCCACGTCCTTCATCTACGTCTTCTTTGACGTCTCGTAGGATGTTGGTCTTCTGTAGCAGCAAGCCCATTGAATTTGAAAGGGTCAATTGCGATGCTATCCAAGGTCTTTCTTTTCCTGACGAAGAGAAAATTCCAGAAAGGCCTTCGCCGACGAGACCAGCAACGTAGTGACAGTACAAGTCGTAGTCGGCGATAGAATTCACTTCGGCCACTGGCGTTTCGGGAGTCGCCAGTGCTGCGAAATCCGCCATACCAGAACCCATTTTACGGCAAATATCCTCAATGATCACCTGATACCTGCAGGAACCTAGTCAGCATGGCCAAGTCGGGAATGTGCGGTAAGAGGCTTGGGAATGTGCGGGAAGAGGCTTACTTTTCATCAAGCAATGCAAACTCGGCTTGGATTGCATCAAATTGCTCCAAGACCGCCTTATCCTTCTCGTTGGACTCATTGAATGTCCATCCGGGTTCATGCAGTTTGAGGTACAAGGTGCGCAGATGAGGCAGTTTGACCGAATTGGGAATCGTCATATCGTCTTCGATGGTATCGAGCGAACGAAGAACCACGTAGAAAATGCACACCTGACGTCCGTTTCAGCTCTGCTTTTGCCTCATGTGTCAATGGGGGAGAAGACTTACCACTCTTGCAAGCTCATCTTCCAACTCCCTAACGACTGCTGCAAAGCTCCGACTGGTCGCATCCAGAAGAGCCCAACATTGCCTCATCGTAGGCCTATCATAGCCTGTGACTGCAAACTCTTCAGGCTTGGTGATATCTCTCGCATCGCGCCATATCCCATAATTGATCAAAGCACGAACTTCCGTCTAAGATGGTCAGTTACGGTGTATCAGGGAAGGAAAGCGATATTTACGGGGTGAGTAAAGACTAGTTGGGGTCAGCTAGAGTGGGACGAAGCGGATCAAAAGCAATGCTTACGGAGGACGAGAAGTTCTTTTGCGCCCATTTTTTCTGATGATTAACTGACGAATCAGCTTGGTATAACTTGATTGACCAGTCCTGACCTACAGTGGGAAGAGACCGAGCCGAACGGGAGAGCGGCAGCTACGAGGACTGCTGTTTTCTGGGAATCGACAGTTCCCTTTTCAGTGTCAAGGAGGCCTTGGCGTCGTTGCTCAATTCAAGCTATTTCACAAAGATAGACGAGTTGTGGAATGGCAAGGGGTTATACGTGTGTGTGTGCAAGAGTAGGTGAGACGATGAGGAGAGAAATCCCGAACAGCCGGGCCCACCGGCTCGGTTCAATCAAAGTGCCACAAAACGTGTTGTACAATTAAAACACCGCTGGCCAAGCCAAGGTCACTGTCGATACTTCCAAGTGTTGAATTCAACGCACTCGAGTAGCGAGCTCGCAATGTCGTCTTCTCTAGCAAGCTCCGCGTCGCCAGTGGCTGAAGCAGCGACAGAGGCTACTGCGCCTCATGCGGGCGATGCGACCCAAGCCGACCTATATGACCAAGTCTTCGGTGGTGGCTCGGACGTATCTGAACTGAGCGACGAGGATGATGAACCAGCAGCTTCACGTAGATTACCGTTCCCTTCTCGACCTACTGCAGTCCAAGATGACGAGGACGACGATGAAGAGGAGGATGATGATGACGACGACGAAGAAGAAGTCGACGCATATGTTCCCGCCACAGAATCAAGTGCTGCCAAGATACCTTCGTTTAAGAAAGTGAGAGAACCTGTGGATGAAGATGAGGATGAAGAAGGAGAGGAAGGGGAAGAGGAGAGGAGAGAAAGGAAGAAGAAGAAGCGCAAGACAGAGAAAAGGAGGCGTGATAGGGATAGGGCGGACGAAGTGGTTGTCGAGGAAGAAGAGGTAGAGCCGGTTCAAGATGAACAGACTTGTCAGCTACAATCATTTTTTTGTGAGCACGAGTAGTAGCTGATTGAATTTCAGTGCGTCGGATGGCTTTGGATGAGAAAATCGATAACATCGGCAAGAAGAGCAAGATTATTCGGAGAAAGAAGAAGGGTGATGATGTGGATGTGAGCTGTTTATTGGGTCTTTCAGGACGAGAATACTCATGGGTTAGATTGTCGACTCGTATCATGACGAAGTGTGTGTGCGACTACGTACGCGTATGATGAATGCTGCGGAGAGGGATAAACAGAGCAACGACGCGAAATTACCGGCATTTGCAAAGCTAGCAATGTTGGACGAAGCTATGGCTGTCTTGAGAAAGTGAGATTTCTACTCGGGAGTTGAGGAACTGCAACTGAAGGCTGATCCTATTGTGCAGTACCACACTCTGGCAGTCAATTGTGGATAATGGGGTGCTTGAGGCGGTACGACAATGGCTTGAACCTATATATCCCTCTGGAGCTTTACCGGCTGTCGGTATCCAAAAGGCTATCTTTGAGGTTCTGCCAAAAGTAGGTTTTGATTCTGCAGCAGTATGATTTGGACGAGCCCGCTGACATGTATCAGATGGATCTGGATACAACGACGTTGAAAGAATGCAGACTCGGTCCAATCGTTCTCTTCTACACTAAAACCAAACGCGTAACTCCCGCTATCAATCGACAGGCCGATGATCTCGTCCAAGCCTGGTCTCGGCCAATCATCAAAGGGGGTTCTGGTGGAGCTAGACGTCGAGACCAAGAAGAGGACCAAGAGGGCGCAGCTGAGATCATTGCTCTTGCGGCTAGAGAGCGGAAAAGGGAGAAACGATTTGATGCTCGTAAAGCCACAGAGGAGAATAAAGGCAAAAAGGGCGCGAGGCTGTTCAATACCAGGGTAATTAGATCGTTAGCTCAAGTGTGGGGGTGTGCTGAATATCTCGAATAGGATGTGCAATATACAATTACACCGCAATCTCGTACTCACCAAGCAGAGGATTTACAGCATGTTTCTAGGATACAGTCGGATAATCGCAAGTTTAACAAGTTCTCACGGCAGGTCAAGAGTGGACGAGCAGGGAGATGAGTATGAAGGTGTGCGCGAGCTGGGCGATACAAGCATTGGTTTTCATATATGTTGTAGCTATGTATCCATTGCATTTGAGGAGAGCGCTGTAAGTGTTGATGCCATGTCCGGCGTAGTGGAGGCTATAAAAGCGCGTCTCGAAATAACGTCATCGTCGATTGAAATCCATGCATCCTTTGAAACGTTGTTGTTACGTTTGAACCGTTCGTTTGTTTCCTTTTATTCGTTGATGATCCGTACTGTTTCTCGAAATCGATTCAAACAACTATACGTCTTCTCTACAACGACTCCCATAAAACGTAGAAAGACAGGTATCCAAATCAAAAAGATGTCTGGTCAACCAGAGATTTTGGATGTTCAAGAACTTAAAACTGAAGCAAAGTGGTTGAAACTCGAGAAGATTCATTGGAAAGATCAGGATGGTAAAGAGGTATGTTTGTGTTTGTGTTTGATTATAAGTAGAGGATAGAGTGACTGTGTTGTGTTTGATTTTCCAACAAGGGGGAAGACGAATGATCAGGAGGTGGTGATTGACCGACGACTGATATACGTAGAGGGATTGGGAATGTGCAAATAGGACTACCAAACAGCCTGGAGGTGTTGATTGTGAGTCATTCATTATATATCGACTGTTTCCTTCACTATACAATGCCTTGTCAGGACCAGAATCTCTAGCGATATTTGCACTATAAGATACCTTGTGTCTTTGTACATGATCGAGAAACATACGGGACAATCCCAACTTCCCACTCGCACTCCTACCTCCAATTTCCCACTCCCACTCCTAACTCTAACCTTCAAGTCCTACGACTATTGATTGATCTCATAAACACTCATTTCGTGACATGGAAACTAACACCAATTGACCTTGACTAGCCGTTCATATATTGGCAATCCTCCACCATCCATCAGATCCAATATCCACAATCTTGATCGAACAATATCGTCCTCCGGTAGGTAAAACTGTCGTGGAGTTTCCAGCAGGGTTGGTCGATGAAGGTGAAGATGCAGAGTGAGTCTTATATTGTTTGTTGTTCTCTATCCTTTATTTGATCTATCCTTCGCCTCATTTATCATTTACTAAATCCGTCATTGACTTGATCTATCCTTAATCTCATCTATCCTTCATCTTATCTATCCTTAATCTGATCTATACTTCTCTGAATCTACACTTCACCTCATCAATACTTCATCTCATCTATAATTCTCTACGTCTATACTTAATCTCACTATTTCATCTCAAAATATACCAGTCCTTCATCGATATCGATTTAAGTACTAATCAAAAATCAATAAAAGAACAACAGCACTACGAGAATTACATGAAGAAACGGGCTATGGTTCTGGAAAAGCAGATGATGGAGGTAATGCCAAGATCACTCAAGTCAGTTCAGTATTAGTCAAAGATCCCGGGTAAGTTGCTCTCTGTGTCTTTCTCTGTGTCTTTCTCTGTCTTTCTCTGTTTTTCTCTGTTTTTCTATGTTTTTCTCTGTTTTTCTCTGTCTATCTCTGTCTTTTTCTGTCTTTCTCTGTCTTTTTCTGTCTAATTCTGTCTACCTCTGTCTATCTCTGTCTAATTCTGTCTAACTCTGTTTAATTCTGTCTAACTCTGTCTATCTCTGTCTAATTCTGTCAATCTCTTTTTGTCTAACACTGTCTATCTCTTTATATCTATCTCTCTGTGAAGATAGAAAATGGATTTCCTTGTATCAATCGCTAGTCGATATATCGCCTTCCTTCCCTTTCCCTTTCCTTTTCCGTTTCTATTTCCCCCTTTTCGCTTTGCGTTTTATACTTTGTTTCCTGAGATTCTAAATGAATGAAATCTAATCAGCTGACATTTTGATATCCTACTCGTCGTCAATCAGAATGACAGGAGCCAATTTCCAATTAGTCACTGTTGATATTCACTTGAACGAATCTGATCCAGAACCACAACAGCATCTAGAAGAGGTACGTACCTATGACAAATATCTTCCTTTTGATCTCTCATTCCCTCCCCCTCTGCCTCGCTCCGCTCCCTTCTCCCTTCTCCCCTGTTCTCCCTCTCTATGTCCTCTCGCTTTCCCCCCTCAATTTCTTTCTCTACTGGGTTATTCAAGCTGATACGTCCAAACCAGGGAGAACACATAATCAAGAGGGTCGTTCCGCTCAAAGATCTAAATGCTACTCTCCAAGGTATGCTCATGAAATCTCGTTGTACCTCCTAAGGACAGACTAGCTCACACTATACACGCGCCACAGATTACTCTAAGCGCGGATTCGCAATTGACGCCCTCGTCGCGAGCGTTGCACTGGGATATCAACTGCGTGGTAGTCTCTAAAATAGATACGCTTTCTTGTCTCTGTACACACACACACAATGATTCAATCCACATGTATTCATACAACAATGACGTTCAGACTACTGATGAGGAAATTAATGCACCCATGCCTTGATCAGGCCTCACCCTGCTCACTTCAGCCAAACGAAAAGGCTTCCCTCGCTGCCCAATCTTCAAAGATAACATCATTTCACCTCGCCGCCCAGTCCCCAAAGATGAGAGCCGCAAAGTTATCAAACTCCTTGACAGCCAACAACGCCTGAGAATGAATCAGCCTCCCATCTGCCCAACGTCTCGTCTTCCAACTCACCTCTACTCCGTTATCCGGGATATTCTCCCAGACGTCTTTCCCCCACCTATCCAAAACAGGTAAACAATCCACCAAGCGTCTCGCCACTTGAGTATCCCCAACATATCCATTCCCGCTCCCATCTGAGTACAGCTCGCCCTCCAGATGCCTCATGAGCGAGGATACCATTGCGCTCACTCCCTTGTCTATCAAGTACTTCGCGTCCGGAGATCCGAGGTGTTCAGACGATTGTGTGAGGAGGTCGATGAGATGTGGGTGGAGGTGTTGGGTGGTTGTTGGAAGCGGACATGAATCGGAGGATGTTGGTGGGAGTGGGGTTGGAGGTAAGAGGTGTTGAGCAAAGCTGTGACGATTAGTGTACATTCCGGTTGGCAATTATGCAATCAGCGTACTCGTAGAGGGTGATTTCAGCAGTTTCTGACGAAGTCTCAACACTCGCTCGTACATCACGTATCAGATTCTCCCAGTCTTTCAGCGTCAACTCTCGCTTCAAAGCCATGCTGCAAATATTAGCAAGAAAATCGCACACAACAGGTCAAGACATGACTCACCCGCCAAATACCCGCTCAACGCCTGTCTCAACCCGACCAGCGATCTCGCGCCAGCCTTCATGCAACACCCACCACGAGTAAGTCAGGAACACGCGCTCAGCCTCAGCTCTTTCCGCTTCCTCCTCTTCGCGGCGCAGCGAAAGAAGCTCGCTAGTGGGTGCTTCTGTGCGGGGTGCTACTACCGAGATGAAGGGTATCGATGGGATTCGACTAGTGATCACAGAAGGGAGGAGATTGATTGGATTTGGTAAAGGGAGGATAGATGGCGTCGAGGCGTCTACAAACTCGGACAGACCAAGCGAAGAAATGGAAAGTCCGCTGAACCAGCTCGTAGCCCTTTTTCGCCTCGTCTTGAAGGAGTCTGGGTCATTTGCGCTACTCGGAAGGCGAGACGGGTTTAAGTCTGGCGATGGAACGACAGACTCCTTGACATCTGCGAGATATCGTAACCGCGCAAGGATAGCAAGCTGGGACGTGGTGAGGAGGTATAGTAGAGGAACGAGGTAAGCGGTGGTCAGTGTGCGAGTAATTGCTATGGCAAATGTGAGCTGGGGCATGATCCGTCTGATATGCAGGAAGCTCACTCTGCAGCTTGAGGTCCCGCCAGAGCTCCTTTTTACTTTTGTTGAAATGTGGCCCTGGTTGAGGCGGTGATGACTGCACATCTAAATGTGCGTTCTCGCTAGGAGGTGAGGGTGAAAAGGAAGTATCTGTAGGCGGTAAAGATATGCTCTGTGAAAGGACCGATGACGCCTTTCATTCTCGTGAGCTGAATGTTCGCCAGCAATGCAATCCAAAGCTTACCGCATCATCATTCTCTCCACCATTATGTATGGAAGCATCGACCATTTCACCCGAAGTGACACTATCTGCCGTTCCAAATTCGCTGGCCCATGACTCTCCGACTTTACGTGAATGTTCAGGTGTATGTACCTGACTAGGTAAGACTAGTGACTGGTCTGGAGTACTGCCTGTATCTGGAGTAACCAGACCTTGCAGTGCTTGGCTGGTCAACTCAACAGGGTAAGCATTCGATAACTGAGGTGCGAGGGTCGGAAGGAGTGCGTAAAGAGTGAATGATAGAGTCGACGACAATGAGGTGAAGTGGTTCTTCATCCTATTATCTGTCAGCTGTCTCGTCCTTCGTTACTAAGGGAATTTCCAGCGGACAGATCTCGTTCCCTCCGTTCCTTGGAAGCTCGAATTCGTGCTTCCCGCATTCGGTCCAGCATGTAACTCATGAGATACCATGCTGCTGATCCTGCACCAAAGATGAATATCAATCGGTGTAGACGCCTATGCCATGGGTTCTGTTGTTGTTGAGGTGGCATCCTCTTTGGAATGAGAGACAAGGAAGAGGTCAAGATGAGGAGGAAGAGAAGGAAAGAAAAGTGCGGTTTACCGGGTAAGCTGATGGCCGGAGAAACCTTATTCAGCCCCCCTCCTTCTAGGATCGAATAAAGAGGTGGAGGTTGACCAAAATTGTGTACTGTGATCCCTCTTTGCATAACTTGAGCACCAACAAAGCCAAACATGTCAGACTACAAGATCATCCCCGCAACGAGAGACGATGTGGTATGTCTTTTATCGTTGATGTTACGAACGGATTAGCCCTGACAAGACTAGCCGGATCTGTTGAGGTTGATCGTCGAACTCGTGAGTCACCTACTGGGCGTTTAGCAAAGGATGTGCAGTGCTGACTATACATCAATCAGGCAGTATACGAGAAAGAGCCTGATGCGGTTGTCGCAACGCCTGAGATGGTCTGTCTCCCACACTCCACACATATGTATGGGATACTTTAATCTGACATGAAATATAGATGATCGAGAACATCTTTGAAAATAAATACGCAGAATGTTTGATCGCTCGTGATAGCTCTACGAACCAGGCTATTGGATTGGCACTGGTAAATTCACCTCTTTCCACTTTTATATCTCTTAAATTTCGTGTAGCTGATAAGTAACCTTTGATAGTACTTTTTCACATACTCAACATGGTTAGGTGTACCAGGATTATATGTGAGTCGTCCGCTTCACCCGTTTATTCTAATCCCTTCCTGTCCCTTCCAATCCCTTCCTGTCCCTTCCAATCCCTTCCTGTCCCTTCCAATCCTTTCCAGTCCCTTCCTGTTCCTTTCCTTAATTTCTCTTGACTTCCCTTCCCTTCACATTTCCTTCCTATTTCCTCCCTTCGTCGCTTTTATACCCTTCCCTTCCTCAATTTTGGTACCCTTACTTCGTTTCCAAATAAGTCTAAGAAACAAAGACAACATTGCTCAACTTGAAACCTATGATAGCTCGAAGATTTATATGTATCACCTGAATATCGGGGTAAAGGACTTGGGAAAAGGCTGTTTGGTGAATTAGGTCAGATTGCAAAAGAGAGGAATTGTGGGCGTGTGGAATGGCGTGTACTTAAAGTCAGTTTTTTCTCTTTTCTCTGTTCTCTCTTCCTCTCTCTTTCCCTTTCTTTCTCTCCCTCTCTTGCTCTCCCATTCTTCCTCTTCCTCTCTTCTCTCTTTTCCTTCTTCTTAGCTCTATCGGCCCATTTAGCTGGAATGTTGGAATTGCCGATTAACAGCCCCCGTGTAGTGGAACCAACCTTCTATCGATTTCTACACACACGCATTAAAAGCCGATACTCTTAACGAGTGGGATACGATGCGTATCGAGGGATCAGAGGGCATTGAGCGTCTTGTCGCCATGCGCAAGTGAATAGGGTAACGACTTTCGATGTACGGAATCGATCGTCTTTGGAGTGATATGTCTAGATGGTCAAGGGAAGAAAGAAAAACGCTCCTAGGCTAGCCGCTTCGACAGAATTTCATTATGCATATCAATTTACTTTGATTCAGTCGCAAAATAAGATCTGGCATTATGCTAGTTGAAAACAAACAACACAATTGATTCTTGATATTCTCGGACAAAATCGGCAGAGATACAATAACAGCTTTGCTGTACCATCACCGTCGACAGGTAAAAGTCCGCTCAACTCAGCTCTCGATGGCTTTTTCGACATCTTCGACATCACGTGCGTCGTCTACGGTTGCCTCGTCTCTCTTAGGTATCCATCTAAATAATCAGCTAAACCTACCTCTTCCGATATCCGATATCAGAGGACTTACATTTCAGAATATTCCCACCAAGATTTGAATTCCCCGTTCCACAATGAAGTCAAAGTGATGGCGCAAACTACAGCAGGAGTGGTTCCTGCAAGTCCAATGGGACTAGTAGTGATCATTCCGGCTGTCGAGGGGACGATGGAAGGGAGAATTGCGAGACCTAGACAGACAACAGAAAGTGCGATAACAGCGGCGTTGGTGAGAGGGTGATAGAATGCGGGGATGGATGATAGTGGTGGGATCACATTTGGAGCACCGGCGATTTTCGGCGCCGTCTTCTCGGTGCTACTTCCCTTCAAGCCGATAGGAAGTGTTGTTCCAAGTCCCCCGTCGAATTCGGGCTCAACGACCTATTTCAGGTGTGAGTATCTTACAGCGTAGCTAGGCTAGGAGAGGAGAGGAGAGGGGTGGAGAGGAGAGGAGAGCTTACCTGAAGGGAATGCGTTTTTGAAAACTCGTATCGATAAGTTTGGTATATCTGATGGACGATATATTTAGTCAAGACTGCGCTAAAGAAGGGGAACTCACGATCATGGCAGGTGGTATGATTTGATATGATACGTTGAAAAGCAACATGACTTGATTCAACCAAGGACTAGGCGTGGCTATCTTAGTTGAGGGTTCGTCCTCAATCTCAGGAGAAGGAGAAGGGGAAGAAGACGATGGAGGAAAATAGGTTTCCCCAATCCAAGCGACGAGCGCGATAATGGGTACGATAGATGCGAACACAGTCTTTTTTAAAGATCAGTTCCGTCAATGTCAAGATCCTTGTGAACAGATAGACACTCACTGCTATTGCCATTTGATACTGAACAATCCGCTTTAAACGCATTGTAGGGAATGTTACAGCTAGATTAACGACCCATAATGCAGGAATTATAGTCAATACTCCATCGTATCCTTCAAACGCTGATCCAAGCGTAGCGAAAGACAGTATAATGGAAGTTGCAAGTCGTATATTCGGACGTTGAAGTAGAGTGGGAGTCAGGTTGGGAATATCTTCACGTTTGAAAGTGAGAGGTGAAGCAGGTGTGGAAAGGTTGTAACGAATCGATTGTGGTTTCGGAACGATAGTTGATATAGCCTATAAATTGTCGTGCATCAGCTTTCAGGATCAAGGGAAACAAGATACTGTACGTACAGTATTGCAAACACTGGACAAGAGCCAGAATTGTACACTACCCCAAAATATATCCAAGAATAGAGTCGTTGTGAAACGCGGTAACACCCAAGCGATCAAAAACATGATTGAAGCCATGATTAGCAAAGTAAATAGGAAACCCGTAACCTTGCTTCGTGTGAATCGTCGATAAATCGCTCGTAGGATTGGCCGGTTTGTTTCTCCGTCTGAACGAACAACTGGCTTTGGTGGTGTCGGATCTTCGGGAGATACGTTTGCATCAAGCGTCGATACCGCCGTCCAGACCTATGTGAAAAGATTAATGTGCGAATATGCATAAGAGGGGAAGGAGGACAGGAGCGGAAACGAGACACGGGATTGTGGAATTGGGAATCAAGGACATACAGCAAGTTGTTGCTGGCTCTTAAAGAGTACAGCACCGATACAGAGCGAAAAAGCAGATAATGACCAACCTAGAGAGGGCACTGGTAGAGGGGCGCTCATACTGGAGTGGATGTTGTGATATTAGAAGGATCAGGAAAGAACAACAGAGGCAGAAGAAGCGGTGAGTGAACGAACGACCCTGGGTGACACATGATCGGAGATTTTAGGTTTAGGCATAATCCGTCGTTTTGGTCCGTGCATCCGCAAGCTACAAAAGCAAAAATGAATGAATGTATTTATCGACGAACAACAGGACACAACTACGCATCATTACAAGAACCACAAATCCGATGCCTTGACCAAGCTTTTGGCTGACCACCATCTCCCGTCCCTCTCCTGTTCCAAGCTCCCACCACCCTGCGCTGTCGACCGACGGTCGCGATTGCGAGTTCATGACTGAGCTTCTCCGGTGTCTTGCGTGCGTTGGTCTTCGTCGAGTGCCGAAAAATCGCCGCTAATCTGCTCTAATTTATGGACGGTCTCTACTTCGTTTCGATTGTACTGACGCACTTGTGGGCCTTCCGTCGCCACTCGATCCACAGACCATCGATTTCCCACCATGTTCGGCAACCTGGGGGAACCTGGGCTCGCCAGATTCTCGTCTTCGTCGCCCAAGGTCAAGGGAGAGGCTGTACTGGCAGACTCCAAGCTGACCGTACTCTCATCTTCATCTGTCCAGGCCGAAGGAGTTGATGGTGGGTACTGGTTGGTCGTACTCTCTTCGATCCTCCAAGTTGATGGAGTCGCAGGTAGATCCTTAAGTGCTGAATCATGTTTCAGAGTTGAGGAGGTCACTGATGATTGGTCCAACGCATCTTCCCGTGTTAATGCTGAGGGAGTCACTGGTATAAACATGTCTTCATCTACCACGGTTGCGGAGGTTGCTTGCGGTTTATCGAACGTATCTTTGCCTAGGTAGGTTTTGACAGTCGCCACCAAGTCATGTAGTGCTTGAGGGGCAGTGGGAGGGGTAGTGTCCGCTGGTGTTAAGGAGCGGTCAGATGACATACTGTGAGTGGCGTATGCGGTCTCCGATTCAGAGGAATATAATCGGCGTCGATCCATTGGTTCATTCCCATCCAGCATCTCCGATTTCCAAGAGTGGTCGGAGCGCAAGGTCTGAGAAAATGATCCAGACGATGAACCTACCGGAGGGCCAGCTGGCCATTTCCGTGATGATTCTGCTATCACAGGCAGTTCTTCCCAAGAACTCCATTCTCTTCCCTTACCTTTCCCCTTTCCCGTCCATGTTGTCTCCAACTGATATTGCCCCTCTTGATCCATCGGTATAGATGAAGTTGATAAGAACGGATTCTTATCCGCAACCGCGTCCTTGGATTTGTTGAAAATCCCTAAGCCGACTGGCTCCTTTTTCTTGGTTTTGGAGGGCGGAGGATCCTGGGCATGCTCGATATGCGAATGCTCAAACTCATCCGTCGTCAGTCGTCGACGAGAAGATGCCGGTAGGGGACTTTCTGGGGGTTGGCCAGGTGCCCATCCCCTGAGGAGAGGTCTCGCCAATGGTCGACGGGGTGTTCGCGGTCTGAGAAAACCTGTAGTGGGACTCGTTGGTACTACGGCAGGGTTTGGTCTCCTAATTGGTTGTGCGAATTGCATACCCCTTGAACCGGCTGCAGCCGGAGAAGAAGAGGACCAGCCACTGACAGCCTCCGTTCTGCTCATTGCGACTTCGAACACTTGTGATTGTCGTAAAGATCCTCTGGGACCACCATCTACATACTGGGATTCCCGGGTCTGATGTATGGCTGGGTCGGCAACTTGCTGGAGGTCTGTTGCAGATGTATCGGGAGAGAGTCGCCAAGATGGGGGTGCTGACTGAGGAAGCTGGCGTCGGTCTAGCTTGTCTTGGGCGGAGAACGGTCGAGAAGGTGGTCTGGGCGAGCTTGGAGGTAGAGGAGTCGCAGTATCCCCTTGCGAAACGGATGGAGAAATGTCGGTGGGAAGTTGGGGCGTGGTCGGCGGAGGTGGTAGCAAGACAGAAGGAATGGTACGATCGATATTGGAACTGAGGGCATCGGCTAGTCTGGTTGGGGAATCTATTGAATAGGTAAGAGTCCTCGAAGGAAGGCATCGGGGTCTGTCTTCTTCTTCTTCTTCTTCTGCCAGAAGACTTGCGACCCAGGCCTCTTCCGGGTGCTTGACTTCCTCGTCAAGGTCCTCGTAGTTGAGAGGTGGTGAAGTCAGAGAACTTGACAGGCGTGGGGAATGAAGGTGACCGAGGTATCTACGTGCAGCGCTTGCGGTTCTGCTCTCAGGGGCGATGGTGTGAGTTCGTCGATCAGGTGACGGCGGCGTTAACACGGAGGGGAAAGACGATGATCCAGGCGAGGGAGTTACTTTTTCTGAGTCACTGTCGGGAAGATTGGGGATACAACTTTCGGGTTGCTGGGGGGTATGTGGCATTATTAGCAGTGGGTCTCGTACATCGGAGTATAGAGTACAGGGAGGAGGAGGAAGAAAGAGAGATGAAGTGGGAGAAGGAAGAAGAGAAGGAAATGGAGAGGTGTGAGTACTGGAAAGTGGCGACTTCTCGTCAGCGAGAGAGAACGTAAACCTATATGAATCGAGTACGTGAACAGGTAAGAAAGGAGGTCCTTGAGGATACATGAAGGAATGTTCCAACATCCAAGCAGCACAGCAAGTATCAGAGATAGGAGGTGATCATGCCAGCTTCCTTAGGGGGTAGATCGGTTGATGATGCTGGTGGCAAAATACAGTTTGTATCAGCGAGTCGAGCAAGACGGGATAGAGAGGTTGGACGAGAGAAGATGCTCTTTTTGGACGTGATTATTAGAAGCTTTATTGGGGATTTCGAAACCAACCAAGTTGAGAATAGGACCCCATGTGGCTAATCTCTACTCCTGCAGACAAATGTGCATATCCGTACTGGCGCGGACGATTCAGCTGACCTGGTCTGGACATGAAAGAGTATCTGAGTCTACCCCACGAGCT
The DNA here is from genome assembly GCA_002105065.1 of Naematelia encephala. NCBI lineage: Eukaryota > Fungi > Basidiomycota > Tremellomycetes > Tremellales > Naemateliaceae > Naematelia > Naematelia encephala. The sequence goes on from MCFC01000030.1 coordinate 158,053, forward strand.
CGGTATGAACCGACGCTGGTAAAAAAAAAGAGTACTAATTCATACAGATATACAAAATAGTACATAACAACGTGATGATTGTATGATACAGACTCGCCGATTCCTCATCTGATAGTAGTGTAACCTGACCCTCGTTTCTCGGCAACACCGTCGACTTTCTTGTCCGCTGCATTCTGTGCAGGTACCTGTCCAAGCTTTGACATGTCCATGGTATTGGTCTTTGGATCGCCTTTGAAACCGACATACCACACTGACGAACGATGGGTTCCTCCCGCTTCAGACTAATCTCACCATCAGTTAATTGCCAAATGGATATCTACTTTCATTTGAAATACGCACAAAGAGTAATGAGACGCTATGCACATTTGCAAGTTTCTGCACTTTCAAGCCCCATTCTTCAACCTCCCTCCTCCCGCCGGCTGCTCTGAGAACAAGTGCAGCTGGAGGAGGAGACGATATATCGATATCCATGATCGGTTGGGAGTTAGTGCAGTCGGCGAAATCGGGAACGTGTGGGTGATTGATGAACATTCGGAGACGAGAGGGACGATTGGGATGTGAAGGACCTGGGAGGTGGAGGAGTAGAGTGCGCAGGCGAAGTGAGTGGGTAAAGGGGATGTGCAGAATCAGCTGTGTTTTGGAGATGAGGAATATCGGAGCAAAGAGAAGACAAGTGGAAGAAACAGGTGTCAGCTCATAGTACGCTTATAAGATGTGACTCACTTCGTCATCAACGCCCGATTCTACACCTGACTCTTCCAGCCTGTCGTCCCAGGTCTTGATGACCTTGGGTGCTGAATCAGGCTCGAGGAGATTGACGCCAACGACGCTGTAGAATCACCATCAGACAAAGCTGAGGGAGCATCGAATCTACTCGATCAGTCACTCACTTGTCCCGATCAATCTGACCCCAAAGATTCGCATTGCTTCCTTCCCCCGCCGAGATGCGTTCGAGTACCGCAGGTGCAACACCCGCTTCGTTCAAGTCGTCAAACGTGAGTTCATCTCCGCAGTCCATGTTGTTCAAGAGAGCGATACAGATGAGAGAGCAAGGTGGATAAGAAGTCCAGTGGTAGCTCAGTCAACTATGCTGGTGTCGAGTTGTACGACTTCGATGACCTCCGTTGTTATTGCAGAGAGGCGAAAGGATCGCTCAGCAAGCTCTCGCTCTCGACAAGCAAGCATGGAGTTGTGACAATCTCCGTAAGGTAATAGACAAGATATAGCGGAATCAAAAACGGACTATGCCTGATTACAATACGGTTTGTAATGGATCTGTTGCTTTTGTAAATGGTAGTTCTCGCTGCTCGGTCACGTGATCCTTCGCGTGTTTTTGCTTTGGCGATAGAGATCTTTTTGAGCGTGTTATATACAAAGTCGGCTCTAGCTGCTATTTCAACTAGGGTGCAGACTACAGTATGAGCAAGGTACGACCCGGTCTTATCAAGATTGATGATCCAGCTGAAAGTCTACAGACAACAACACAACCTGTTCCAGGCAGCAACTGGGCACAGCTAAAACCTGTGAGCTACTTTTTCAGTTCAACGACCCAACCCCAGCCCTACTAACGATCGTTCATAGAAGCTTGCGGCCTCCTCCGACTCTGCTTCTTCATCACCTAAGCGTCGTAAGACGAGAATGTCAGGCGTGGCACACTTTGTCCGTCCCGCAGAAAGGTAAGCTCGCCCGCCTTTCAAACAGCGGAGAGCGGAAAGTGTTGATGAGTCTCAACAGATCAAGCTCATCAGAAGCTGGTCCTTCTAAACCTACTTTGATCTCGATATCTGCCCCAGCACGCGTGAGAGAGGATGTGGTGCTTCTTCCTTCACCGAGTGATGCTCCTCTGGTCAATGAGTTGAGGTCGATGGTATCTGGGCATTTGGCGTTGAGTGAAGGGAAACGAGCGTGAGCCCGATAGTCTATAAATCGTGGTGGATAGACACTGACTATATACAGGCCAGGTAATTAGTGAGATTTTTTTAACTCTTTCTCTCTCGTGCGACCCCTTAGCTGATCCAAGAAGTATAGCGATAGATTGCGAAATGGTAGGCCTCGGCCCACTGGGTTCAGAATCTGCCCTAGCACGAGTGTCAATAGTGAATTACCACGGCCATACTCTACTCGATACATTCGTTGCTCCTCGCGAGCGTGTCACAGACTGGAGAACTTGGGTATCAGGAGTGCGAGAGAGTGATATGATTGGTGCTCCCGAATTTGAAGAGGTGCAGAAGAAAGTAGCAGAGTTATTAGAGGGGAGAGTTTTGGTTGGGCACGCTATAGCCAATGATCTAAAAGTAAGCTTTTCAGCTACTGGAGCAGAGATGGAGGGCTGATGTTCTAGGCTCTTCTGTTGGATCATCCTGGACCTATGATAAGGGATACACAGCGATGTAAACCTCTTCGAGAAAAGGCCAAAACAAAAGTCCCGAGTCTACGTAAACTCGTGGCTATGGAGCTAGGACTAGAGATTCAAAAGGGATCACATAGCTCGGTGCGTCAATATCCACCCTTCCGGAATGGCCTCATAGGCTGACTTTATGGGCTGTGGGTATAGGTGACTGATGCACGAGCTACAATGGCGCTATATCGATTACATAAGACACAATGGGAGCGAGACCTTCGACACGTGACCGAGGCTTATCGAGTCAAGTCCGAGGCAGTCAAGGGAAAGGGTAAAAGGAAGCGAGAAGACAAAGAGGAAGAACGAGAGGAAGATGAGGCCGAAGACGGGGAGAAGGAAGGAGAGAGGAAGAAGAAAGCGTTCCCTGGTGGTGGAAGGAAAGGAATCAGTTCGGGACTGAGCGTAGTTGTCAAGCGTAATGGACAGAGAGTGGAAGGGGGAAGGAAGCGGGGTGATGGTGGTGGCGGTGGCGAAGGTGGTGGCGAAGGTGCAGGCGGAGGAGGTAATTGGTGGGAAGCAGTGCCTGGAGGTGCATAAAGTGGCAATCGCTATGTTTCTCTCAAGTTCATACTTCTCAAATGCTCCAGTATTTCTAATGCATTCAATCCAACTATTATGAATCGTCTGCCGGAATGCTCTTCAACACCTTGTAATGTGAAGATATGCTTTTTATATCAAATCCTCCACTTCGCCAACCGTTAACATTCTTCCGCAACCTCAGTTAACCACTTGCCTAACTACACCCAGGGCACCATTGCTTGCTGGATTCTACCCCTCACTGTGTTCCCTAATTCTCAAACTCGAGTTCCTCTTTCTCCTCGTTACTCAAGGCTTTACGTGCACCAGCACTTCCATCACCCATTTCAATCTCTCCATAACCATGTTCGACGAGGTATAATCTCCATGCTTCATCTTCCTTCTCAAGACGGTCTTTGCCCTTGTCCTCTACGAGGAAGAAGGCAAGGACAACACCTGCTAGACCACAACAGGCCTAAGAAGGAAGGTCAGCGGGAATCTATCGGGTTTTTGACCGTGCGAACGTACGGCGATGATGAAGGTCCATCGCTTGCCGAGGTTGTCTGAAAAAGCATACGTGAGTTAGCATGTGTTATGTACTGCATAGAGTCCGTGGATGGTGGGAAAGGAAACTCACTCTGAATAGGAGTGAAGCACTGAGTACCAACAGCCGCTCCGACTTTGCCAAGAGCAGCAGAGAGACCATAACATGTACCGCGGATAGAAGTGGGGTAAGACTAAATAATCTTAGCGGTATGTCCGTGCGCAGTGCGAGGAAAAACAAACCTCGGCAGAGATAGTTCCTTCCATATTACCTTTTACCCAAGTCAGTTTCTCCTTAACTATCTGATCAAAAAGCAGAATATGTCTTCACTTACCAGGCCCCAGATTACCCGAACTTTGCATGAAGGCATACCTGTTAGGGAACATCAGCCGGTCACCTCGACTACGTATGGAGCGCCGGAAAGGCGCACATGATTATGAACGCCGGAGCGACTTTTGTGATCTTGTCATACGCAATACCAACGATCAGACCAAAGACGATGTATCCACTATAGAGTCTCTTGTTAGAGAAGTTTCGTAGGGATAGGTGGAACACCTACGAGAATCCTATAATGAGGAGATTGCGACGACCGGTGCTATCTGAGTGTCAGGATGGCTCTCAAGTGAAAAATAGGGTATGACTTGCTATCTGACGATCCAGGCGCCAATGAAGACACCAGGCAAAGACAACACGCTCAAGAGCAGATTCCACCTACAACAGTTCATCAGTACTGGTCATGATTTGGCTAGACAATCCTTTTGACTAACTCCATGGTTCTCACAAGGCCTGCACCAGGAATGACACCGGCAATGATAGTAGAACTGGTCAGTGGCATGAGTCACTCGCTTGATTTTATAAAGGGAGTGTAGCTTACCTGAAGACACCATTGGGAAAAGTAACAAAATCGTATCTACCGATGCATATTAGCGGCTGCGATTGAGAGGAGGACAGATGATAGAGAACCAACAAAAACCAAGTCCCACATGTTCCGAGAAGAGTCTTCCAGTATCGTCGGAGGATGAGAAGGTATGGTGGGTTCTTGCGAATAGCATTACGTCGATATAGTTTCGGATTCATCATCTTGAGTCTGCAATCGTCAGTGGACCTCCATCATGCGAGAGAGGCACAGAATCATATCGATCATCAAGAATCTCAAGAATCCGTATTCAAGGAGTCAGGTAGAGACTTGAGGCTTACCGGAAGTAGAAGACACTGAGGGGAATCAAAATTCCAATACCCATAAGGATACGCCAAGTATATTGAAGTTTGTAGGTATCCGAAGCGTCAGTGGTACCGTGGTAATGGGCTCCATTGATAATGAGTAAGAAAAGGGAGATAACGATGGGTCCCCCGATGGACAACATGAGGCTAACAAGGACGCATGTCAGCGATGCAGGGGATTTGAGCAAGGCGGAGCGGAGGGGTGAACATACTTGGTGACGAGGATAAAGACCTTTCCGCGATCACGACCGAACTTCTCATTGGCCGATTCAGAAGCTGCCGTAGAACATGCTGGGTATTCACCTCCTACTCCTACTCCGGCAGTACCACGAGCCACAGTCCTGATGAAGGAGAACAATATCATCAGTATTCCTTTCACAAATTGTATCTTCTTGGTTCAGGCAAGGTAAACACACAGCATCCAAAACATTCCTTGAGGAGCTATGGATTCGCGTTAGTCGGATGTATTTACCTGCACGCAGATGGATAACAGCTCACTCTTTCCATTCGCTGCAGTTGATAATATGCCGCCGATGACAATCAAAAGTGTTGTTCCAACCATAGCCGTTTTACGACCGATCCGATCACATATCAGTCCGACAATGAATTGTCCCAGAACCTCTACGGTGGCTCGTGAGCAACACTGCCTTTTATGAAGTGCACAGAGAGGGGGGGCCTACCTCCAACCAAAAGAGCATTCGATACTCTGGTTTTGACGGACGAGGTGTATTCCTTCTTGTACAATATAACCTGACAAATCCAATGAGCAAAGTCATCACCAAGCCAAGAGACCATAAAAGAAACTGAGTGATCGTCAACGAAAGACACTCACAAAGACCGCGTTGAAGACAGTTGCCAAGTTGTTCTACGGCACAAGGTCTATATGAGCTCTGTACAAGACACAGTGGAGATCACGCGACATACCTGGTATCCATCTGAGATCAGTGCGAAGCCCGTAGCCATCAGTGTGAAGTAGTCTGAAGCTTTTGCTGCCATTCATGCATTAGCTCGTCTGAACTCTAGCAAGGGAAGCAAGCGATCGTAAAGGAGGAGCAGGATAGAGGGTAAGACAGAAAGCTTACCAGTGACTTTTCCTAGTGGTGCATCTCCGATCTCAAGATCTTCTGTCTGGGCCAATGCTGAAGGGACGGTGTAGTTTTCCGAAGAAAGGTGCGTGTCCTTCTCGTCGGTTGGCTCAAGAGCCTTTTCGTCGTATTCTGTAGACATTGCTGTAACAAATACGAATCTTCGTTCACCACAAATAGTGAATGAAAATTTCGACACGACAAAACTTGCTCTTCCTTATGAACCCCTTCCCCCTCCATTCTCTGTGTCACAAGAGGTCGAGGTTTTTTTTTTTCTGTTTTGGAGCTAGCTTGCTCCCTTACGTTCCCACATGAACGTGCTCATTCCTGACAACGAACACAGGGGTTGTTCCATGTTACGGTCCGAACCGAAACCGAAACGGAGGCTTGGATGCCATGGTTGGATAAAAGACTGTTTTGCAGAATAGAACACACGTGCATGGGATGGTTATTTTTAAGAAGACACATCGGTAGATAAGATCGCACAGAATGGCGCGTGCCTGGGAAATGATAGATGATAACCCTGATCGTCTCAAGTCTCGGCAACTGCGGCTGGAAACGTGTTTGCACTTTTAAATCCAATAACATAGTGACAAGGTAAGGAGTGGTTTCTCTGTATTGCCAAAGAGTCCCTCCCCCCATCGACACGGAGCGCCGAGTCCCGTGAATCGGCCGAGTGGTGAGTAGTATGACCTGGAACCGCAGGTATCCATCGGCTGGTCTTTATTTTCAATTTCCTAGTAACCCCTGACACGCCCCTTCCACATCTACGATCTCTTTTGGCGCATGTACACTGAGTATCTCTGGTCCTTCTCTCGTAATCGCCACGTCGTCCTCTATTCGCACACCAAGAGTATGGAAGTGCTTCGGGAAAGCAGAATCGGGAGGCACGTAGATTCCCGGCTCGACCGTGATGGTGTTACCTTCTACCAGACTAGGAACACCGTCAGCAGAGAACCTAGTTCGAGTCTTAAGATATACTCACGCAGCACTACGATCATACGTTGGGCAATCGTGGAGGTCGGATCCGAGGTGGTGTGAAATATAATGGGGATACTACCTTTCAGCGCTGATGCATGTGAGGCTGCTCACCAATCGCCGCTGCACGTCTCCTGTAGCAAGATGGAAGCCAATCTGCCTCAACTCTTCAGTCAAGAGGGAGCAAGCTATGTGCCTTGGTCAGAATGGCATGGCAATTCGGTCCCCATGACAGTATCACAAGGTACACACCTGTCCGTTGCAGCTCGTTCATGTTGATGGCACCAACTTTGCAGAGCTTGATGCACTCTTTCTGTGCGTTAAGTACGGCTTGGTACAAGTCACGTTGTGGTGCGGAGAAGGCACCACTAGCTGGGAAAGTTCGGGTAATGTCCGAAGCGTACATGCCATATTCACAGCCTGCATCGATGAGGACGAGCTGTATAGATTAGCTCATGTTGGAGCACAGATAGGAAGAGCATTAGGATCGGTGGGAAAGACGTAATGGGTACAGGATTCTCGAGACAGTAATAGGGTACACTCACGTCGTCCTTATTCAGAACACAGTCATTCCTCGTCCAATGTATCACGAGCGCATTAGCCCTGAATGGTCAGATCAGACCTCTTTTGAACTGATTACGTCCGAAAGTTCTGACCTACCCAGAAGCGACGACAGGTACGTATGCCGGTCTTTCCGATCCGCCCATAGCGCAAACATACTCGAAATGTGCCGCTAATTGAGCTTCGCTCATTCCCTCCTTTGCCATACGCATGACCTATCATCTTGTCAACACCTGCCCATCCAATCATCTCCTCCTCCCCCACTGATCTGAGCGACATGATTGACATACCTGAGTATGAGCCTCTGAGCTCAGATCGGCTGCTTTCCTCATCAACCTCCTCTCCGCCAAACTCTTTATCAATCTAAACTTCTGAACCTCCTTTTCAAGTGGTTTCGCTCTCTCACTAGCCAAAGCAGCTGCGATTTGTAAATGAGGTGGATCATCATTACTCAATCCATCTGTTGAAGGCGGTGAAAACAATTTGAGCAATGACGATCTTCTTCGTTTTGGTATTGGGAGAGACAAAGGTTGAGAAGCCGCTGAAGGTGACGGTGATGGAGGGAGTGAACAATATATGTTTGAATGTGAGAGTAAGGAGGGTAGGTAAGTTGATAACAACGTATTTGGATATGCCTTTTTAGTTGTTAGAAATTAAGAACGCAAGAAACTTTGGGAAGTAAGGAAGGTAGATAGAGTGAGAGAATTGGGATGGAGATGATGAAAGCGATTAGAGGACTTACCTCATCTGCACCAAAGATATCAATAGCACCTTCAATACCACTGACTCCACCTTCCCATAAAGCAGTATGAGGATCTGAAGGAGGTACAAACAATGTGTATTTGTATCCCCTCTTAGACGATGGTCGAGATTCTGTTCCGCCCCGACCATCAACCAAAGCCGGCACATTATAAACTCAATCGACTCACCAAGAACGAGTGTAGCATCTGGTTCGTTGAATCCGGAGAGGTAGAAGAAATCTGTAGCTTAGGTAACTATCAACTCCTCTTCCTTCTTGTCTTTTTGCTTATGATCAGACACATACCCTGACGAAACTTGTAGCTTTGTTCCATTTAGCATATACTTTCTATACTTTCTCCACAACATATGATGTAGAACAGCTCACAAAATACCTACACTCTATCAGTATCATCGTGGAAGGTCGACTCACTCTGAGATACCAGCCGAACAGTACCTCCCATACACACCACAACGCTCCCATCAGGTAAAGACCTCATCAATGCAGCTCGCCTAGCTTCATACTCTGCCGCTGAAACCCCAATAGTCAGCTCGTCAGGCTTGACCAGATGTGGGTGGGTCGTAGATGTTGGTTGACCGTATTGAGGTGGTTTGGATAGTATAGTCGACGAGGTCGAGGTCGCGTACCGTCGGCATGACGGGCGAGATATGGATACCGCAGTACGAGCTGCTCGACATCTTGGTCGTAGTCGGCATAAAGTCAAGCGTACTGGAGATGCAGACATACTGCTCTCAAAGTGCTGCTCACTGAAGATGTTGAATGAGAGTAATACACGGCGGACCGGCTCGTCTGAAATTTCCGGTGGAGGTCCGGGGTCAACGACTTCCGGGTCAGGTCGGACGACCAGTATTATTATTTCATAATGCATGATATGCAACGCTCCTCTTCACGCTAACTATTTAAGAAAGGATGTAAAAGTGCGTCCCTCGGAGTGATCCTCCTCGCTGGATCCAGTTCCAAGCACTTCTCCAACAAATCAACAAAATTCTTCAGCAGCTTCAACTCATCATCCTTCATCTTGATCTGCACCGAGCTAGGAGGTAAAAGCCGACTCCGAAGGTCCCTGGTCGCCTTGGACACAACCAGAGTTTTGGCCACATCCTGCCTTTGTCAGCTTGAACTTTCTGAGGGGAGAGAAGACAATACGTACAGCTCCGGTGATCTTGTCCTTCTCGATGCTGATAAAGTTCATCGATTCGTCGAAATGCATTTCGCCTAAGCTCGCCTTTTTGATCAAACGATGACTCAACTTTCCCTTGACTTCCATCATGAGAAGCAGCATCTGATTGTTCGATCTACCGGGGAACAATATTTTGCCAGTGTACAGCTCGTACAGCGTGCAACCGACGGACCAGACATCGATGGCCATGTCGAATGGCAGACCGAGAACTTTTATCAGCTCTACCAATCATGTCAACTCACTGATCTCTGGAGCACGGTAGAATCTTGACACTAGATATGGCGTGATTTCTCCGTCTGAGACTTCCGATGCCGAACCCAGATCGCACACCTTTAGGGTCGCCTTGTTCTCCGTCACCTGCTGTCAGCTCTACGCTTGTCAATTGCCACATACCAAAATATTGTCTGGTTTTATATCCGCATGCACAATGCTGCATTTCCGCATCAGCGAGAGGGCGAGAAACATCTGATGGGCGTAGGCCCTCACTGCGCGCATATTTAGACCGACGTCCTTACCGAACCGCTTGATTACATCTCGCAGGTTCATGCTAAATATCAGCAAGAGTCGTGCTAAGTTAATCTCACCTCAGACTCTCGGTGACGATGCATAGGTGGCCACGGTGCTCGAATGTACGATCCAGGCGTACAATGTGTTTCTTGTCTTCCGGGTCGGCGTCGTTCAGCTTTTTCAATATGCCGGCTTCTTTGCGCCCGGCCACATACCTGACGAGTCAGCCAAGCCACGAATGTAACTGATTGACTCACATGGATTCCTGTGACCGGATGACCTTGATGGCAACTTCCTTGCCGACGACGTCTTGCCTCCGCTCTTGATCCACAGCCTTGAGCACCTTGGCTTTGACTACGGCAGAAAACATCCCCTTTCCTAGGTTGATCGTGACCTGGTATCGACCATTATCAAGGATTTCGCCAGGAGTGATTCGGTAGTATCCATCGGTATCGTCGGCGTTGTCAATCGTATGCACTGTTGGCTTCGCAGCTTGAACGGTCTGAACTTCCCCACCACCCGCTTTGAGTCTTCGTACCATTACCTTGCGCTTCTTTTTCGGCTTGTCGTCTGCTCCAAACATAGCAAAGATGTCAACGTCGTCATCGTCCTCTTCAATTTCCACCTCAACCTCCTCGTAGTCATCCTCCCGAGCTGGCTCACCGACACCGTCTGCAATTTGGTTGTCTTTGATACGCTTCTCTTGATCAACGATACCCTCGTTGGTTGGATCATAGTCTGCTGCTGAGATATTTTCGCCTTCGGGCTGAGGGATCACTTCATTTCCGGCTGGCTCTGCTCCCCTGGTGAGATCGAAATCGTTGCCTTGAGGCGTCGATGCAAGGGCAGGAGTTGGAGCTGTAGTAACCAGAGCTGACATCGTTCCGAGCTGCTTGAACAGCGGAGTTGCACCTTTGATCAGCCACGACACTCCTGGCAACATACCAGTCACAGAGCCTGTCCTATTGCCGGTATTCTTCCCTCCACTCTCGACACTCTCTGCCCCTGAGCCTATAGGCGGCTGTATTTCAACCTTTGTAGCAGTAGCTGAAGGTTTGGCATTCGCTTTGAACTTAGCCATGATCTCTTCGCGCTTCCTCCGCCGTTCTTCCAAAATTTGCTCGGAGCTTTTTTCTTCTTCGGGCTCAACAGCTGACGTTTCTTCCTCTTGGACTGCTGGAGTCTTGGACGGTGGAGGTTGATCAAACGCTTGTGGTGGGCGAGTCAGAGGGACACGTGAGCGAGGACCGGCGGGAATGGCCACTGGCTTGAAAGAGCCATTTGTTGGAGGGCCATGACCGTTGACCGTAGATTGCTGTCCCGGCGCTGAAGGATCGGCCTTCTTGGGCTGCATGATTAGCGATGAAGTTCCCAAAGAGTTTGGAAATGTTTCCCTCAGACACGCAGCACGTATTGAGACAGGATATCAAGAGTCATAACAAAGCGGGTGGCTTACCTGTGGCTCATCGTATGGTAATGCTGCTGAGGATGTACCAGGCGAAGGTTTTAAGGGAGAAATCCTACTCATCAGTTTAGTTGTCACTCGTCGACTTACTCTCCTTCTTCTCTATCACGCCTTTCATCTCGTCTGCGATAAGATGCGTCACCATAGCGTCTACTGCTCTCCCCTCTATCTCGCTCACGATCACGGTCATCCCTGCGCCTCTCGTACCCATGTCCCCTTTCCCTGTCCCTGTCCCTGTCCCTAGGAGGACCTCGATCATCCCGCCTTCTTTCATCTTTATGTCTGTCTTCACTCCTGTGATGGTCGCTCCTCCGTCTGTCGTCTCTATCCCTTCGTGGTTGGTCGTCGTCGTCGAGGAAGGCGTCTCTCCAATCGCGGGGCTTGGATCGCCGGTCTGACGAGTCTTCGGGATGAGAACGTTTAGTACCTGACATTGCGGAATGTGTGAGAACACTTCTGCACGGAAAGAGCGGGAGATTTTACTGATTGTCCTTGGGTCTGGACGTAAACGTCTCTGCAGACGTCGTTTGAGAGACGGGAACGCAGAAGGAAGGAGAGAGTGAGAGAGAAAGATGAGGATTAAAGTAGAACAAGAGCAATGATGTTTGCGCCTAAAGATCCGCCACTTCGCACGCCTACACTTCGTGATCACTTGAAAGGCACGCCAAGAGCGTCTGTAGACTGCTATCTCTTGGCCGGAGCGAATGCTTCGAGACGGACAATCGCAGCAGCAATGACGATACCAACAACGTCCCCTCATGCAAGGCGAATCGCAACGCTTCGTACTGGCCCAATTAAGGCCTTGGAAGGAGAAGATGAAGAAATCATCCGTCAATTCGACCTGATTTGCAAAGTTCATGCGCTCCGGGGTCCTCCTCAACATGATCCCGACATTACTGAGGCCTCACCGACGAAGAGGAGATTTGACTTCACCGCTTGGTATAAGTCTCGGACTGAAAAGGCTATAGAAGAGGAGAATGCCCGATTTGATCAGATGATGGACGAGGCGGAAGATCTCTTGTGGATGAGACTGGCGAGGATGATGGGTCGGGTGCCTGCTGCAACTGCTTGGGAAGTAAATAAGCCAGAGCCAGATGTTGAAGAAGTTTGTGACTCCTTTGATGACGTATCCGGCTGATGGAGATACTCTTTTCAATGTACAGGTTGAGACGTATGTTTCGACTCTATCCAGTAACGAGCTCTCCAGCGCTCGAGTTAAAGGTCTGACAGACCTACCTGAACCTACTATCAAACAGAAGCTTCGCGAGATCAACCGATATACATCATTCAGAGTAATTCGGGATGATAAGCCTGGGCCGAGTGATTCCAAAACGGCCATCCCGGAGATTCCTCCGTATCGAGAGAATGGCGCAAAGCGAATCTGCCGTCCAAGGGCTAGTGCTCAGCAGCCTGCTGACCGGAGCCCAGAAAGACAATCTGGCCAGTTTCCGAGATTGGCAGGATCTGGACTGGGCGATGAGGCGTCACACGAAGAAGATTACAAAGATGTCAAGCGGGGGCGACACGAACACGAATACTCACCTGCGGGAAGACGGCAGCTCGATATAAATGCGCTGCCGGAGATTGTGAACAGCGGAGCCATCCCAACAACAACTTCAGTGGGCAAATCATCTCCTACACGGCAGCTTGCTCTACGGAAACCGAACAAGCCAATCTGGACTCCCCGCGGTCTGACCGAGGATGTCGTATCGAAGCATTGCCGTGAGTGCATATTCATCCATTCCTCGCTATGCTCATATTTCCACACAGAGATTTGCAAGAAAGTCGCTACGCTCATTTGTATTCAATGTGAAGCCGAGTCATTTTGCGCGGAATGTTGGACGGATAAGCATGTTGATAGTGGCAGAAAGGGAGATAGAGCTGATCACAGAACGAAGAGATTGGTTTGGCCTAAATGATGACGGGTGGTCCAGGGTATGAACGACTGCCAGGAGTACCTATAGGGGTTGTATAATGCGTTGTAGTCTGTCGAGATAATTTGCAGAGATATGCCACGCGATCGTTAGTCATCAGGAGGCCGTCTATCGACATGACAGTGGCGAAAGAAGCTGCGGGTCGTCATCGACGATTTGTTGTCTCAACCAGATATCTCACCATATCTCTTCGGTATGGCACATGGGGCAAACCCGTGTCCTAATCAGCCGTCTTAGTCCGACGAGCTACTCATGCTTGTCGTCTTCATTACTCCCCCGCAACGCGCTTGATTTCCGGCAAAATTGCTTCCGTCGGAAGTCGAGCGCGTCCAACCTGTCCAGACACCTACCTATAACCAGCAATAATTTCAACGTACACCCCATCAGTAACGAAGGATGGCCACGCATACAGCGAGAGTACAGATAGCGCACGATATTCGACGGACGGTTCGCGAGCTGAGAGATCGTGGTCTTCTTGTCTCTGCTAAATGGTATGTGATTTCGCTCTCTCCCCTCCACCCGATCATCCGTCATTCTGATCTGACTGAATCTCCATTTGTAGGGCTTCTGAACTCCTATCGTCTCTTGCAGAGGATGTACGATCAGCACCGCATCTTCCGTTCTCTCCACCACTTCAACCACATCATATGCCCACGACTAGTGCCTCGCCAGGACCAGGACCTCGCCCATCAATAGGGGAGTTTCTTCCTTCTCCTGGACCGGGTGCATTTGGTGCAGTCGCTGGTCCGAGTCGGTCGATGACTTCTCACGGTATTGAAATGGAGGAAGAAGAAGATGTATTAGAAGAGGATGAGTTCCAATTGGCCAGAGGGTATTTCGACATGAAAGAATTCGATCGGGTAGTGCATACTCTACAAAATGCCAAAGGGAAGAGAGCGAGATTCCTCAGAGTATACTCTGCGTATCTTGCAAGTTGATACATGTTATCCCACATATTCATGCTGATGTCTTTGTCTTTGTTTAGTCGGCCGATAGGAAAGCACAGGAATCTTTACCACATTTCCTGGATACGAAAGAAGAGCGTTTGTTTCTCTATCCAGCCATAACTCCCCTGCTGGACGAAACGGCTTCCTGGAGTGACGATCCTTACATTTCGTACTTGCGTGGTATACTACACATGCGGATAGATCAACGTCATGCGGCGGTCGAATGTCTGGTCAAGAGCGTCACGGAAAGACCATACAACTACAGTGCGTGGTCCCAATTAGCTCAATTGGTCAATTCAGCAGATATGGTCAGTTCAATCTCAGCATGATCGTGGCATGGAGATATCGGCACTAATGTCTCTTTGTAACAGTTCATCGAGCTCAAGGAAATGTTACCTTCCTCGGTAATGCTAAGCTTCTTCGCCATTACCGTCATGTTAGATTTACATACCGCCACGGATCTCGTCATGAATATGATCAAAGAACTGCTCGAGATCTTTCCTCATTCAGTGCATCTGCAAGCACAGCGAGCGCTAGTATACTACCACATGCGAGGTGAGTGCGAGGATCCGCGTCCTATCACGTTCCGAACGTGTTGTCAACTGACGCTTGTCTCGCAGAGTTCGAAGCGGCAGAACGAGCGTTTGACGAGGTACGGCGACTTGATCCTTTCCGAATGGAAGATGTCGATATATACTCAAACATGCTATACGTGATGGATCGACGTGCAAAGCTAGCAACGCTCGCCCACGAGTACGCTGAGATTGATCGTAATCGTGCCGAAGTCTGCTGTCTCATAGGTATGTGACTTGATCCTCAACCAATCGATGCCCGGGCTCAAACAATGTTAAAGGCAATTACTACTCGTCAAGAAATGATCATATCAAAGCTATCACGTACTTCAAGCGTGCTCTACTTCTTAATCGCGAATACCTTCCAGCTTGGACATTGATGGGACACGAATTTGTCGAGACCAAGAATAGTCATGCTGCAATAGAAGCTTACCGCAAAGCCATCGGTGAGTGCCTTCTCCACCTAAGGATCTGTTCGCTGAGCAGGACAGATGTCAATGCAAAGGATTATCGAGCTTGGTATGGTCTTGGACAGGCTTACGAGCTATTGGATATGCCGATGTATGCTATCGAGTATTACAATCAGGCGACATCACTACGGTCAGTCACGAGCCATTCCTTTTTACTTTCGGGTGTGTGGCTGATAGAATGACATAGACCATATGATTGTCGAATGTGGTCGGCTCTTGCACAGGTCTATGAGAATCTTCAAAGGTGAGCTTTCTTTTTCCTTCCATTCCTCAATCTCTCATCCCCACTGATCAACTGCCCATATCATGCATCTCATCCTTCGAGGCGTTAATTGATGTTGTGCTATCAGATTACCAGACGCAATCAAATCGCATGTCCGAGCTCTGTTAGGCGCAGACAGACAACAAACACCTTCTATACTTCGTAAACTCGCAGACTTACATACGACCTTATCAGACGGTGCTCCAAATGCCGACGCAGTGGAATATCACAAGAAACTCCTAGCTCTCAATACAGGGACAGGTGGGATTACAGAAGATATAGAATTAGCAGATTCGTATCTCGCCGTTGCCGAATGGGAGAGTACAAGAGGTCCTGCTACTGCCTCTGCTGGTGGTGAGGTTGTTGGTGGTGGTGGTGGTGTTGGTGTTGTTGGTGGTGATATGGCACTGGCAATTAGGTATCTTGAGAAAGTCGCTGGAATGAACTGTATACAGCGCGATAGGGCTGAGGATCTGTTGAGGGAGTTAAGATTGAGAGAAGCTACAAGTGCTGTTTAGACCCCAATGTACAATCAACAACAGAGGTAGTACTGTAAATGCATAGACAGATCATATCGCAACGTACGTGGAATGAATCAATAGGTACTGTACTGTATGGCTTTTTCAGCAGCCTGGTACAATTCCAGAGAACACCCCCAAAAAAGATACATGATAATCATACAACAGGCTTTCCGCCTCAGCAGTCTCTCGAATACTGAAACGGCTTCAAAATCATGTATGTACGGTCTGGATTGATCATCCTTTATTCTTTATAGTCTTTATAGTCTTTACTATCCGCCGTGTACAGTACCTTCCTGGAACAACTTCCATTTCCACACGCCAGACTCGACTCGCCAAGCAAGAATCACTCTTCCATACTATATAAAGCCTCAATCTCACTCAATATCCTCAAAAAGTCCCATAGATAACTCTGGGCTCTTATCGTTCTTTGACTAACCCCAGCTATGTTGGTCTTTGACGTGTCCCCATCTTTGTTTGGAGGGCTGATGGCGTCCAATAACGTCGAGGCGACGAATCGGACTTTACCCACTAAAGGCGACGAGTTGACAGCTGTGTTGTTTCCCACCGTCAGTATACATTCAAGATATACGCAACGTGGACCAAGAGGAGGGATGCAAGCGAATCAAGAGAAATCATGCAAGGCTTGATGACTTACCGATGACTTGAATAGGTATTCGCTGGAGCACGGCCAACAAATCACTCGACACTTGATCCTTTTCTTCTTCCGAAAAAAGATGACGATTCCACTCGGCTCGCCGTGTGGGACTCTGCCTTCGGGGAGGTCGGTTCAATCCAGGCGTATCCTCTACTCGGGTCTGTTTGGCAAGTTCTTCAGATTGCAGAAGCAACAGTTCGTCTCGGTATTGTAGAGCCATATATCTGACCATTTGCTGCAAGTTTCATCAGTGTTTGCTCACTATCAGTACTGAGTCGGTGGGATCATGCCTTCCACACAGAGACTATTCGCGGCTTGGCTCACCTGAGTTACATAGATGTTTCCCTGTTGTACCAAATATGCATCTTTTACCACCGCATGATTCGCTTGAGGATTCAAAAACAATTGCTGGATATCATTTGACGCATGCTGATCCCAATCATCTGAAAAGCTACGGAAACTTGTCAGCTATGAAGACAACCACACCTCTGCACATGGCTCTGACGCACGTAATCGACTTTGAGTCATTTTCAAGGTCCAACTTGAGAGCAGCGGGACAGTCTTCCATGAGTCGCATGATTTTCTCGAATAGTTCATTCACTTCGTTGATCCGCATCTGTAACATAAGACCAGATGGAGGTTTTCTCTTATCGCGTCGGCGCTTGTCAATAAGCGAGCTATGATCTTTGTTGAGATTCCGTCAGCCTCTTGCAGCCCTTTGCTATGAGTGCGTGGACAGAACGTACATTTGAATAGCTTGGAAATGTAATAGAACCCGCTGAGAATTGGCGTCCGATCAGATGGTTGCTCGAGATATGTATCGTGCGTCAAATACTCGTCGTCACTGCACATGTCAGTCTACGGGCTGACCAAGGAACATGTCAACCCACATTTCGGCTGGAAGTACTACATCGCAGCAGTCCTCCTCCTTGATCAACGGTAGGATGCCCTCCACAGCGCAAAGAGTCGTATCCGCGCCATACATGAGCCAGAACAAGCGACGGCGCAGCTGGCATTCGATCGGTGGGAGCCCTGCATAGCTCTATCATAAAGAACCATCGATCAGCGTGTAGTCGATACCGCGCGAGAGAGGGGAACATACTGATTCTTCGTGTAATCTCATCCTCGTAATCAATATCCAAGTGGAACCCATGATTACCTCGGAGGCTCTATGGTAGCCCATGAGCATGCTGGTTACTAATGAACTGCCATAAAGTCAGCTTGCATGTCCGGCGTATATCGTCAAGAGAATTACAGATAACCAATGATCACTGTGGTATTGTCGTCAGATAGACACCCTTTCATAGCAAGGTAAAAAATACTCACATCTCGTGATAGTGATGTCCACAAAATCTTGATTATAATAATCCCTTCCAAGTCGGTAGCATCTTTCCGTGAGAGTTTTCACTTCTTTTCTTGGCATCGGGATGAAAGCTCGAGGTAGCTGTGCTAATGTAACACCAACGATGCTGAATACCAGTGCGGTCCACTCCTCGGCGGCCGGTTGCTCTTCCCTGTGACTATGCAGGTCGGCCATGAAGGTTGGACGGTGTATACAAGGGATAAGACAGTAAATGTAATCAAAGTACAGGTCAATGATACGGTACAGCAGACCACGGGGGAGTACTTGATCGAATGGGTTGGACGGGTTGTAAGGATACTTTGGGTAATCTGGAGTGTTGTATGAGGGGGAGAGCTTGAGAGGGCGAGATGGCGACGCATTCGAAGCTGGTCGCGATGTAGTTAAATTGGGCATGCCAAGAGAGGGACCGTTCTGCGCGGATCCGGATGTGGCTTCTTGACGGCTCGGCGACGCTGTGACATCTAGCCTTCCGGGACTAAGGGAGGGGCCTTGCTGATAGGTTGTAGCTTGTTGGTAGGCAGGCTCGGTCGCCCGAATGGTCATGAGTAACGCAGGCTCCCATTCGCGTCCAACATCACGTCCAATGGGCTCACGACTACCTAGCCCTTGCTCTGATAAAGCGCTGCCGTGCATCGCACGCTGCTCAGCGAGCGTTCCCGGTCCCGGGCCATCGCCAGTCGTCGAGTTGCGGTAGTAGCCTGACGAGGTCATGTATGGAGCGCTAGTCTCTTGGCGTGTTGGATTGGGCGGATAGACTGTGGGAGGCGGTGGATACGGGGAGGACGTGCTGGGATATGACATGGGTTGTGAGGAAGAGATGGAATCGAGCTCGGCGTTTCGTTGCGGAGGTGAAACCGACGCCCCGCTAGCTTGTAGCTTGCGAATATACCTGATGATGAGCAGGGTGCTTTACGTTCCTGGTAGAGGAGGGTCTTACATATTTGGTGGACCCCGTTTCTTGGGCTTATAATCAAATGTACCTATGGCAGTAGGTCAGGAACAACGTCAAGAAAGGAAAGCTGGGATAACATACAGGCGAGACCAAGATGCTCGCAGTGAGAACAGACATCCCTGTGCGGTACAGTGGGGCTGATTCCTCCGGGCGGTGGACGGTCGCATTTGACTCTGCGCAAACGGGTTTGATGGTTAGTTTAAAGCGCACATGGCAGAAGGAGAGATCTGGGGATGAAAAGGTGGCGGGGTTGAGAGAGAGGGAGAAGGTGGCGAGAGGGAAGAGGGGAAGGGAACTCACTTGCGAGCTCTACAAGCTATAATTTGATCAGCAATCTGATACAACGGAGGTAATAAACAGGTAAATGTAACTCACCATCACAACTCTCTGCGAATGTGAGATCCGAGATCAGCATTCCTCTCAGAGGAAGAGGAAGAATGGAGAAAGGGTACTAACGACTCTGCCTCTTCTTCTTGCCTACGACCTCGCCATCCTCATTTTTCCTTTTCTTTCCACTTGCATTCCCACCCGAGTTGCCCATTCCATTACTCCTCTCTCCTGGGCTCTCATCAAAGGCAACATGACTAGTACCTGCAGCGGCAGAAGATTGATCGTAAATCGCTTCTCCCCCTCCTGTTTTTCCCCCTCTTATTTCTTCTCCCCTACCAATTCCTCTCCTCCCACCACCACCACCATCACCACCACCACCACCACCACTACTACTATTACCGCCGCCTAGCAAAGTAGGATCAATCTCAGATTCATGTCCTCTCAAACTTGCCCCGCTATATATCCCTTGAGATTGAGGATGATGTCCTCGTCCGTATCCCTGTGATTGGGATTGTCCGATCCGATATCCTGTATTATCCGTCATGTTCGCCGTTTGGGCGGAGGGAAAGATTGATGATTCAAACGTTTATCCACAGGACAAAGACATTGAGGATACGTTTATCCGAAAGTCAATCTTCGCGATTTCCCCCTCCCCTAAAAGAATCGCCAATCGAAAATCGAGGGTCTCAAACTTGGTTGATCCGCAATGGAGATTATCCGCGTTAATCACGTGGAGTAGAAAGAGTAGATCACTGTGATAGATAGCAGTAAAAGCTACGATGATTTGATTCTTCTTTTGGCTTGCAGGAGAGAGAATATGGGTGGTGAGGGCGGGAATGCGACTGACTTTGAGACGGCAAAACACCGGAAACACTACCTCGGAACTGGGGCCGAAATTTGCTTCCGTTGTTCAGTCCGGTTAGTATCTTTACCCGGTTCAAATAGACAGTAGTTTTAATCCTTCTGGCCTCATCTGGACGGTCTTTGAATTAATGTAATGCATGCAGATAATAATAGTCTTACATGATGCACGAAATTGCTCATAGACAAGCTTGACAAACTTAACCGACCTCTTCGTCCCAATGTACTCGAGTATCTAGTCTCACACAAACGTTCCACTTCGCGCACCTTCCTTTGGCGCACTTCGATCCTTTGGTACCTTTCCAAACTTGTCTTCCGTGATACCAGCTATGGCGTATTCGTATTAGTGTCAAAGGCTAAAAGGCTAAAAGGAGACTCACCAGGCTTAGGTTTCTTATCCCTCCTTTTCCTCCCTTTACCTCCAGCGGCCGAACCAGGGTTATCCAACAGATTCGGGACATCTTTATAATCGAATGCTGGAATCTGCTTCGTCTCTTTCTTGGCTGTTTCCTTCTTTGGTTTCTTATTTACACGAGTAGTTGTTGCAGAAGAAGGATCGATAGCAGGTGTTGATGAATCGACATGAACTGGAGAAGTCGCAGTGGCAGAGACAGAGATAGGAATAGAGTTGTCGACAGGAGAAACAAGAGCGCGTTTCTTATTCCGTTTTCGCTTGACCTGTACAACCTCTCTTTCAACTGGCACGGCATTCAGAGGCGCTTTAGAGCTATTTGAGGGTTTCGACAGTCCAGCTTGGGTCGAACTTGTAGATGATTTCTCGACAATCGTCGTCCGATCTTGGACCGGAATGAATGGAACACTCTCCACTGCAGGCACGGCTTTCTCCTTCTTCTTGTTCACAACAATCTCAACGGGCTGAACAGGAGCTTTCGGGACAGGTGCTAGATCCGCAACAATCTCAGCTTTGACGCTATCAAAACCAGTCGCTATAGGCCGATTCAACCGAGCCAAGCTTTTCCCGAATAGCTTGGAAGATCCCTTCGGTTTCACAGAAGTCGCAGCCGAGGAGGAAGATTTGATCGTCGAGCCAAACATCTTGCTTTTGACACGAGGGACGGGTCGTTGCACGACACGTTCCCATATGTCCCGCTTATTAGGTGTGCTGGTCGAGGCTGTCTCCTCAGCGAAAGATGGCGGGGTAGATAGCACAGTCGTATAGGTCGCTTGTGCTTCTGTTGCGAGCAGGGATGATGCAGACTTCGAAGTTGTAGAGGTCACCTCAATTGACGAATCCCGCTCGACTGTTGTAGAGATCGGCTCTTCTTTGTCCATCTGGCTCGGCAGACCCTGTTCGACGACGAGCTCCGAATCAGGTTGGATGTGTTTAACTGGCTCAGGAGGCGGTGTAGCAGTCTTGGCGTCCTGAATGACCTTGAGGATTTCGCCTGCCATACTCGTAGCTATGGGTGATCTTTTCAGGAGCGCACGTATCGCTATCAGACTTTTGGCGCCCGAAGGCAAAGAAAGCCTTTTCATCATATCATTCGTGAGGATCCATCTATTCAGTCTCAGCTCGTAATCCCTCCTTGTCTTCGGCTGTCCACGTCCACTCACGAAGGTGATTCGTCCAATTCCCTTGCAGTCCGATCACGCCATTGCCACAAAGCTCGCCAAACCTGCCCTGGGAGTCCAGAAGAGGAAACTGAAAGCCAAGTTTTCATAGACCTCTCCATTGCAACTTCGTCTGGCTGGTCACGGACATAAGGTGTAAGTGCAGTATCTGCTGATTCTCGTAGCACTTGATGCAATGACTCGGTACTGGCATCTCTCTCAAGAAGGGTGTTTCGTAAAGTGTCGTAAATGTAGAGCAGGAAATGAGTATCCGCCCTCGCGTACTTTAACATCTCCGCAGGTAAAGGACGAAGACGCCAGTCGGCCATTTGATACCGCTTATCGGCATTGAATGAGGCGTATGTAGTTAACAGCGAAGCGAGAGAGCGGCTTTGCAAATCTGTGGAGGGGATCACTTCAACGCATCCTGTTGTCAAGGATGAAGAAGACTCACCTAAGACCACCGAAGCATGGTACGTGTCAAACAGATTGACTACATAAATGTCGAAATCCCTTTGCAGCCAAGCGATGTCCGACTTCGCACCGTGAAACACCTAAAATCGATATCAGCTTTGCGGACGCTCAAGTACCTCATGACTGACCTTGACGATATTCGGATTCGCCATTACTCCGCCAAGTTTGCCTTCGCGCAGCTCGCCCCTCAGCTTAAGTGCATCAACCACCCAGTCCCTGCCTCGCACACTGATTTGAATCAGGCAGGTAAAGCCATGATAACTCCGCATTGCGTGATGTTCCAGATCGACGGCGATCTCCTTGGCTCCTTGCAAAACCTGCACCATCTCATCGAGCTTTCCCGGCGTGTCCACGAAATCGAATGGCGTGTCTTCAAAGCTTTCTGGATGGACAGGCGGATTCAACTCGAACATGTGAGTTGGGTACTCTAAGTGTCGCGTTTCATGATAATATGGATGTTGTGCAAGCAGCAGTTCACGCGCGTGTCGCCTCCTTGCTAATGCCTCGTCTTCCCTTTCAGCAGTAGTCAACTCGTACTTGAGCTCAGGGATATGATCCAGAGGTACACGAGCAAAGTCCTTGGTCGTCAGGCTAGGTGTCCACTGAGGTAGTTCGACCGAATTGCTGACGACATCGGGAAAGGATAATTGTGGTTTAGAGAGATGTGAGGCGTGCCAAAGATCTCTGGGTAGATATGAGCCGTCTTTGGTGCGGATATCGCCCGGTCCAGGCAACTAAGAAAGTCAGGCCAATTCTCCCAGAGGAAGAAGGTAGCTTACTTTGGATGAGGATGCTGCAACAGCAGCAGGATCCACTTGGATCGCTGAAGCTTTCTTCAATCCATTCAGCTCGTCCAGCGAGTGATCCTAAATCATTAGCGTCTTTTTATCGGTAATACGCCCACTTCCGGAGACTTACAGCATCCTCTAACAGCCCATCCGTGACCTCGATCACCCCTCTTCGATATGTATCGAGCACATCGTCCTCATCTTGTAGACCCCGACGCAAACCCTTGGCTTTCGTACTCTCTGGAATAACAAGGTTCAACAGCCTTTCTGTCATACGCAGTACACGCTGACTCTGCTCATCAATCGACTTTGCAAACCCGCGGTCCATCGTGCGATGAAAATCAAGATCTGATTTGCCTGGAAGGCTAGCAGCGGCTGTCGTGACTTCATCGAGTGAATGAGTGAGGTGTGGGAGGTATTTGGCGAAATCTTTGACGGGATCAGGAATTAATTCGGTTCGTTTAGACATCTTGTTGAGGATAGAGAGGTTAATATGAGCGTATTTGAGAGCAAAATGGATTTGTGTTCTGATGGAAGGTAAGAGGGGCCGGGGAGAAGAGGGTCCCTGTGACCTGGATGGACGGGCAAGTCGAGCCGCTCGAAATGGCGAAACAGGAACGGTGGAAGCAGGAACGGTTGATCCTTTGCGCAGATACGGCTGAGAGTGGGGAGTGTATTTCGGGGGAGGTAGGTGAGGAACTCCAGTCGGGCGATTCGACTGAAGGTGAGGTAGAGTTGACGGAGCCGGTGCAATGGGAGACGGGCGGCGTCGAGAATGAGGTAGGGTTGGACGATCCGGTGCGGGAGCAGTTGTGCGTCGAAGATGAGGTGGAGTTTGACTATTCGGTGCGGGGGCAGTCGGTGTGGGGGTAGTCGTGCCTCGAAGATGAGGTGGAGTTGGACGGTTCGCAAAGGCAAATGGGCGTTTTGGTTGAGGTAGGCGTGGACGCTGTGGGGCAAATGGAGTCGGGCGGTGCTTGAACCTGGTTTCGATCGACTTTTTACGAGGATACACCGGTCTCGAAGACTTCAATGGGACAAGACCTTCAACGACCCGTAACGGTGGGGTGTAATTGCCTGTAGCCTGGTGCGATTTATCAGAATGAAGTGCTTCTCCAAACGAAATGCTTCGCTGTTTTGTGGGTGAAGATGAAGATGGAGCGAGCAAGGGTGCCGCCTTGAATGATACACCAGGTAGATCCGACCCTTTGTATGGTACTCTCGTTGTCTGACCTACTACCACCTGGACTCTCGGATGGGATTCGATGTTCTTGTTCGCTGTATGTGTGAGGGGTGGAGTGGAGGGAGAAACGAGGGCAGGTTGCCGCAATGCCCTGCTTAGGCGTTTCGGTAGAATCGTGTTGGTTGTCCCCTTGGGAGACGAGCTCAATGGTGTTGGGGATATCACCAAGACCTGCGAGCCCTAATCATCAACCAGAAAGACTTATAGAGGTTTTTGACAAGGAAGAGGTACAAGGTCGTGATGAGAGATTTTTTGCCGTGCGTTTCAGGATAAGTATTACGTAATGAGGGAATCGACGCCGCTTGAGATCTGGTGACGCAAAGGAAGATCGTCGTAGTAGGAGAAATCGTTGAGGTGTTAGTTTGTTGAATGCATCTTCGATTGCTTAACTTATCACATCCTTGAAACTTGATACACAAAGAGTATTACTAACCTCAATGATAGAAACTGAATCACGATCCGAGGTGGCTATAGTAGTCCAAAAGCCGATCTTTCCCCCGTGGAATTTTGATGGTTGGAAAGCTGTCGATGATCGAGTACGAGGGGGGTCGAGCGTATCGCACCTCGATGCCATCAAGCTGGATCTTGATGAACCATTAAGCGTGGACGATGAGAAAGGAGTGAAGAAAGTGTATGGAGCACGATTCTGGGGTCATCTAGGTCAATCTTCCCCTGTGCTCCCTTACGGATCTGGACTTATGAGATCAGATATCGATACGCTTGGAGGAGCAGGATTTGCCTCGCAGAGATATATCTTTGGGCCTCTCCCTTTACATCTTCCTCGAGCTCAATACAGAGGGATATGTATTGACCTCGTCTCTCCTCCTCACTCATCAAAGACGACCGCGAGCGAGTTCACTCTAGTTCTCAAAACCTCATTATCCCCTCCATCGCCCCCAGATCACCCACGAGTTCCACCCGAACCTCAACCCGCATCGTTATCCTACGAGACGAGTTTCAATCACGACTCCACTTCTAAAGTGGGAAAGGGAGGGCATCAACTCTGTATACCTTTCTCCGATTTCAGAGCGACTTATCGCGGTCGAGAGATTGATCACTCTGATCCGAAATGGCAACCATTGCATACTGAGGAAATCTACGAGATGAGTATAATGTGTAGGAGTGGATTCGGAAAGCAACAGGGAGATTTCGAGCTAGTCATTGCTTCTATCTCCGGCTGGAGAAAAGGAGACAACAATACGGATTTGACAGAGGGCGAGAAGAAGAAGGGAGGTTGGATGCAATGGGTTTATGGGTTGTGGAAAGGTTTGGTTGGATGGTTGGATGGGTGGTTCAAGAGAGATCAAGGGCATGTTCGGCTAGACGACGACAAGGTGTAATTATAATTGGGTTACACAAATTCGTTATCGAGAACAAAGAAGAAGGAGGTTTCACTTACATGTAGCTGGTTGATACAAGTGTGAACAAACAAGTCTCTATCTGATGCAAGTATCACAATCATGTACAAAAACTTTACAAGGCAAGAACAAGGACACTGTCGCACCACCACTCAGTCGAGAAAGTTCATAGCGACCAACAGCTCTGCCAACTCTCCTCCCGTTGCCCCAGCCTGCCTATAAAAATCCATAGCGACGATCCCTCTGAGGCGCTCACCCTCTTCGATCCTCCTAAGAAGCCAGAATGCCAACCTTGCATTGATACCTTGCACGCCCATACCCCACTGTGGCCAGCCGAACCCTTTCGCCATGGTTGTTGGCAGAGATAGGGCTGTGCTGGCTGCCGAGGTGTAGTCCAGCGTCAGCGGCGTGTTTGTTTCATTCGAGTGGGCTCTTGAGGTTGCTGAGATTGGTTGAGAAGTCAGAGTAGATTCGAGGTGGCTCGTCATCTAATACCATCATCTAAGTCAGATCGCGATTCTTTGTTGGCAAAGCGAGATGACAAACTGTTTGGAATTTCTCAGGAATATTAAGTAGAGTAGGGACTCTATACCTACCCGTGTCTTTCAGCTTGAAGTGATATTTGATTGACAGGTCTGTATAAGTAAAAGTAAGACTGACCAATCTTGTATACGCATAATCCTTCCAGAACAATTCCATTCGAATCCCTCCTGCCTCGAATCAGGCCATCTATCAGGATGTATGCCCAACCCACACTCCCATTCTCCCGTCCCTTGAATCCTATCAAACCTCGCCAATAACACACCTCTACCTCTGACTTCTCCGAGTGTAGGGATGCGATTTTCGGTATACCAGAACTTATCGAGGTAAGGTCTGAATCCCTCCCAAGCCATCTTTGAGAAGATGGGGTGGAACGGCGGTCCTTCTTCTTTAACTGACATTATGAATGTCTCGCTTGGATGTGAGAGGAGGAAGGACTGGAATGTCGATAAGAGGGTAAGAAGGTCGCTTCGTTGAGGCCTTGGGCCGTGGTAGACTATCGCATGAATTAGAGCACGATCGACGTTGTGGCGTGCCGGTGAAGGAGGAGTAGTAATTAGGGAAAGACGGCGTGTAAGGAGGAGTGATGTATAGAGAACAACCAAGTGTAAGGTAGAGTGCGTGATGTATAAAGTAGAGTCTCCTATGGGGTAAAGGAAAAGAAACGTACCAAGTAACTGATCACAGACGATTCGTAAACGAATATCAAAGAACCTCACGCCGTCCAGAAGCTGTCGAGAAATCGGTGTTGAAGGTTGCTGACATTGAGATATGGGAACTACGCTAGAGTATCAACTGAGGCTTCCGAGTGGTTCTTCAAGCACCTGTAGATCATAGATCACGTACAGCCGTATAGAGCACAGGATTCATGTGTCCCTGGTAAGGCCAGTTCGGCGAGAGATATCTCGTCTGGAATACCAGCTAAGAATGTCGATGTATCAGGTAGGTCCATGAGTATCACAGTTGACCGCTGTGATCTCTTGTCCTATTTCTAATGAGTCCTTATTCTCGCTGTGATAAGGTAATCAGAGTAACGTACTTGAATACGATAACCACAAATCATATTTACACCAGATCCGCCTATACTTGTTTTCTCATCAAGTCGCTGTGAGGGACTTGTAAGTCGTAGCCTGTCCTGACGTGTGACTTGCAGCCTGTCCCAGCCGCGTTGCCTTACTCGAGAGTTGGGTGTTAAAGCAACTTGTACCTGGTACAACGACCCGTCTTTCGAGGTGAAAGTGATATCGATCTTGTCATCGCAGTGTGAGAGAGTATCAAGGTCTACCTTGAATCGTCTACCCTTTGCTGACGACGTGGTTGGTAGAACCCCCAGACTGGAACTGCGGACGTCTACAAGTGTCGCATTGTGGATGATTATATCCATTTTTATCCAAGTTATGAGATGATATGTGTATAGGTAGTTGCTGACATTTTGGTGTTGATCATATCGTGCCTGGTGTCTCACGAGCTTCCGGCGTAATATGAGATGATCTCTTATCGTTGATAGCTTATCAACGTGCACAGTGATCAAGTCCAAATGCTGACTTGGATAGTGCTCAGATAATCGGGGCAATAGAGAATACATTGCCCAAAACATATAGGAAAATCGAAAGACAAAGTGAGGTTATGGAAGATACCTTACCGTCTTTCGTAGGATTACAGTGTCCGTAGCCAAACTCCCTCGATTGTCCATCATCGTCATCTCTCTCTGTGCTACACTTTCTCCTCCATAGCAAACCTCATCCTCTTGTCAACCGATAAGCCTCTTGCCTTAGAAGCTGGGAGCTGGGTTGGCGAACTTGGAGAGGAAGGGGTTGTTCATGATGAATGGACCTGCGACGATGTTCTCGTCGCTCACGAGAGTGGTGTTACTCTGGGTGGTGAGGACGGCGTACGAGATGCCCTGAGGAGCAGGGAGGTTTGCAACCTTTCCACCTGATACTGGGAAAGTGTCGGTGATGAGGCCAGCAATGACCTGTACGTAGGTACCGTCCGTGGATGCGGTGGTGGTGATTGTACCGTCGGCGGCGATGCTGAGTGCCGGGAAAGCCTGGACGGGCAAAGTAGGGTTGCTCGAAGGGCACGAAGTGATGAATGCCGAAGCGATAGAGTAGACCTCTGAGAAATCAAGAGGGGTGTCTTCGGGTCCAGACCATCCGGGTCCCATGTCAACGGAGGACGAGAACCAACCCTGGTGACGAGCCTCGGTAGTGAGGATCGAACCGGCAACGGTAACGTAGGCAGCTTCGGTGATCGAAGAAGCGGCGCCGAGGTAGGCAGAGACACCGACGTTCTCAATCAAGGTGGCAGTTGCCATGAATGAGACGGGGTCGGTGACGCCTGGGAAAGCGTAGGTACACGGCTGAGTGGCGGCAGAGCCAAGCGCTCCGGAAAGAAGAGCGACGTGCTGGGCCTCATGCTGTGCAATGTTCTCAACTCGGTTTCGGACCTGATCAGATTGTCAGCAACAAATAGCGGTCATACCAGACTCAATAAGGACACTCACCCAGTCGGGGTAACCGGCGGCCATGAATGCGGCTTGGTCGAATTGGTCCAAAAAGTTGTGGTAGAAGTAGTCCTCGAGATGCTCAAGGGTGAGCGCATACTGGAGGATGTCGCTAGAGGGTGGTCAGTTATGATCGATGGTATACATCATGAGTTCAAAATAGGGGAGGACATGGAAGAGTAATAGGACGAAGAAGATATGGATGAGGACAGCCACTTACGTGTCAGAGATCGCACGCTTGGCCGGGAGGGCGACAGCGGCAGTAGCAGCGAGAAGGACAGCGGCGGCAGAGTACTTCATGTTGATTATTTGAGTTGAGTTGTGTGAGAGAGAGAGTTGAGGGAGTTTGGATTATATAGGTCTTTAAAAGTCGTTAAAGGAGTGATGCGGACTTGGAGGACTTGTTAGGGTCGTAAGTAGGAAAGTAAGTAAAGTAGGGGATGAGAAGAAGAGATGGTGTATTTTGCATGATCTTATATATCTCTTCCTCGATCGTCTGGAGTCAACAACCAAATCTCAAATGGGTTACGAGCCCCCCTTGCCTCAGACCTCAGCCCTCTCGTACGAAAGACAGTAGTAGTGTTAGTATGTATCATACCATAAAACAATGGTATCGTCCCATGTCTCTCCCTGTGTTAGTCGGATGGTATGGAGCTGCAAGACACATTGGACCGCATGAGACCACAAACACAGAGTAAATAAATGATAAATGTCTCAATGCCGTTGCTCACCTGTCCAACGGGCCGATCAAGTGACGTACAAGCCAAAAATCCCAAAATCCCAAAATCCCAATCAAATTCAAATCCGCAGCGCTCACGCCTGTGCGTCAGCACGGCCCGGGTTTTGTCAACTCAAATCACCATTTTTGATGACATACGCGTCAGGCCAGGCGGGCGACAAGAGGAGTTGGGGGGTGAGGGGAGAGGAGAGGGCGAGATTGTTCTGTTAGGTAAGTAACCGGGGATCGATTTACCCTTTAGATCTAGAAAACGTCGTCCCATGGGGTGATCGACGAAAAAATAAAAATAAATGGTGGCGTGAATGGTCGATAGAGGAGCCATATTCAGAAGGCGTAAACAACCCCTTTTGGACATGGACAACAACAAACCACCCCTCTTGTCAAGTCTAGCCACTTACGCCATCGATCAAACATGTCAGCTGCGGATCGGATCATCACACCTTGCGACTTAAGCTTTTTCTCTGTTTTTCCACCACACGGCTCTTTTCAGATGTCGGTCCTTTTTTTCAGAGCAGTCCACCCAGCCAAAAAGTAAGAGTCTCTACATGGCGGCCATAAAAAAGTACTAGTCTAGGCGTCGGCCGGAAAATCGGCGGAAGCAGAACGATTCCACTAGCAACATAACTCTCCGTCAGGGCAATACAAAAATAACGTACATCATAATAAAATAAACAGACTTGCAGTTTACGTCAGTTAGTCACTTCTGGACGACATCTTCTATTTACGTTAGTTAGTCACCTTTGAACAAAACATGCAAAGACCGTTCGTTCCCTGCCCGATGACCACACACGTGTATGCATTTGAGCCGGGATTGCACCGTTCCAGACCAACAACAACGCGCTAAACTGAGATGCAAACAACAACAACAACAACAACAACAACAACAGCGAAAACGACAGAATAAAGACGGTGCGCTGAACTACGAATGAATAGAGCCAAAATGCGAATGATGCCGTATATGTATGTGTTTGACTATGTGTCTAGTACACCCAGCAAATAGACTCCTCGTACAGTCCATCCAACGACTGTGCGGAAGATGATTGTCCGCGAATCATCAATAGATCGGTCTCTCACGCCAGGCATTACTGAACGACACAATCACTTTTGCTCTCCTTCCCTCTCACATGCTTCATCCTCTTCTCTTCTCCTTGTCCCGAAGGACGCTCCACGCTGACGCCGATTCGTACATCTGTGTCCTGTGAAAGTGACTTTGAATCCTTGTCCGCGGATATCGAGTTTTCATCCTTGTCCTGGCCTGAAATTGACTTTGACGCATCATCAAGCTCAAACCGAACCATGCTCTGCCGCCTCGAATCGCTCTCGCTCCTATCGCTCAACACGCTATTACGACTGCCATGACTTGCTCTGGTATCCAAGCTTGGACGTTCATGACCATATGGTTTTTGTGATACATTGCTTCCGGA
This sequence comes from Naematelia encephala, assembly GCA_002105065.1. Classification (NCBI taxonomy): domain Eukaryota; kingdom Fungi; phylum Basidiomycota; class Tremellomycetes; order Tremellales; family Naemateliaceae; genus Naematelia; species Naematelia encephala. The sequence goes on from MCFC01000030.1 coordinate 188,782, forward strand.
TCGTCGTAGCCCTTCTGAAGATCCCTGCGATTCTGCATGGACTGAGTCAACGTGTAATGTCGATCGAGAGCGTTTCCACTGATGCAATAGTTTGCCGGGCAGGGCAGCAAGGCTTGTCTCGCCACGTTCAAAGCTCCCTTGGCGAGATGGCGGACGTGACGGTATAGCCGGTTGCAAGAGGTCTTGTTGTCTAGCCAATAAAGCGATTTGTTCGTTGATATCGCATCGAGCACCGGCTCTGACTGCGCACGCGGTATGACAAAGGAGGCCACACGACTGGCACAGCACGCCGGCCTTCTTGAGACTGGTGTGGCAGATACGACAAATGATCGCTTTGTCTCATCAATATCTACAATGTACCGTTGATGCATGAAACTCTACTCACCCTTGCTGAAGGTCGTCTTGACCAGCTGATGTCCTTGTTGCGAGCCATCCGAGCCTTGACGCCCGTGCGAGCTGGCAATACTATTGCGGGTCCGACGACCGCCGTCCGGTGAGGTTGTTTGATCCGCAAAGAGGCGAGACGAGTCGACTCGTCGCAGGTCGATACTTACTCGTCTCAGAAACGGAACACTATCCTGTGGTCGTAGTGCCTGAAACATTTGTCAGATAAGGCACACCCAACGTGAAGTCTTGACGAACAATCTCAGGGTTCAGCTTCTTCACCCATGGATGTTCGAAGAGGACCACCGCTTCAGGTCGATGCTTAGGATCCTTGATGAAACACAACTTCAAGAAGTCTTCCAGATCAGGCGAGACATCTGGTAAAGGCGGCATCTCATCCTCAACGATACGGAACAGCACTAAGCTTATCAGCGGGATATCGACGAGAACGGAGATATGCTTACCGCTCATGCTGTTGGTGATCTCGGCATACGGTGGCTTCCCAGTGAGGAGCTCGATAATCGTGCAGCCCAAAGACCAGATATCAGAAGCTGGTGATGCGCCATTCAAACTAATGACTTCTGGCGCCACTGTTTCCTATCAGCAAATGAAAGAACGGTGTTTGAGAATATCTCACTCCAATTTGGCGTTCCAGCCACATCTCGACTAGTGGTCTTTCCCTGGGTAGCATCCTGCCTGATATTCTCCACAGCCTTCATATTGAGCGAGACACCGAAATCTGACAACTTGACATTGCCGTTCTTCGTAGAGAGGATATTGGCAGCTTTGAGATCGCAATGCACCACCTAGACATCGTCAACGACCCGCGTGTCGTTATAGCAAGTAACTGACTCCTTGGGAATGTAGATAGTCCAGTCCCTCTAGAATCTTGGCCACATAGCTTGAGACTAGCTTCTCGTTGAAATTTCCAAACGCTTTGAGTGTTTGTCCCAACGAGCCATTTTCAACGAACCTGTTCATCAGCCAAACTCCCGTCCATAGGGCGCAAGGCTACATGTACTTACTCCAGAACGATATTGAGGTACTCCTCATCTCGAGACATACCCTCGTATTTGACGATACTAGGGTGTGCCAAGCGTTTTAGTAGCTCCACTTCCCGCATAACATCCCGAACCTCTGCCTCTTCCATACCATGTAGCCGTATACGCTTTATAGCGACCATTTGGCCAGTCGACAAGTTAAGTGATCGATAGACCGAACCAAACTGCCCACGACCTATGCAATTGCCGAGTTGCTAAAGAATCAGGGTTCAGTTCGTTTTGAGCCCTGTGACTTACGTATCTGACGGGAGGTAGACCTGGTTCGCGAAACTCGAGGACCTGCAGAGGCTGACTTGCTCTCAAGATACTGCTCGACGAGTTGTCCCGGAAGATTGAAGGTGGACCGGTCGATGAGGAGAGGTTCACCATGGACTGGTTACGCATGTTCATCGGTTTCAATACCTCGTCGCTCCTCGCCGATGGATATTGTTCAGATTGTGGACGATCAAACTTGTTGCCCGGACGAGGAAGGTACTCTGACACCGACTGACTCGTCGCCAACGGGGCACCTCGGGGCCCAAGAGGGAAGGGCTGAGCTCGACCAGTCGGTGTGATCGGACGAGGAGGAGGCGAGAGCGATCGTTTGGCTGCGTATACTTTACCGTTCAGACTCAACTTCCTTGAGACTGAAGGCTTAATGCCTTCTTCTGAGATCGATGAAGAGCTCATTTCGTCCTCCTCAATCACTTTAGTCACTTCTTGCCGCCGAACCGAATGTCTGTGGCGAGGACTAGAGTCAGGACGCATGAGCCTTGCGCCTTCCAATGTAGCAAGAGACTGCGAGATCGCTATGCCTCTTTGATCATCCTCTGCCATTGCCAAGATCTGCAGAGAACTAGGTAGATCCTCAGTTGATAGCGCTGCCCCAAAGAACTTTGCCCGAGCATCATGCAGTGCCTTTTCAGACATTCTTCGCTCCCGACGACGCATGAGAGCATCATCTTCGTCGTCATCTTCGGCGAAATCGATTGCAGTCGAGTTATCCTCGCCGGTGACAGTGGCCACAGAAGAGCGCGTATAGCCGGAAGTGATCCTAGAACCGGACGAGATGAGACTTGGAGTCCGCTCCTGGGAATGCGCTGCGAATACCAATGAGTTACCACTGGTTCGATTCGACCTTGGTGAGTCAGGAGCGTCAGCAAAGGACACTTGAATCTTCGAACCAGTCGTATATCTGGGTCGAAGCGTTGGGCGGACTCCGCCCTGTGATGCCTTTCCGATAGGTGTCGTCGCCCTCGACGGAGATCCAGATGAGGAAGGCGATTTTGGGCGAATGGAAGGTGACATATTTGGTTGTGTTGAAGCCCTACGCATCGGCGATGGACGGATGAGCGAGCCCGAGCTTGAGCCTGAGCCTTCTTTCCTTGGCATAGAGATATCTGGCCCGAAGGTACTAGTCGTCGGTGTGCGGAATGAGGGATTATCTGCCTCTGGGGTTTTGAGGGTAGTGACGACCTGCAATTTGGTGTGCAAGTCGTTGGAACTGTCGGCAGAACGCGATCGGTCCATCGCTATGGACGCTACCGGGTTAAGTGCACTGTCCCGACTCAATCGACGTGCAGTCATCGAAGGAGCAGACATATTCAACTCGTGAACTTGGCGGCGCGAGACACTTGGGGATTGGGCGGACAATCGACGCGGACTAGCAGGCGGACTTGCACTAGGAGATCCAGGTGTAGAGGTAGCTCTAGACGGAGGTCTACTGCCTGACCTCGATCCCGCAGGAGACCGAGATGGACTCGTTCCTACCTGACTGCCAAGTCGTCCGAGTGCGATCAAAGTCCATGCAACTCGACCCAGACTTGTTTCAGATGCCTCTGCCAGGTCGTGCAGATTGAAGATGTCGGGATCTGGTAGTCCGATTGCCTGGCAAGCAGTGATGAAACGCGTGATGTTGGTTGCTCGTAGAATTCCGTCCTCTGAGATATTTACACGGGTGATGTGTGACGGTTGAGCGGGAAATAGATGGTTGAGTAGACTGAGGACGTCAGCCATGAACAATAATGAGACGACAAGTCCCACAAGCAAAGCAGAATTCCATCCTTGACCGCATCGACCCATACCTTCCTCTCCCTATCCTTGGTTCGCTCCCCAACCACAACAGTCCGGATCCTACTTTCCGCTCCGTCTTCAGTCCGTTCACCTGAACTACCGACTAGAGCAGCCGCCTTCGCCCAATCGCTACTCCAAGATTTCTCCATTCGACTCAAAGCGCTCAGCCGATCGTCCGCAATACCCTTCATCTCCATGTTCTTCTCATTCGTCACAAAGCTAGAGCCGCGAATGACCGATGTGAGATACTTGACGAGCAGAGATGTCGAAAGCCGAAGGAGATAGTGGTCGCGAGAGAGGGCTGTAGCTCCTTGCGATGGAGAAGCTGGGGAAAGCATGTCATTGCGCTTAACGTGGAAGTCGGGGGAAGCATAGGGACTGTTATGCTGTTTGGAGGGTGCAGGACGTGGTGTCGTGGGGGGCGTCTTTGATGTCCGTGGTTGTATTGATGGGCGATGGTAAGGCTTTTGCTGCGAGGATTCGGAGCCAGGTCCGGCTGATCGCTTCGAAGGAGTAAGATGGCTGGGTGATCCCGGAGATGAAATAGTATTGTGACTCGTTCTCGATTCCCCTGGGGTACGGTTTTCAGGTGTTACAGGTCGTGGTGCTTGTGGAAGCGGCTTAACTATTGATTCATGCGAAGGTCGTATCGCAGCTTGAGGACTAAACCCAGCTCCGACTGACACCTTTTTCATATCACCGCTTGCCTTCCTCTTCATCCCATCCACCGGTGACTTTGCCCCGAATCTAGCCCCATGGAACAAAAGTGACAGTGAATGCTTATGTGTCCTCTTCCGCTTGACCTCCCTCTCGTCACCTGCTGGAGTCACAGATCGAGGCGACTCTTCGATCTCCGCATAAGCCGCTAATGCCGATGTTGATAAGGAGCCTTTTGATAGAGATGGTTGTTGCCATTTACCGTCGTCGCCACGTTGCATAGCTGGTAGCTCTGACAGTGCGAAGCGGATGTTCCTTTCCCCTGATTGATCTGGCGATGAAGGTCTACTCCTTGTCACTCTTCTCATTCCAGCCTCAGCAGGCCCTGTCAACATTTGTCCATCAGGTACCGCTGTCCGCGCCCTCGATGGCTGCCCTGGCTTATCCGCCAAACCTCGAAGCCTCGATCTCGCCGACATGTGCACAGGCTCGGGAGACGTTGCTCGTCTTGAGAAGAGCCCCTTGATCCCTCTCCCAGGAGCTGTTGTCGGCACCGCCGGAGAGGCGGTAGGATACATCATGTCGTGCAAGAGATGAGGAGGCTGTGGTGGGTGCGAGGTGATCATTGAGAAGTCTCATGAATCCCGTTGTGACTCTCAGAGAGTCCGCTACATCAGTCAATCCTAGTCCAGTAGATTAAAGGACCTTGATGCATACCTTTTGCTGTAGGGGAGTTGGGGCCTTAGAGGCTAAACGCACTGCCTCGTTTCCGAGCTAAGCTCAATGACCGACCGTTGGTGACGATGAGGATTCGTGGAACGAACGAGGCTTTGCTGCGACGTTTGTGGTGACGTTTTGAGTAGACTGTGATTACAGAGAATCATAGGTCCTTTCAAGGAATAAGAAGCACAAAGGTCAGAGAAGAAATCCCTCCCTTCTAACCGGGGAAGCGGCCGGAATCCTTTCGAACCTCGTGAGCACGAGTCGCGATTGGGTAAGAACGTTCAGGGAGGGAGTTGATGGTGAAGGTATGATGCGGGTGATGAGAATGACGAGAGTCATGAGGGGCTTCGTGATGATGGGGGACGCAGTTTATACGGGGTCTTACTCACTTGGCGGGTCGCCCGTATCGCGGGAAGATCGCCCCAGATATGGGGCGGCCAGGATGTCTGACAACTAAGTTCAAGGGGGGGTCGCGTAGATAGGATTGGTAGAGATGCGAGTAGCTAGTGAATGGGAAACAGTAAGCAGTAAGCGTCGCTGGCCGGAGCCCAACCAAGCAGACATCAAGACCTACTCACTTCGGATCATACGCCGCCCTATCCTTCCTTTCGGGCACTACCCTTCTCCGCCAGCCAACACCACGCAATCAAAGTAGGGTTATATGAAGCTAGCTCGTTGACCTAATCGCCTAGCCGTGAGAAATCTAGAAGACACTACTACGCTTTACGCCTTTGATGAGGAGGGTAGCGTGTAGTTGACGTTAGTCCGAATTTAGGAGAGCGTAGACGTCTCCTCTGGCTCAGGTCATTCAATACCAAAATCAAAGATGAAAGCTTGGAAAACAGATTGTGTACACCAAGTGATCAGTCGGCTGACATGGACGGGCTAGTCGGAATCGCAACAACACACACAAAGACTGTCAAGGGGCGGGTGGCAAGCTCTCTCTTCTCCTTGCATTTCGTTTTTTGTTTTCTTGGGGTAATCATATCGTCAGTCAGGTGCTACGATGACATACACCTTGTGCCGCCGATGAGCCGAGGAGTAATACATATATGTGCGGGGCTAGAGAGAGAGAGAGAGATTCGGGGGAAAACAAAAATCAAATGTGCGAATCGAGAGGAAAACAAAGTGTGAATGGCGTAGGAATTGAAAAAGTGTACCTGACACCGCCCAAAGCTTTAACAGCTATGAGTTGCTAGAGACGGGCAGGGATTTGTCATGTGATCAAATGAAGCTTTGAAGAAGCAGGTAGATAGGACCAGAACGTATAAAGAAGATGCAGGATGTCTTTGTACGGTATGTATGTATGTATCATGCATGATTATTCCACGTCGTCGGCCACACCAAACAACCCCTTGATGTCCTCCCAGAAAGCATCATCTCCTTGCTTCCTCAATCTAGCTTGGACCTCTGCCGAGCTGAGCCAAGCCCATTCTGACCATGGTGACGATTTTGATAGTTTTGGTTCACCAGCCAGGACATGTGATCGTAAGAAGAATGTCTGTAACGCAATCAGCACGAGTTCGTGATTCTTTCCTTGTTATCCACTCACTCTTTCCTCTCCGTTCTTTACGACTCCGATCGGTTTCTTAGTGACCAACCAACTATCCAAGCCCTCTCCACCCAAAGCGCCTTGGACGCCAGTCAATCTCTTATCCACAGCTTCATGCAATACTTCCTGATCTTGTACTCTGGTAGTAGGGAACTTCCACTTTCCTTTCTCCTTGACCAAACAGAATATCTCTTCTTCTGGCCATCTCTCTAGACTCTTTTCCTTTCGCGCAGCATCTTCTTTCTCCCATTTGTCTCGGGGTAATACAGTAACTTCTGGTTCTCCAGGGATATCACCTACATCAGGAGCTTTTCCCGCGATACTTTTCCCGAATGTCGCACTTTCATACTCGTATGTACGCAAATCGAAACGACGGGCAGGTAATGAGCCTGCACGGAAATAGAAGTTGGTAGGAGTCGGGTTGGAAATGGCATTGCGAAGGGCTAGGTTGGAGGCGTGATATGTCGATTCAAGTTCTGATGGGCTATGTTGCAGAAGAGGTGGTCGAGAGAGAATGAGAGAGGCGTAGATAGGAGGTGACGAAGAGCTGATAGACGTCGTTCTACGGGGTCGAGGTGGAGGAGTAGGAAGATCTATGCTACTTGAAGATGAAGATGAAGCAGCTTCAGTACTGGCGAATCGACGAGCAACTGATCTGATCAGCTGCCAGTTAAGACACTCTGAAGGCGCTTGGACTTACCTCGTACAGCCGATCGAGCTCCAGGCATAACCATGCGTGATCCTGATGACATGCTGAAATCTCCGTGTCCTCCGACAGTAGGCAGTACTGGTGTGAGGAGCACGTATAATGGACAAGAACGCTGTTGAAGGTGCGTCGAACACGAAATTTCAAGTATACCCGTTTCCTTATTCGGGCCTACTGATAAGTCCCTTCTAGTCTTTGCCCACATATTTAGCCATGTCGAACATTTTGCAGTTGCGATCGATGCACATAGCGATGTGGTCATGATATGTCTGATTGCTTCTCAGATATATCTGAGGTTTTATTCACAACAACACAACTAGCAGCAAGTTGAATTGTCAGGAACCAGTGTTGTAGGCTCCCCTTGTTCATGAGTGGCAAATCGCATGGAGATATCGAGGGCCTATGAGATACAGTCGA
>MCFC01000031.1:0-196091 GCA_002105065.1 Naematelia encephala
TTGTCATCCAAAGATGGTGACAGCTTGGGGGTAAGCTCGTGAATTATGATTACTTGAATTCCAGCTTATCTGCTTCAAGTTCGGCACATATGAAGTTTGCCTGGGTAAGCTACTCAAACTCCAAATGAAACGGAAGCTTATAGATGCAAGATCTTCTACAAGACTGGACGATTAAGAGTGGCAATCTCTACTGCAAACATGGTACCATATGATTGGGAGTTTATTGAAAATGTAAGGATCGGCATACTTCACCTGTTCTTTACATCTGAAGTCCATCGCTGATGATTCAACCCATCCATAGACGGTTTTCATCCAGGACTTTTTACCCAAAAGTCCCTCTTCAACCTCAGCCTCTCTGATGGGTGACGATTTACGCCAGTCATTTGTCAAGCTCTTCACGCACCTCAATATATCCAAAGGCTTGAAACAGCTCAAAACTTCTCATCCCGCTGGGAAGCTGATCAAGCTTGATCACACCGACGATTTTGCCAGTACAATGTCGTGGGATTGGAGTCGAGTGAAAGTCAGGTTGGTAATGAGTGTCCCTGGAGCGTACAAGGGACCAAGAGAGATGGATGAATGGGGTTTGTGTAGACTTGGTAAGGTTCTGGATGAAGAAGGTTGGAGAGCTGGTAAGGGAGAGGTGGCGAAAACCGAATATCAAGTGAGTGTTGTGAGAATCTTTCAAGGCCGCTGGCTGATGGTTGTAGGGGTCCTCTCTGGGGCAATACTCGCTGGACTGGTTCGACACTTTCTACCAAGCGTGTTGTGGTAAGACGGCAAAGGATCTATTCGGACGAGCGAAGCATTCGGGATGGCCTCCTATGAAAGTGTTGTTCCCTACATTAGCGACAGTAGATGCGAGTATCGCCGGACGGGCTGTAAGTGTCGGTGCAAGACTAGATGCCGGTTTGCTGATGATGGTCTTAGGGTGGAGGTACGATGTTTTGTGGTAAAGCCATGAATGGTGTCACGAGACATCTTTTCCACGATGCGAATTCCAAGCGCGGTGGCGTTCTTATGCATTGCAAGGTGAGTCTGCACTATGATTGGATTGCGTTTCTAGTCGCAGAATACTGATTTGCCGCAGATGCTCATTGCTATTTTTGAACCTAAAGGGCAGAGTCTGAACACCTCTTTGGTGTCCTATGAGAATGGTAAAGACAAGGCCGAGGATAGAGGCGGTGGTGAGAGTGGGATTGGAGGCTGGATATACGTGGGGAGTCACAACTTCTCGTCTGCAGCTTGGGTATGGTCATCTTCACGTATACTGGCTAGCTGAAGCTAACTTGAATTCTCAAGGGCACGATAAACAAGAAGAGTCAACCGCCGACTTTGTCCATCAGGAACTACGAAATGGGTATTGTCTTCCCACTGCGTAAGTTGCAAGACGCGACAACCATATGCCAGATGGAGTTGACGCTTATGGTGTGTAGCTCTGAAGAATGCCAACAAGGTTGCAGATAAAGTAGCTCCGTATCGTCGTCCACCTCGACCTTATGCTACCAATGACGTTCCATGGGTGAGTGCTGTGTTGATTGTTGGTGATGTGGAGCTGATTCGAGGTCTTCCAGAGCCAGGAACTCATGCCTCGTGATGAGTGATATCGTCAGGCTCGTCGGTTAATGTCTATATTGCATTGACGATTCCTCTATCAGCATTGAATCCTTCTTGTAAATCACTCATCGAAACCTTTTTGCACATCGTCGTTGAACACATACTCTTTCTGTATTTTCATCCTCTTCAACGAGCTCCAACCCTATACACTAGTTGTTAAACGACACCATCCCTTTGAGCCTTGATATTAGAACAATGACATATGCATACGTATTTCTTCCCCATGTACAATTCTTCAGAATAGTACAGTCTACTCATATCAATAATGATTATTCTCTATCTGATCCACGTGAAACCTTGTCATAAGCGCCAAAACAATCTGGGACATGTGTTCGACGCCACACGCCACAATAATGAACAACATCGGCAAATGCGGCAATGGGTTGGTTGTTATACGGAGAAATTAGAAAACACTAGTTTTACGCCTCTTTGACTAGCGGTGACTGACTAACTAACTAGCTCACTTCTGAACACGAATTTCAGACCCCCCCCCCCCCAAAAAAAAAAGAAGGCACGCCCCAAGAATGAAGAAGACTTTGAAGAACAAGAACCAATATATCATGCTACTGCACATAGATGGACGTATCCCCAATCCGGCGTAGAGCAGACAAAGCATTTGCATGGAGTACGTACAGTATGATTAAGATAAAGTAATGCTTGAGGGGCCGTGATAGCTATCTCTGTCTTTTTTCAATCTAGTAAACGATCCCATGTTTTCTGTATTTTATATATCGCTTTGAATTTTTGTAAAGCACGTTGTCATTGTTGTAGACAACTGGGTGCTATATAGTAATTAGACTGTAAAATTCATTAATGACGAATATGCAATACGGTACATGTGATAAAGATACGAGATTTCTTATCTCAGGGAAAAGTATCGCGTCCTTTAGATGTCCCGCCCCTCAGGCCAAAAAAAGAGGGTAGACAGCGGCAAGCGAACTAGTAACGATTTAGTTGATCGGGCCGATATTCCGAGGGATAAACCGGAGAAGAAGAGAGAAAAGAAGCGAGGAGGCGGATTAAGAGGAGACAGAGAGAAGAGAAGGAGAAGAAGAAAGACGAGACGAAGAGATGTACGGGTTGGTTTGTTTTGTTCAGCACGTGTCGAGGTGTAGAACCGGAAGGGAGATAGATAACTACTCGTACGGCCGTGCTGAAAAGAAAGTAGTACGGATGTTTTGGAAGCCGGCTGACTCATAACTGGAAGACGGACCGAAGGGAGATACGGCTGTCTTAGAAGTCTAGAACACGGGATGTAAGAGAGTTTATCAAAAGTAGGAAAAGTCTCTAGAGGAGAGATACCGGCTAGAGATACCAATAATAAATAAAAACACTAGGCACACATGTTTGTGTGGGCATGTGCTTCTACTGGAATCCTGAGGGAAGCTACCGGGCACAAAGTCCTTGATTCAGAAGAAGGGATAGAGAGGTAGGCAGAAAGAGAGAGGACGGAAGTCTCGGGCAGTGCCCATCTTTTTTAATCAAGTCATCAAGTCATCCGTGCGGATGACTTTTTGGTTCTTTATTGCTGTACCCAAGCGGAGACGGTACTCCGTAATGAATGCTTGAATGAATGCACGGTCCTTGATCGGGAATACAATATACGGTGATATTCCCATAGTGACAACAAAATCATCGATTGATGGAACTCTTTTGACTCCCACCCATCATCTATCGTTACTTGTCTCCCCGCACTCCCATCCACAACCCCCAACAAGTAACTCGGCAGACATTCGTCAACTCGTTACCGGCGCCCGACTCCCATTTGTCCTCACTCCCGGTCCTCCGATCAAGGTTATCAGTAACGGAGCACAGACGATACTCTAGATTGTGGACAAGAGCGAAGAGGAAAAACTCGACCAAGGTAAGGGCGGAAAAAAAAGGAGTCGTAAGTCGATTCCAAATCTTTCACCATTTCCGATTCCGCTTCTTAGCTTCTTCTTCTCCCCCCCTCACCTGTTTACTATTACTCGTCTCTCATCTCGTGGCGCCAGCCATTCATACACGAAACGCTCTTCCACCTGTTTGTTCCGAACTTGCTTCTTTTACTTGCAACACCTGACTTGGACGATCACTTCAGTCGGGGAATATTCAGATTATCAAGCAAAAACGTGGCATATCACCAACAACACCCGGTTGTCGCCATCACTGAATCATCCTCCTCTCTCTTTCTTTTTTTTTCGGTCTGTGCGCTCAGCCCCGTTTTGACCGGATAGAAAAAAGTATCGATACCGACCAAAGCGTAAGTCCTCTACTCTCTCCACCCCGTACATATCCTTCATGGATCCTTTCTATCTCGATCCCCCCTTGGTTATCCGATCCGTTTCGAGGCTAGTGACTGAGTCCCCCCTTTTTCTTGGAGGATTGATCAAAGGAGTTGAGAGTCTGGACCTTCCTGCTCCTCCTTCACCCTCTCAAGTCCCTCCTTCCATCTCGCAGAGCATAATGGAGAGTAAGGCAAGGGGTCAAATCAGCACAGACCAAATACGTTCTGACCCGGCCCTGCCGGATTTAACGCTTCAACCCTCACTGCTCTTTTTGTCTTCTTGTCTTCTACCTTTCATCATCTAGTCTTGCGAGACTCCCTCCCTCCCTCTCCTTGCTCTCCCTTCCTCGCTGCAGAGTCATCTCTCTTGCTTGCGCTGCTCGGTGTTAGCCTCGAATCGACCTTTCTTTCACCAACCCTGTCCTTCTGACTCACCAACTCCAAACTCAACTCGCCTTCGAGTCGTGGCAGGCAGACTTGTTCCCTCTTCTTTTCCGCCTATCCTCCATCGCTCCATCGCCCTCTCACCACCCGCCGACCATTCCCCCGTTCCCATCTCCTCTCACAAAGTTAAAAAGAGCTCATCATGTCTCCCCCATCTGATAGTACAATCTCACTTCCAGGTATCGCATCTTTCCAAACTCGACCACTACCACCTCATAGACACTTTCCATCATCATCACCACGGACACTACCCCCCGTACGCCCAAGCCTTCGCACTCTTCGCACTCACGATTTGCCCAAATCCCTCAATCCTCCCAGGAGCGCCATCACCAACAGGCAGACATCTTCCGCGGCCTCAAAGTCTGGCGGTAGGCCGAGGTTTTACTCAGTCTCCAGTGCTGCTCCTACTCTTCCACCCATACCCAGCGCTTCACTTCAAGGCATGACTGAGGCTACTTTCGACGTGAGTAATTCTGCGCTTCCTCCATCGTCCATCGCACCTGAGACCCGTGCTCAAGCTTCTTAGACTCCGTCCTTTGATTCCCTTCTGAGCAACGACTTGCGACACGATGATCGGAATGGACCGACCTTGGGCTTGACCGGTACATTCGGGTTACATCACTCCCAGTATGATGCTTTCGGCGAAGGTCCACCTGCCTACCAAGCTCAGCCCTCGGGAGGATATTATCCTACCGGTTACCCGACCCCCTCCCACCTCTACAACAGCCGACCTTCCCTACCAGCAATTGACACAGCTCAATCACCATACCAGACCTACCACTCTCAATTCACATCAGCAGCTTCCTCCTTGTCCGCAGGGATGTACGACGGTCAATCAGTCCAAGACCTCGAGCAGCTAGCAACCCCGAACCCGAACCCACATGCACCCTTCAACTACTCTCCGCAGCAGTATCACCCTCATACACAATACGACATGCTGCACCCCATGGATCCTCGGATAACCGGTTTGACACTGCCTCCGAACCACTTTGACTTTTCAGTGCCGCCATCTCTGTCTTCGGGAACGATTTCTCCGAGCTCGTTACAACCTCAACGGCCCGAGTCATTCCTCACTCATCTGTTGGGCGATCGAGAATCAAGGGGGTCCATCAGCTCGATTGACAGCAGTCGAGATTCGACCTACGGAGACCACAAACCATTCCAACACCCATATTTCGACCATCATGATCTGGCTCCCCCAATCGAACCGAAAGCCACCGTACCCGAACCTAACCGTCCTCAGCAATTCGCCTTGGACGTTCCGAACCTCAACGTTGCCCGACAGGCAAGTATGGACAGAGCTGTGGTGCAAGCTGCCTTGCGGGACTGGATGATGGCGTCAAACCGGCTCGATCTTGGTGAACTCAAGATGGTCATCTGGACTCCCAAAGTCGCGCAAAAGTCATACGGCAATGAGCGACGATACCTCACTCCTCCACCTATGGTCTTCATGTACGGAATCGAGTGGTTCACCAGGAGTCAAGATACTTGCCCGATATCGCCATTACTGCAACCCCGCGTCTCTATATCACTCGCCAACCGACCGCCTGAGCGGGACGTCGAAACTCAATGGCATTCGGTCGAAGGCGTCAACCTGGACATGAAGAAGAATATATCCGAACTCAAACCTGCAGACAAACCTTTCTGGGGATGCGCACTGGGATCTCAACTTTCGGCAAACGAGGATGATACCAAGACTGGACCAAAGATTCACGTCACAGTGACTGTCAAGGGACCTCATAAGCACCATGCGGGAGCTAATGGATGGGGACCCATGAAGGGGACAATGGAGGATATCAGGACGGAGGACGTGCTTGGACAATTCTCCAGTGTACCCATTCAGATCATTTCAAAGGCGTCAAAGAAGAAAACCGCCAGCAAACAGCAGGAATGTGAGTAACATCCGGCCTACATGAAACGGGGTATTCACTAACTCGGTGCAGCGGTCGTCACCCATGGTTCTACGGTATCTCTGTTCAACAGGATCAAAGCTCAGAGCCAGCAGACCAAATACCTATCCGTTACTCCAGACCCTACTCGAGTCTACGGGACCGATGGTAAAGCAGTTTCAGGCGCTGTGGCGCCGGTCATCCCACCTGACGACAACCCTTTCCGTGGCTTCAGCAGCAGTCCAGGAAAGATGTGGGAATCATTCATTGTTTGGCTTGTCGACCCAAACCGAGCTGGAGGTGAAGGACATGTTCAGAATCCCAATCCTAACTGGCCTCGCATTCCAGCAAATGCCATTCAACCAGGCCAACCCATCGCTCATCCCATACGGTACAACTCGATCGTTGTCCTTCAGTCAGTGCAGACGGGTCTGTGTTCACCGAACCTCGTCATTCGACAAGTCGAACATAACGAGGTCCGAGGGAACGATGGTACAGCCAATGATCCCTATGCGTGTGCTCCCGATGGCGAACTGCTGGGGGACCTCGTGTCACATTTGCAGAAAGTCGCGTTTGAAGTATATCAACCTGACGTGGGCGATAATACTGTGGGAGGACTTTACATGGCATCTCAAGATGCGGAAAGGATTGCAGGCAAATTCGTGCAGAGTCAGAAACAGTGGTCATTGAATGAGCAACCGACACAAAGACGGAGCGCTTCGCGGGATAGTAGTGTCAACTCAACACCAAATCAACGTACAATCCTGCTGCCGATGACACCACACAATGGTCCTTTGCATCTTCCAAACTCTACACCGACCAGCCCGATATCGACTTCATCATCTATCGATTACTTTGCGATGCCAAGTCGCAAGCCCTCATCACAATCTCTCTTCTCACCGACGTTGGGCAACGAGGCCACACTCCCATCTTCAGGCGATAGTGGACCAATGCGTCGACCACGACCTGAATCGGCTGGCAGGCACAATCCCCTTCAACGAACCTCCAACAAGAAGCGATCGGACATTTCTGCTCATTCTTCAACGGATAGTCTGGTTGATTACCTTCAGACCGCCACACTGCAATCACGTCCAACTCATAGCTGGTCATTGCGTGTTGAAGAGACTTGTATCTGGTATGTCAAAGCTTGAAGATGGATATCCTACGAGTCTGGCTGATGAATTGTGATAGGAGTATTGTGGGGACAGAATCAGTCTCATATACATTCTTCATACCGCCAGCCTATCGGAATAGCCTCACACAACCTGTGTCTCCCTTCCCAAGGGTTGATAGAGTCATTCGTCCAGGCGGTCCGATCGATATGGGTCCTCCTGGATTGAAGAGAATGACCCAGACTTTCACGCCCTCTACGACAAAGCCTTTGATTACTCTGTGAGTCCCCCATATAGCTGCGGTCTTTTCTCCTGGGACTGACATTTGTATTCTCTTTTCAAGGTACGGACAAGGATTCGAAAAGACTGTGGAAGGGGGGCCAAAACATATTGTGTTTTACGGTGATCAACCAGCAAGCCACAATGAAGGTCGATGGTGAGTCTCGGCACGGCGGACCCACATTTATTTTGCACGATTCTGACGCGCTGGTTTCAGTGGCGAAGTCATGGCTGCTTCTATCCCTGAGACACCTATACATCATACGGTACCCGTCACACTCGTGTCGCAGAATGGCCAAGTCATCATTCCAACAGGAATCACATATCCCGATTTCATCAAGAACAAAGCCGCGACGAGCTTCCATCATTAGTTAGGCTTTATGGAATCTGGGATAATGAGAGACAAAGATCTCGTGCAAGGTGTGAAGAATTCTTGTTTTTCGATCTACCCTTCTTGTATCCTGTCACCTTTATCTTCTCTTCTCGCTCTATCTTGATCTTTCTGTGTATCGTGTACCTCTAGGATTTTGTGATAGACCTCTCTCTCTCTCTCTCCCCTCTTCTTTGTGGTTTTTCGTTTCTTGTCGACTCTTTTGTCTCTTTTGTGTTTCTTGGGACGTGCAAAGTGACTTTTTGAAGATCTTTAAAAAAAATGACATTTCGACACTTGTAAGATATCTGCCAGACTAGAGCAGTATGTATGACATACAATAGATGCATGATGACACGTTTACTCTATTTCTTATATGGGTTTTTATCCTTCTGGCATCACAGCACATCCAAAAGTTTAAAGACATCTAAAACTCGAAGTCCAAAATTTGAGATCATACATTGTCTTCAAGATCGATCTGATGTCGCTCTTTTGCGAGACGTATACTATATATAGACTACTTACTTCATTGCAGTCCTTGTTGATTTTGGGTTTGCTTCTAATTCTTATCCGCCATTCTCGCCATAGTTTAGGGTGTAGATGTAGGGTGTAGATTCGTGTGTAGATATGTGGTGTGTGGGTTCGAGTGTAGATATTAGGGGTAGATGTGCCTTAATAAGTCTTTCTACTATTTCTCGTACTGACACGTCTCCGCCATCGTCCTCTTACAAGAACGAGTCCCAGAATGATGATTGCTCCCAAGAAGAAAATGACTGCTGATGTTCCTTTTGATATTCCTAGTATTCCACTCAGGGTCCGTCGTTTAGTTTTATCGTCGCCGCTCAATGTATCTTGATCTATATTGGCTGCTTTGGGTTTACCTGTGGCTAATGGAGCGCCAGAGCGAGATTTAAGACCTGCTACGTTGGCCCATACTGCTTGAACGATAGGTTGAGTATCTTCCTATATTATGATATAGGGTCAGATAGAGGTTTTTTTTAAAAAGAAAGACTTAGTATAGGCGATAGAAGATGACAGATCAGAAATGGGAGTGGGAGTGGGAGGAGTGGGAATTGGGGTGGAAGTGAGAGATGCAGTGGAAGCGAGAGTTGGAGTGGAAGCGAGAGTTGGAGTGGAAGTGAGAGTTGCAGTGGAAGTGTTGGAGTGGAAGTGAGAGTTGCAGTGGACTCAAGAGTTGGATTCGGAGTTCTAGTTGGAGTAGAATGCAGGGGTTCGCCAAAAGACTTACAGCAGATTTACGTATCCTACTAGACAAAGCTTCGAATTCGCCTTGAATAGCGTCCAACTCCTTCTTCAACCCTTTTTCTCCTTTTTCCAAACCATCAAGTCGGTCAATCACTCGATCAACCTGATGATTCCCAGTTCCCCTCGGGACCTTGTCCTGTTCTGAAGCAGTATCCGACAGAGGAGAAGCGCCTTGCTCGATTTGTGCATTTAGGACGTTCATAGAGTCGAGAAGTGTCATTTGATACGCTACTAAAGCTTCGGCTAGCCTTGTATCCTATAGCCAATCATGTCAGGTATGCACTTTGGATGGTAGAGAGCCAGAAGTTGAAAGTCAGGAGAAGAGATTGATAGTTTGGGACAGCGTAGACTCACAAAGGTACCGGTAGAAACAACGTCGTCCTCTGTCGTTGTACCGTCTTCGGTTGGCGGTGATACCACTGGTGGTGAATTACGGAATCGCCATGGGACGTAAGACTGTCCATTCACATCAGGTGGATTTATACATATAACTATAGTGTATCAGCAGTCTATCGCCGATGGATCAACGAGCAAGCAGAAACCTCACTATGCTGCACTTCGCCATTCACGAATTCATCCTGAAATGTCCCTCTTGCACTACCGCGATTGATCAAGAACGCAGTAGGTTTGCCATTCTCCGGAGCCTTTGGACACCTAGGTCCTCTAGTTCCACTGAATATAGCATCGGGATCCACGGTATTCCGCAAGACAGTGAAATCTTTTGCAGACGAAACGACGATTCCATAACCAAAATGTCGACCGTGGAAGGTATTATCGGTGACTGATGCGGAATGTACGATACTTTCCGTATCGTCGGACCATGATGATGGGCCTATAACGATACCCACTTTTAGGTAACGACCTAATGCGTGGAAATGATTATGGTGGACTGTCACTCCAAAGTAATCTCCTTTCCATGGTGCATAATCAACTAGGTTGATTCCTGTATCATGACCAAGTGCGTCAATACAGGCTCGTATTGCAAGTCGTTTGAAGGCCTGAGAAAGCTTACCACCAAGCACGACTCTTGTTCTGGCGTATATCTGGTTATTCCGTACTTCAGTTCCCGCAGAGCCAAACAGCACAATAGCACCGTCCGTCGCATCGTATACGATATTGTTCTCGACCAGTGAATCCTGACACGCAAGACTGATTCCATCCGCGCGAGGATTCCCACTGGGAGGGTCGATACGCTCTATCGTCCCGTCATACTCGTCGTCCCACTCCTCCCCGCATGGGCCCTATTTCCCATTCAGCAAGTCGTATATAGAGAAGTTAAGAAGATGTGACACTTACAATCTCATTATCCGCTACCACTGCTTTACGGCAGTTGAGCCTATCTCCTTCTCGAAAATGTAATGCAGACCATCCCCTGTCCACTATCAGCCATCCACGTCGACACTGAAGCGAAGCACATACCTCGGCTCGTACAGCCTACAATCTCGGATGGTCTGTCCATCCGCATTGCCCATCTCAACGAGTGCCTGTCCCATTGGCACTCGAAACAATTGTGGTCGATTCCCATCGACGACTATTGACTTTATCGTCGCGAATCCACATGCCTTACAATCCGCTCTAAACATTCAGGCATTAGTACCGTACCTGACTGCAGGTGAACAACCGACTGGATCGCAATAGCCTGATCCTTTCCCTCTACGATCAGCAGAGCCCTGTTTCTGTCTTTTGGATCCCCTTCTGTGGTCAGAGTCTGTCTCGAGGCCGTGAAGAAGATCGTAGCGTTCAGACGATGGACTGAGCCAGGACATAACGTGACTGTGGCTGACTTTCCACCTAACAGATCATCAGTTCCTTCCAGGCGAGCAGATAATGAGGCTATCAATTGTTGGGAATAGCGCACAGACCTTTGGCAAAGGCGGCGTTTATCTCTTTCTCCGTTCCGGACGGCAGGCATTTTGACACTCTGAGAGGTCCCGCGGCGGCCGAAATGAGGGGCAAGAGACAGATGACGAGTGAGGAAAGGAGCATCTTGGGTCCTAAAGGGGATCCTTGAACCCTCTCGACGAAGCCGGAGCCACCTTTGCTTGCCGACTGTTGCTTGGTCTTGAGAGTGCAAGAAATGTGATTATGTTTATCGGTACAGTACGTGTAGATGATGTTAATCCTTTTTATCAGCGCGTCCGTCTTTGGATTTCAGGCACTGCTTTATATGGAGGTCTCGTCATTTCATCATCTGTCTCTCATCTCTCCATCTCAACTACCATCTCATGCCAGATAGTAACAACAACTCTTATGTGGTCATCTCTGGTGGGACTGGAGCCAACTCGTTCGTCTCAGCCTTTGGATCCTCACCAGCGTTCGTCTTGCCCGTATCAGACGATGGAGGCTCGTCAGCCGAGATCCTGCGTTGTTTCGGCGGTCCTTCCATTGGGGATATACGTGAGTCAGCATGCCCGCACATTGTACCATGGCTGATATGATGCTTATCATTCAGGCTCAAGGTTGATTCGACTTATACCTGTAGTTCAGGATGCCGACAGTATAGAGGATAAAGAGATAGAGGCTATATACAACCTCATGGCATTTCGGTTTCCGGCCGACGTTCCCGATAAGCTGTCCAAAGATATATGGGAGGAAATCGTCGAGGGACGAGGTAGTCTGTGGCAAGATATAGGCGAGGACAAGCGGGAGTGTATACGAGGTGAGCTTACGACAGAGAGGTTAGGGGTTATTAACGTGGGGTAGCATTCTTGGTACACTTTCAGACCCTATGTCTTCGTCGCGCCCACAAGAGGTTCTCATTCCGCAATTTCTCCCTGGGCAACGGCTTCTTGACTGGTGCTCGTGAATTATTCGGGTCTTTGCCCAGTGCTATATTCCTCTTTAAATCAATCGCCGGCTTAAATGTAAGCCTCCTTTCACTTCAGTGCTCTCTCTCCTAATGGGATATCCCAGCTCACGTCCTGATCTATACAGGCAGGCGTCCAGGTCATTCCCGTAATTAACACAAACCACACCATCACTATCGCTGCAAAGCTGGCAAACGATCACACATTGGTCGGCCAATGCAATATCTCTCACCCCATCCCTGCTGCAGAAACTTTGAACGGCACATCCGATACCCTCCTTCGACAGCCCCATCCAGTATCACAAGCAGCATTACTGCTCCATAGCCGAAGAAGAGATTCTCGAACATTCGATACGACCTCGTTTCTCTCTTCGGTTGATACGTCATCCTTTGATGAGATCCGTGGCTCACTCGATACGCCAGTGGAAACTGCCAGTGATGGGAATCTGGGATACCGAAAGGGCGAGCATGAAGAACCTCTTGAAGCGCCTATTGAGCGGATATTCTATATCAACCCTTACGGACAAGTACATTTCCCCCACTTGAGAGCCCAAGCTTGGAGCTCACGAAGCAGGAAATCTTCCCTGACCCAAATCCGTCTTTCCTCGCCGCTCTCTCCTCTCGCTCTACTCTAGTCTACTCTTGTGGCTCTCTATATACTTCAATCGTCCCCACTCTTGCCTTGAGGGGAGTGGCAACGGCCATCGCGACTTCCTCGACCCTTCGCGCAAAAGTCCTTTTCCTCAACGTTGTTAACGATCGCGAAACACCGGGATACACCGCAATAGAGTATGTCGACGCCGTGGTCAGTACATTGCGGAGGTCTGATAGGCCCCACAAACACGGTACATCACGTGGCAATGGATCAGCATGGCCCGATTCAAAGCTTGTATCGCATCTGGTCTACTTGGAAGAAGGAGCAGTAGAGGTCGATCCAGCAGCCATCGAGGTATGTGCTCAGTCAAAGAAAGACTATGTTATTTGACAACTAACAATCTCATTAGGCACTTGGGGTGAAAATTGTTATGGTGCCAAAGAATATATATGGCGATACGACCCTCTTCTCGCAACAGGCAGTACAATGGGCCATGGCTCAGATCCTTCCTACATGAGCCATCGCCGGCCTTGTCGTCTTGGGCGCGAGCAGACAAATACATCAACAAAATAATGACATCGTCTCGTAGCATCCGATCAGTACTGTATACTACGTGTTGTAAACCAGGAAATGGTGTTCTTCGCACGCTGAAAACGTCCAAAAAGCTGCATACTGCTTTCACGTCAGAATACATGCCACAGAGGCTAGGAGCAGCTCAATACGTACCCCTCTGAGGAGTACATACAATTTTTGCTATGAAGTATGCATGCAGCAGGCACATTGATTATGCAACAGTCTATCCGCCTTGTATTCGTATTATTATACCGCAATATCACAATCTCAAAAACAATCTGTCGGAAATAAGTTGTGGAACTGGTGTACTGTAATAGAGCTGCATGCTCAGTACCCGTGAACTTGACTGCGTCTCCTCTGATCCTGGTCGGGAACCCACCCTGAGCTCTGTTAGCCATGGGCCAATGAGCTCCAAATTCGATGCTGAGATTGGGGTTCCATCTTGATCGCCATGCGCAATCAGAACTCGGACCTCATCTGTGATCAGACGTCCCAAATGGTTCCTCATTTCTTCTTCGTCGAAATTTCTCCTGTGAGCGGTAGTTGGTGGGCCACTGATGATCGATGGGTATTTTTCCACAAGGCTACGAAGATTGCGCCTCATGTCCACATACATCCTAGTCATCGTCGATTCCTTCAGAATCAAATTTCGATCATTGATGCGCCTTCTCAAAATGTCATCAGTCAAAGCATTCCCCGACAGGGTCAGGCTGTAAGGAGAATAGCAAGAGTTGATGGTGGGGAATCGCACAGAGGGGATAAGAAGATGATTGTCGTCTTGAGTGCTAGCGTCTTGAGAAACAGGGAGGAAAGAGCTGTCAATTCTTACCTCCTGCAATGGAGGATTGGTATTCGGATACCCGCTGTACAGCTCTCTGCGTCGGATTTCTCCGTTCAAAGTCGTCAGAATATAGTCGAATACCTGTTCGACATCTGTCATCATGGCCATCTCTTCATTCAGAGGCGAGAGTTCATTGGAGAGACAATTGCAAGTGCCGGCGAACGCCAAGCGCGTGTAGTATTCCCGATTCGCGAATGTTCGTAAATGCAAGGAGAGAGTGGAGATGACAAGATGCTGAAGACGGCGAAATGTATCCATGAATCGCCCACGATGATGTGGAAAGAGAGGTGCGCAGCCAGCCATGGTCAAAGCTACCACACTCCTCCCGAAAGCTTCCAAATCGTCCGGGCGGTAAGGCGGGAATCCTTGTACGAGTACGTCCACGCTATCGTCGGAACCTTCCTGGTCAACTTGGTCGGAAATCGACGAGCCTCGGTCGCTCATACCAACATCAGAACCTTCTCTCCACGATAAGCCTTGTACGTCCACGTCATCATCGGAACGTCTCTGGTCATTCAGATCGCCAAACTGTGACTCGTCTTCGTCCATGCCATCAAAGGAAGACTCGTTCGAGTAATGAGTCTGTGAGTCGTCTTCCCTGATGTCAACATCGGAATCATACCAGTGATAAGAACCTTCCTGGTTCATCGAGCTGCCAGTTTGTGATCCTGGTTCGCTCATGTGGTCGTCCATGGGCCGTCGATATGGATGGTGTGGAAGCTGATTGGGTGTTGGATACTGTTGTAGGTTGGCGTGGGTGTTGATAGATGGCCCAGTGGGATGTTCAGGAAGAACAAGAAAACAAGCGTGAGATGATATGTACAGTTCATGGGTACTGTGGGGTGGCGAATATGAGACTCTTGCCGTTTGTGAAAAGAGGACTTCCATTCTTAGCCAGCTCACAAAATTCCAGAGCTGGCCATTCGAAGATATCCCCCCAATGAAAGGAGGGTGAATGTTATACTTTTGAGCTCTAGGGGTATCCGATGACAGGACAAACTGCGACCTTCCCTAGAACTGACTGTCCGCGCGTTGCGAGGGCCTCAACAAGGCATTGCGTGTCAGCGGCACAACCCAAAGACAAAGACGAGACTGCAGAAGGTAAACCATCCGGTACTGTACATGTTGTGAACCAGATAGATGACGCCCCTTGTGGCCATCCGACCTGTATCTTAGGCTTTGAATAGAATTTGAGCCCTCGTTCGTAGCCGAAGCTCGAAACACACTTACATTACCCTCTTGCCATTTTACTGTACTGCATGTTGGGGAGTGACCGACTGGTCCGCGCCACAGTTACGGGCTGCGGTTCGCTGAACTGATATATGCATGCGGTAGTCAAGTCAAGTCTGCAATCAAACATCCTCCTGCGTCCTGGTACTCGGCAAGGTATATTTCCAATCATCTGTAATCGTCCAACTCTGTCTGTTCTCCCACTTCACGGCTTTGATCGACATTATCAACTCCAGTTTCCCGTCATCAGTCATCGATATGTTTGGGCCAAAGAGATGCAGATTCGATACCGAGATCGGCTTGTGCCGTTCCGTGTTATCGCCGTTCTCGATCAGATGTTTGAGAGTACTCGTCAGCCGCTCTTTATAGAAATCCCGGATAGCCGTCTCAGACTCCTTCAATGATGGTACGTAAGCAGAGAACTTCGATTCATGTAAGGTAGGATCTTCAGACAGAAATTTGGTAAACGCATTCGACAAACTTTCAGACAATCGGCTCTCCGTTTCCTTCTGAAGACTTGTGTTACGCAGCAAGACACGCATTCTCAATGCCGTATCAAACGCATCGTTCCCGTAAAAGGCTAGAGAGGTTGTCATGTGAAGATCTTCATCGATGCAGACCTCCACACGCGGGAGGAATTCAGTATTTGCATCTTTCTCGAAGTCCACGATACGGCTGACTATCCTTAACAGACGGCATTGGGGATTGGTATTCATCTTGCGGGGATACCTGTTCTGCTCTTCAAATGCGTCGTTGATCTTCTTCTGAACATGATCGAAGATACTCCTATGGAGCCCGCTCATACCTACAGACAGGTTTGGGGGGTCCGTAAGGGGACAACGAGCTGAAGCGAAGTTATACGCTGCCAGTGGATAGCTTGTCCGGTAAGCCGTCGATGGAGAACTGGTGGTGGAGGGATGAGATTGAGATTCGGGGAAGGTTGTTGTCAGGGATCTTGATGGATCGTTCGAGGGGGTGTCGGAATCAGCGGTGAGAGTAGCAGCTGCGATCGAAGAGGGATCCTCACTGCAAAGACGATTTAGCTCCTCGAGATAGGCTCTTCGGACTTCTTGGGACTCGATCGGAGAGATGATGCCTTCGAAACTTAGCTCGGTGATCTTGAGTGCCAATCTCGCAACACCTGTCCGGTCGTCTTTGTCGTAAGTCTTGAAGGAAGCCTCCAGGTCATACGGGAAGTCAGTCACTGGGGTTGATTCGCTCATGATATCCAATGTGCGTCGGCGGGATTATATAGTTGCTGATTGAGGACGGTATGTGTATCGATTGAGGACGGCGTGTGTATTGATTGAGGACGGTGAGTGTATTGATCGAGATGGAGTAGGCACTTGTTGTGGTCGTAAAGATGTCGTTGGGAGTGGAATGAGACAGAGAGGACAATCTTGAGAATGACACAACTTTATACGGCTGAGCGGCGAATCTTGGGCTTCTAACTGTCGGAGGATGATGAAACAGCATAGCTTTTCCCAGTGAGGTCATGAGAAGATATCAGAATTGGCAACTCGAAGACGTCAGTATGAAAAGATGAGTGAGTGTCAAGCGCCAGAGCTCTAGGAGCATCCAAAGAAGGGAGATGAAAGGATACGTCCGCCTTTGTCCGCCTCTTCTCGAGTATCCGCCACTTTCTGACCAGTGACTTCTCAGTGAGGTCATGGGAAGATGACTGAATTGGCAATTCGTAAGAGAAAAAGGTGACTATTAAGCCTCAAAGCTCTAGGAGCATCCTATGAAAGGATATGAAAGGGCATATTTTCCACTTGTCTTTGAGCGTCCACCATTTGCTAGCTCAAAATAATGCTGACGGTCAGACTTGTTAAACCTATATATAGCTCGAGTAGTCGTCAGCGCTCAAGATGCCAGGAGGTAGCATTGGGCATCGTAAGATTCAAGGCAGTGAATGCATGACTTCGAGCTATTAGGACTCATCCATCACATCCAGGACCTCGCACATCCTCAACCGTCCAGCATGCACACCCGCTTAAGCGACGGTGGGCTTGGTTCCGGGCTCAAAGGTGTAGGTCAAGCTACCTTCAGTTAGCGGCCGGCCTGGAAAGACAAACAGTCTATCACTCACCCGCACTTGCCGCACGACTGCCTGTCCTTGTGCCACGCCATGAAGACACCGGCACCGCAGGTGGGAGCAGGGCCTAAGCGAAACGTCAGCATTTTGTAACGATGGAAAGTAAGATCGACTGACACTCTCGCCTAAGACGCTGGATCTTGCCGTCCGAGCCGACCTTGTAGTACTTGAGGATGGCCATCTTGACCTTTTTCCTCTTGTGCTTGATCTTCTTGGGGGTAGTCTACATAAAATATAAGCAACAGGCATGAAAGTATACCGAGACTCGACTCACGTAGTTCTTCTTCTTCCTCTTCTTGGCACCACCTCGCAGCCTCAAGACGAGGTGGAGAGTGGACTCCTTCTGGATATTGTAGTCGGACAAGGTACGACCATCCTCGAGCTGCTTGCCGGCGAAGATGAGTCGCTGTTGGTCGGGTGGGATACCCTCCTTGTCCTGGATCTTGGACTTGACATTGTCGATCGTGTCCGAGGACTCGACCTCAAGGGTGATCGTCTTACCCGTAAGGCTGAATAAGATCAGTGAGACGCTCACGAAGTTACACAAGGAGGATACTCACGTCTTAACGAAGATTTGCATCTTGGGCACTGGTCTGTCCTGATAGGAGTCCTCGAGCAGTACTAAAGAAATGCAAAGAAACCCTCTTCAGTTTTGAGGCGGCGGCAAGGCTCGTCGGCGTTTCGCGGAAATATCTAATGAGAAGCAGATCAAGAGTGGCAGTTTGGTCCAAGCGCATTTTATCAGCTTGTCCATGCAAATGAACGCAGTGAAATGCATGACACGAGTAGATAGACCAATGTATGCGCAGCGGGGTCAACTGACAGGGGATACGGTGCATGCTTGTGCTTTGGGATGCTACACGAAGACAGTGAGAAACGGCCGCTGTACTATCTTCTTCCAAAGTGGGCAACGCAATTAAGGTTGACTCACGATTTTTTGCCACCATGGGCCACGCGACGTTGCAATGTTCGACGACCTTAGCCTCCTCATCTCTTCGTCCTTTCTCTCTCCATCCTTCCTCCTCCTCATCTCCCGTTCTCGTCCGTCAACTCAGACTCCTCCACCCGTCTCGTCTCTTTGCCCTTTTCCTACCCTCTTCTACGCCTATACCCCCTGACTGCCCTCCTCCCCTACCAGACCTTCTGACAAAATGGCTGACGGTTAGTCCTCCTTAGTTCAGACACAGACCCTAAAAGCTGATCATTCTTCTTTGCTTACGTGTCTCTTCTGGTTTACTCCAATGTGATATATACCTATCAGACGCTGTCTCCCCCAAAGCTCAACAAACCCAAGATTCCTCCTTCACATCTCCAGGCGAAGAGCGACCTCTCTCCCTTCGTGCCCTCGTCAGCACCAAAGAAGCTGGTATCATCATCGGCAAGGCTGGCACCACCATTGCTAGCATCCGACAGCAATCTGGTGTCAAAGCTGGCGTTTCCAAGGTCGTACCCGGCGTCCAGGACCGTGTCTTCAGCGCGTCTGGCGACCCCGAAGGCATTGCAGCTGCCTTTGGGGAAGTAGCTCGTCTACTCCTCGAAACCCCCCTGTCGGATTCGAGCCTCCCTCCTCCTCCTGTCGGTGCATTCACTTCGATCCGGCTTTTGATCTCGCACAATCTCATGGGCAGCATCATTGGCCGATCCGGACTCAAGATCAAGCATATCCAGGATACGAGTGGAGCGCGAATGGTGGCAAGCAAGGAGATGCTCCCGCAGTCAACTGAGCGAGTCGTCGAGGTTCAAGGGTCCGTCGATGCGATAAAGACGGCCGTCGCTGAGATTGCAAAGTGCTTGCACGAGGACTGGGAGAGGGGCCAGGGAACTGTGCTGTACCACCCAGGTGCGGCGGGAGATGCAGGTGTGCTCGCAGGCGGTCAAGGCGCAGCGACCGTTACCGGATCTACTGGTGGTGTGAGGCGGACTAGCGTTGCAGCCGGGTTTGGAGGATTTGGTGACAGACGTGTCAGCAGGACCAGCGTGTCCATGGGCACTGGGGAACCCCGACGAGCAAGCGAGGCGCTTCCTCCTCCCAATGACCCCAATCTTCGCACTCAAAATATCTCTATCCCAAGCGATATGGTTGGCTGTATCATGTGAGTAGCCTACGATCTGGATCGCTTTGCTGATACCTTCTCAGTGGCCGAGGTGGATCCAAAATTACCGAAATTCGGAGACTTTCTGGCTCCCGAATTTCCATCGCCAAGGTTCCTCACGACGAGTCTGGCGAGCGCATGTTCACTATCGTCGGCACCCCCGAGGCGACGGAGCGAGCTCTGATGCTGCTTTATTCTCAGGTGAGCTGCCCGACAAAGTTATGCATTGTGAAAGCTGACATGGTCATCAGCTCGAGTCTGAGAAGGAGCGTCGCGTGTCTCAATCCGTCGAGGTCGGCGAGACGGCTTAAAGTCGCATCATCGGCCGTATCTCTTTACGAGGATGATGCAAGTCTATCGCTCAACGCGACAGCTCATACTGCAAGAGTTTCTTCTTCACCTGTTACATACATCATTTCTATTTCCTTCGCCCGTCTATTTTCCCTTCCGTCCGTCTTTCTTCCATCACCCCTCATTTCATTCACCCTCAACTGTACCACTCTACGCCTCTCGCCTTTCGCTTTTCTCCTCTTTATAGGGTCAGAAGTTGGGCCCAGCCTTGGTAGGCGGCCTGGAAATACGTAGTCAAACGATCATATGCGTATCTATTCATCTGAATGTACGTTTACGAGACGAGTTTTGCATATATTTAGAGGAAATATACATATTTTAAGCAGGCTCGAGATTAGATTAAGCTTAAAGTGGTCTCCCACGGTGAACTTACCCAACGCGTCGACCAGTCCTTTCAAGTGGGTGTCGTATGAAAAGAAGCACCATTTGCTCTTCTCAGGCTACATGGTCTTGCATTGGCCCAGCTTGATGTTCAACCATACGCCATGACGGAACCTACACCCATTTCTCCACCTACAGTCGTGGCACTTCCGGACGTTGCCTCTAGTCCTTCAGACCCCAAGAAACCAAGATTGACACCTCCTACCACCTCGACGAACCTACCTGTTTCCTCTTCAGACAATGCCGAAGCCAGCAGCTCTCAATCTACAGAGATATCTCCAGAGCAAGGAGGTGGAGGTAGCGTGATGACTCCTGTCGTCGTGGCGGAGCCGTTACCTGATGATGAAGTCGAAGTCACTGAGGAATGGTGGGATTTGAGAATGACATGGGGAGGTAAAGTTTGGGAAATTCGAGTAGGAGGGAATGATATGTTAGTCATCGATGTCTTCTATATTTCTACTAGTAACTAATTGAACTCATATCCCCTTCAATCGTCACGAATTGAGCTCCTGTTGAAATAAATACAACGAGCTGACAAGTCTGAAAATAGGTTGTACGACTTTCGCGCCAAACTCGAAACACTCACAGCTGTCCCTGCTGCATCTCAGAAGATCATCGGTCTGACCAAAGGCAAGTTATCTGCCGAGCTGGATTCGACTCGATTTGGTGCATTGGGAGTCAAGAAGGGCTGCAAGTTCACGATGATTGGGACTCCGGAAGCTCAAGTTTTCAAAGATCCGAGTCTGGTCAAGTTACCCGAGGTAAGTCTTTACGACACGATCATCAACCTGTAATCAGATAGCTGACGTGTGACCAACCGTGTGTAGATCTTTGATGACTTTGATATGCAATATCCAAGTCACCCAACAGGGAAAGGAGGAGGTATCCTTCCTGCTGATGATCCAAGAAACAAGCGAAAAGTCCAAGAAGTCATTCAGTCCTGTCCAATCACTGTACGTAGAGTACACCTAAAGTCTCAGAAATCAATAGACTTACAAGGTGGTTTGTGGTTTTGAATAGGTCATGAATGAACCTCGACCAGGGAAGAAATTGCTCGTGCTCGATCTGGATTATACCATCGTCGATACCAAGCCATTACTGGAAGGATCTTTACCTGCTGAAGAATGCGCTCGACCAGGCTTACATGAGTTTCTCGAATCGTGAGTTTTTCCCTTCGCTACAAAGTACTCGATGCCCGAGGACGAGGACGAGGGCTGATTCGACGTTTGACGTACAGCGTGTACGAACACTACGATATTGTCGTTTGGAGCCAGACGCACTGGCGTTGGTTGGAGAGCAAGTTGGTCGAGCTGGGCATGATTGGTGGAACGAGGAATTACAGGATCTGTTTCGTTTCGGATAGGACGACAATGTTTCCTGTAAGTGACCGAGATTTGTTTTCTACTCGTGGTCATCTTCTTGGAAACGTCTTGGAGATTTCGCTCATATGCTTAGATATTTTCGAAACGAGGAGGCAAGATCATGAAGCACGAGTAAGTCCATACTCTTCTCTAGGAGTAACTAGAGAACTCAAGACTTATGATAGGGTCAAACCACTTGCATACTTCTGGGCCAAGTTCCCAGAATGGTCCCAGAAGAACGTGAGTTGTAATTGCAGGAAGAGGAAGAAGCTAACGTCCAATAGACGATTCACATTGACGATCTTGCGAGAAATTTCGCTCTGAATCCTGGAGAAGGCCTCAAGGTATGCTACATAATTTGATTTCTGCTACGTGCCTTGCATGTTTACTCATACAATCGCATAACAGATCAGGGCTTTCAAGAGCGCAGGAACCCTGGAAGGTCTTCAAGATCGAGAACTGTTGAAGTTGGGTCCTTATGTAGGTTTGATCAGGGGATGGATGACGCGACTGATTTCCTGAAAGCTCGTCAAACTCGCTGCCAACGACGATTTCACTACTGTGAACCACGCCGTCAGTCTTGCATCTACACACTTCTTCAACTGGATACAATTCACTGATGATGTTTTGCAGAATTGGAAGAAGGAGCAACAAGCCCCGCCCTAGATTCTTGTACTTCAATCATCACTATCAAACCAACCCACTATTCATCCCGTGTCACTTTTCTTTTAACCAATACTCGTCACCTGCGTCTTTGTGCATGAATTCGAACCACATTGTATCATGTGTAAACACAACATCTGTACACACAATGTACTTATTCTCCAATACTACTGCATGCATAATGTCTATGTGTTTTGCACCTTGTGTGTGTGTGTGTGTGACTAAATGATCGAATCGACCAGCCCACGGCGCGGCTGGATGGGACATTTTCTTTTAGATCGTGATTCACCTTTTGTCGTTCACTCGGCTTGTAACTGGTTTGCGACTCTGGGCCTCGCAACATCCACATGCTGGGGGCGGCGGGCGTAGATGATGACTTGACTGACTGACTGCGAGATGCATCGCCCTCGGGCGCGGCGCTCACTTGCGATCTGTTTCTGTTCCTTGTCTGTCAACTGATTTACCTGACCTTGCCGAAACCGGCACGATCTCACAAGAGGGTCGTTGCACTTGGCCTACGAAAGGAATCAGAGAGGAGAGTGGTGGTGAGTGACAGTCTTCTTTCTTCTTTTTGTGGAGTATAGCAAGCAAGGGCGTAGAAGATCATTCAACGCCAACCATCACCCATCCTCCCTTCGCTTCCTTTGGCTCCACCACCCTGTTTGATGAGATCGGGCAAAAGGGCTAACAACATCGCGTATCCCGTGTTATAGAATTTATTCCTTTCTCCTTCCTACCACGACATCATTGAATACAAATATCGATTCATGTTACTCACAACATCGTCATCATCATCATCATCGCCTGTATAGTTTACTCACTCATCACGACCACGACAAACGAAAAAGGAAAAAACGATCAAACGATAAACGACAAACGAAGAGCGACGAGTAGTATCGAACGAGATGTGGTTCCTACTTCATCATTTCGCGATACTTGCTTTCCTGTCTTCCATTTTAATCTCAGCACAGTCTAGCAGCACAAGCACCATATCCCGCTCAAGCAACTCGCCTTCCCGATTGTTGACTACTACAATCACCTCACTTGTGACCCCAACCTCTGGCTCGGCATCGCCATCACCTTCGACTCTGGTACTGACTTTGACTCTGAATGGGTCAAGCCTAGATGGCGGTAATGGTAATGGTTCTCTGGTGAACCAAACAGCACTCAACAATGCTACGACCTCCGTACCGTGGAACGAGACGGACGCTTGGTTGCCGTTTCACATCAAGATTGATCCGGCATACGGTGTTCTCGGCGCACTGCTGATTACTAGTGGTATCCCAGTCGCAGTCCTTGGAGGGAAGAATAGATGGTAAGCTTCTTTTGAAGCCTGCAGTCACTGGTCAACGTGTTGATCATTCAGGTCATCGTTGGCGATCGCTTCGGGATACTCTGTGATGCTCTTCACGCTCGTTTTGATTCTGCGCTTCGGGTTAGCTCATTCCTTGTTCATCTCTGAAGAGCTCTAGATTGATCGACTGTTACTTGTCTCAGGGTACAACCAAACCTACAGCCACCTTCACCTAACCCACCTTCAACAACTCTTCGCGGCCTATACCTACTAGCCTGCATAATATCGAGTTCCCTTGGCGCAGCACTCGGTATCTTTCTGTTCAACTTTGCAAAATACTGGGTGTCAGCTGCTGGCGGGTTCGCCTTTGGCTGGTTTCTCCTCGCCACAAGGAGCGGCGGACTTATCGATAGCGTACTGGGACGATGGGGTTTACTCGGTGGATTGACCGTGATGGCCTTTGTGGCGAGTCTACCAAAGGTATTGGAACCCCATATGATGTTGATCTCGACTGCATGGATCGGAGCCACGGCTTTCACCTTGGGTGTCGATTGTTATACCCGTGGAGGTTTGAAGGAGGTATGTTACTCCTCAATAAAACTGGGTCGGAGCGGTGACTGATCAATACAGTTTTACATCTACAATCTCGGGTTTCATGACCTCTTCCCGTCATTGAATGGGATGAAATACCCTCTCACCCAGACAATGGAGATCGAGCTTGGGATTCTCGCAGCAATGGTCATCGTGAGCTCTCTGATCTTTCCATCAATCTTTGAGCTTACAGTTTAAGATCGGCGCGGCCATCCAATTCCGCTTGCTCAATGTCTTGCAGAAGAGACTCAAGCAAATGCGAGATGAGGAAGAAGCCCGGATCGAGGCTGAAGAAGTCTCAAGGGCCGCCGAACGATTCAAGAATGTCGGTTCAGAGCTGAACGAATGGGAAGAAAAGCATGGTAAAGGGTCGATGGGTACCGGCTCGACCCCTCCGTCTACACTTCAACTAGATCGCACGAGCGTCGTTTTGCCTCAGCTAGGTTTCGACGAGGACCAAGGTAGGAGGACATCGTCTGCTCTCAGCCTGTTGCCTCCAGTTGAAACGAGGAGCTTGTACGATTCCTTGCCGCTCAACTCGCCGCCGCTGGAAAACGGTACTCCGACGACAGGACGATTCTCGATGATGGAGGAATTGAACACCGACCAAGCTGTTTTTCCCAGTCCCGCCTTGACGGATCCAGAGCTGGAAAGTAAGATGAGACTCCTTGACGAGGTCAAGCGGGCTCGCGAGGAAGTGCGGACTTCACTTGACAAGCTTCGCGCCACTACACCGACACCCTCTCTTGCAGGCCGGTTGGACAGAGCCATCATGACCCCAACGCCAACTTTGAGCGTTATGGGTCTAGGCGATCCGATGCAGCGCCAATCGTCAGGTGCAAGCAGTCGCGTACTTGACTACGCCGATAAACCCCGCATCACCAGTCAATCAGAGTGGGATCAGTACATCTCTGAACGAAAACTCATCACTCCTCCTGCACTCGCTTCGCCTGCCACTCCCGCATCCGCTGCTCTCACTTTTGCTCCGGCCATGCGACACAGTCAGTACGCCATCATATCTGAGGGATCTTCACGGTTCTCTGATCGACGTGAACGCACGACCAGTATGCTCGAACCTCGTGTTTCAGACTTTGGACCATTCGCTTCTCAAGCTCGAATCGATACTTACCCAGTATCGCAGCCCATGCCATCACGCCGCGCGTCCAGTATGGTGTCGCTCGACAATGAGCGTGCCGAAACGTACCGTAACTCTCAGTTGGGCCCTCCAGTAATCCTTGGATCTGCTGCACGGCCGTACGATGAGCCTGTATCGCGTCCAATGGTACAGAGGACAATGACATATGAGGAGCTGGCTGAACGTCATCGAAAAAGACTATCAAAGCTACAAGAGCCCGTGACGGCAAAGATGCGTGAGCAGGTCGATGTTGCCGAAGCAAAAGCCAAATGGGAGCGGGAGAAGCGGATGGAGCGAGAAGAGATGAGAAGGAAGGAGCGGGAGAAAGCAGGTGCAGGCATATCGTCGTCATCATCCGTCATGAACAAGAGGGACATGGGTGTAGAGAGGCAAGAGGTATTGAAGAGTACTGATGAGTGGAGGAAGAGTGTAGGTGGTGGTTTAGACGCTATAGGTATTGTTCCTCCTGTTGGCGCGACGCCGAGGAAGAAGCGAATGAGCACGACAAGCTTTGTAAATTGAGGAGAGGAGAGAGAGCTTGCTTGCTTCTGTGTCTGATCTGATTTTCAACTCTATACAGCCTCTTGATCACTATTAGCATACGTATATAGAGTATCTGGGACAATTCATGAACATTATTGCATAACCTTTTCTGCCTTACTACGCGGGTATTTTTGGCTGTCCAACTTTTTTACCGGTCGAGTGCACTCATTGTATATTGATCGATTCTTGATTTCGTCTTGCGACAAGTACCTCGTTCCATAGCTTGATTGAAAGACGATGGAGGCTGGTCTACGTCTGCCCATTCGGCCTCCAGACCATTCTCTAACTTCACACTTGCTCGCCCTTGACGCATTGGCTGGTCAATTAGCAACACTCACTTCGCGCACACGCTGGCCAGCTCAAATCCCACTCAACTCCAAAGCCAGCTTCAGTGGCGAGCTCGTACATACCAATGATGTCAAAGTGTGTATTGGAGGGGAATGGTGGGTTGAGATGACTGCTGCAGAAGCTGTCGAGTGGATTCATAGGCGGAAGAGATGTGAGTTTCTCTTTGCTTCTGGTGAGGATGAGGGGTTTGTTTTGAAGCTTATCAGTTGATGTAGGGCTCTTGGAAGAGCATGCTCGTGTAACAGAGGGTGTTCAAAGATCTTATCAAGTCGGATCAAAGCCAGTCTCGGTCGTTGATCGATCAAATACATATCTACCTCCAGTCGTTAGGTTCAACCCGTCGTTCCCGATTCCAGCCGCTGCTACTTTCGTTACAGAAGAGACGACTGCTGCACCTATTCTAGAGACGATACATCAGGAGGCTGAGGCCAAGGCGAAAGAGATCATAGTGCCGAGCAGCAGCAAGAAGCAGGATGTTCCTGCTCCTGCTCCTGCTCCTGCAAGCAGATTGGATAAGGGCAAACAGAAAGCACTAGCTACAATGCTCGCTGAACCAGTACGCCATATATCATCACTGATCTTAACTCGTGCGCTGATCCCCATGGCTACCTAGTCTGTCAACGAAGAGGGCCTGCCATTCCACGAGATTCTAGAGACACCAGATGGCACACCCCTCGTTCCCTTTCCTCCTCCACCACAAGATTCGCCTGCTCCCGTCCCCCGCGACGATACAGAGAAAGAACCTTCCGAGTACTGGTCTGAAGATGCTGCGGCCCGTCGTGAGGCGCTCAGGAAAAAGCTGTTCAGTCAGGGATCAGATACGGACGAAGAGCTTGATGCTACAGGGTCGGAAGACGAGGAAGAGCAGCCGGATGCTGATCCTGCGGACTCTGATGATGAGGCAGAAACACCCTTCGACGATGTTGATCAGTCAAAGAACATCAAATCATCAGCAAGCCATATATCACCTACGGCCCCTCCTGAAATCTCGATGCCAACTACCCGATCCAGCTCGTCATCACCCACATCACCAACCACTTCCCGTCGATCTTCCCTTGCACCCACTTCACAGCCCAAATCCATCCTCAAACCGCCTGCTCGCAAAAAATCTGTATCTTTCGATGCCTCGGTGCCCTTATCTCCCGATTCACCAGATCGTCCGGTCACACGCTCTGGTTTCCCCATGCCCACGTCGGGTACCAATATATCAGAGTTTGCACCCAGACCGGTCCCTTTCATCGCCGAGCCCAAACCAGCGAGTAAGAAAGCTGTAGCAGACCGTGGATTCGCGGGCTTCAAACCGGGATTCTTACAATCAACAAAGCCCCGGACACCGCTTGCGGATGTCCCGTCACCGACTGATGGAGGGTCCGCGCAGCCTCCAGCTGGTCTGGATGGTATGGTTATAGATAACGGGAAGAAGCCGAGCTTGTTTGCCCAGAGGATGATGGCGTCTTCTTCCTCTGCGCATCTACGAATTGGAGGAGAGGGGAGTGTCGAGCACCTAGAGGAAGCGGCCAAGCCCACTCCGGTAGTGCCGAAGGGGAGCTCAAGTAAGGCTTCTCCAGCGTTGCCGAAGATGTCCAGCGCGAAGGAGACGGTTGGCGTCAAAGGTGCTGTAGTAGAGCATGTCCCCGAACAGCCGCGCTCCGCAGGACCTGCGCGGAATATGCAGGACGAATACGAAGATAGTGAGGACGAGTACGAGGAGGAAGAAGAGGACGACGATGAATACGATATCGACCAAGCGTTACTCGCTCGAGAGATAGCCCTCGATTATCATCGACGCCACGCCTACGAATCTCTTCGAAATGACCCCTCAAATCCCGCAGAGGAAGAAGAGATCCCTGACATGCTCGAAGATGAAGGAGGCGTCATGCTTGGTATTCCAAAGATAGCCATGATGGACCAAGATGGGAAACCGATGATAGTGAATCCTACTCCGGATGATATAAGGCAATATGTACGTGTTGGGAAACTCGAGAATGGGAATTTGGTTTTAGCGCCCGGAGAGAAAGGATGGAGCGATGACGAAGATGAGAATGAAACTAAGAGGAGAGTGGAAGATGTCAAGAGACAGTTGTTAGGAAGAGATGTAGGATTACGGAATGGAACTTCACTCCCTGCAACAAACCCACCGGCTGTCGTTCGAAAGGAGAGTCAAGTGCAATTACCACCCACTGTCATGCCCGTGAAGGATATTCAGGAGACCACGGATGTCGAGACGACAAGGATCGGTGCTGAGGCAGAAGAAAAAGTGCAAATTGTCCAGCAACCGAAAAAGGTTTCAAGATTCAAGGCCGCACGAAGGGGTGGCGCGTGAGTAGGTAGGTACTGGTCATAGGCATAGGTTTTCTGGTGGTTAAGTGGACATTGTTCTGTAGTGGGTCAAAAGTGCAGAGAGCATAGCAGGAATACAAATTCAACATCGACATCATTAGTTGGGAAGTTAACCACACATAGGAGGAAAATGCAAATCAACATCATCATCATGTCTAAAATATACAAATATGTATTGTAGAACAAACGATGCAGGACTCGTTACGGAATCATGCAGTTGTAAAGAGCTTGTCCAAGCTATCCTCGACCGCCGTTATTTTGTTCAACAGGATCTTGATAGCTTCTGGTACAAGATCTTGTGGATCGTATTGGCCTACTGATTCTACTTTGACTGATGACGACTCATCAGCCTCCCTCCCTCACTGAACAAACAAAAAAAAACGACAGGAGGAATTTTAACTCACATATGAAATGATCACGTATTCTTGTAAGTTGTACTAGATCTTGGAATTCTGGATGTCGAAGTACTTCTCTTGAAACTGTATCTTTTCTCGGATTCTTAACTACGACTTGAGGCTCTCCATGTCCATCTTGCTCAATCTCTATCACTCCAGGCGGGAAACATTTTTGAAACTTGTCTTGATGTTCTCTTGGAATTGGTCCTCGGAGTATTATATGTGGGAGTAAACGATATGAAGCTGTAGCTACCGGTGAGAATTTGGCATGATCTGCTCCAATTCCTTTACGTGCGAAACAGTGAAAGTCTACCATCTACATAATGAACGTATCAGTAAAAACGGCAATCGACTCTGACATGGATGTAAGGTAAGATAATGGAGGTGAAGGATCAAAGATAGAGATCAGGATGTTGGGTGATGGGTGATGGATAGGAAGGGCCAAAGATAGAGATGAAGATGCTTACTTGTCCTGGACGAAGTTTAAGTAAGAGTATATCCGAATCTACAGGTGCTGGTCTTTTCTTCCTGAATCGATCCTCTTGACCACCAGATGGCTTCCAATCTAACATGCCAGAATACACATTCGAATCGTAGTATTTCATTTTAGGATCCGTCTCTGTAAGTGGAACCCCTATCACTCGATCACATCGTACCCTCAGATCGAAAACCATCGTATCCCTCTCTGTAGGAGTTTTCCCAGCTAAACAATGTATCAGCATTCAACGGTTTCATTACTGAGGGAGAGGGCAAGGGATGTACAGTAATAGCTCATTTGGCGAGGGTCGACATTCAGCGGGACAAGACCTAGTCGGTGTGCGAGCACTTCATCCTGCATGATCGAAGTATTGTTCCACACGTAACATTCTTCAATGGCGACAGTAGGTACCTATATCAAACCGATCAGTTTTCAAAGGACGCGTATACAAGACCAGATGGCTGACCTCGGCAATCAACACTCGACGAATGGCATTGGCTATTGAGGCGTCTACGCCAACAAGGTCAAACTCGATAATAGACGGTGTGAGGCGTTGTATGGAGCAGACGAGGTTCTGAACTGTGTCAGCTATTACACCTGGAGCTGCGGTAAACGGTAGCTGACCTCCTTGAATTTTGTAAGGTTCCACGAATGATCTTCACCGGGATAATGTCCAGGAAAGTCTGAGCCAGCGACCTGAGCAGCAAGGTCAGCGTACACTCCCGCTTGACGAAGTGAAACAAAATTAAGCTGAAGGAATCCGTCCGTGCAGATATAACAGAATTGGATGAGTTCACGTACATTTCCTATCCGTTCTGGCAGGACTTGCACATGGCGACGTGGGTCGTCGTTTGAGAGAGGCATGTTGATGCTAACGACCAAGCCAGGGCTCGCCGTGATGCTTGAGAATTTTGTTGACGAGCTATGGACGTCGCCGAACAAGGAATGGATTGAACTTCCAACTTTTCTGCTGAGTGGGGGGGAAGAATAAATAAACTATTTGATTCCGTCGCCACCCACAGTTGACGCGACTTGTTTTTCTTTGTCCGCTGGCTGTCGATCGAGACATCGAATTCCAACTTTCACTACTTCACTTGGGTCTTGACAGAGATTCGTCTTCTTCTTGAGCCTTGGCTAAGCGACCGATAGGTTGAAAAGGTAGTCATGCTTCGTCGACACCCCAGTAATACGAAGCCGGGCGATGCGCTTCTGACTTCTGCCACTGCCGCCGGTTTTGGTCTCATTACGAAGCCTTTCAAAGCACCAACAGCCTTGGCACCAAAACGGGAGCTTGCATTACCGGCGAGGAAGCGTAAAGCTGTTTCTTACAAAGGTCAAGGAGGCGATGGCGACGACGAGAACGATAGTGATGCAGAGAGACCATCGAAGAAGGGAAAGTTTGCCATGGGGAATAAGGAATACGGAGAGGATGGGGTGTTGGGCGATATGGCGAAATGGTGCAATCGAAAGTTTCCCGTCTTTGCCCCAAAAGACAAGACAGTCATCTTTGGCAAGAGGTACACTATCTCATATCGATTTCCCGAAATGATTCGCAGCTAATTAGCAATCATAGTTTCAGCATACCCATCATGGTCAACGCTCGAACATCAGAAACCATCGTCCATTCCCTTTCCCATGCCTCACTCGGAGCACGGCGGCATCCCATACTCACACCTAGACCACTGCACGACCCGATGGATGACCATGCTATTGTCCTTTTTGACCCCACCATAGACGACCGGCCGGATCCTCAGGAAATCGAGGAGGAATTACGGGAAGCCGAGAAGAGAAGGAAGGAAGCTGAGACCAGAGGA
The DNA here is from genome assembly GCA_002105065.1 of Naematelia encephala. Lineage (NCBI taxonomy): Eukaryota > Fungi > Basidiomycota > Tremellomycetes > Tremellales > Naemateliaceae > Naematelia > Naematelia encephala. The sequence goes on from MCFC01000031.1 coordinate 31,174, forward strand.
CCGCATAGGAGTCTCAAGGCAATTTTGGGTATCGCGGATGAGACAACAAAGAAGAAGGATGTCAAGGTGCCAGTTGTTATTGATCCTAGATTGTCCAAGATCTTGCGGCCGCATCAAGTCGAGGGTGTCAAGGTACGTATGGAAGGTGTGGGCATGCTGACGCCTAGTTCTTGTATCGATGTACAACTGGTCTACTCGCTGAGAATGCGTGGGGGTGCATCATGGCTGATGAGATGGGACTTGGTTAGCTGTCCCGCTCTGTTCATGCCGGCATATCTGACTGTCGTACAGGAAAGACACTGCAGTGCATCACCCTTCTCTGGACTCTGCTCAAGCAGTCACCAACGGCTGGCAAGCCGACATGCGAAAAGGCTATTGTGGCGTGCCCTACATCCCTGGTCGGCAATTGGGCTAATGAGCTGGGTGAGCTGAAAAAAACGCTGAAGAGAAATCAAGCTCATCTGTTCAGTCAAGTGGCTTGGTCCTGGAGCCATCAATCCTCTCGTTGTTGATGGCAAAGGAGGCAAAGCCGAGTTGATACCTCAGGTCAGGAGATGGGCTCAAGCACACGGTCGCAATGTAACACTGCCAGGTGCGCAAGCTTCGCACGAGTCAGAACTGCCTACTAATCAGGCCGTAGTCATGATCGTTTCGTATGAAACCCTGCGGACTTTGCAAGATGAGCTCGTCAATTGCCCTATTGGCCTTCTGCTAGCCGACGAGGGACATCGTTTGAAGAATGCCGGTCAGTATCAAGCAAAGATATCGGGCTATAATGCGCTGACAGATGCCATACAGATACCCTTACCTTTAAAGCCCTGACGACACTGAACGTTCAACGGCGCGTGATCCTGACTGGCACACCGATTCAAAACGACCTTTCAGAGTATTTCGCCTTGCTCAGTTTTGCCAATCCCGACTACCTCGGTTCAAAGGCCGACTTCAAAAAGAATTTTGAAGCGAAGATTCTCAGAGGACGAGACGCTGATGCTACGGAGAAGGAAAGGGTAGAAAGTGATGCCAAACTGAAAGAGCTTGGCAGTCTGGTCAGCAAATTCATTATCCGGCGCACAAACGACCTCTTGTCCAAATACTGTCAGCTCAACCGAACTGTAGAAGAAGGCCCAGCTGACCATTTGCAGTGCCTGTCAAATATGAGCATGTTGTGTTTTGTCGACCTTCTCCACTCCAAGCAAAGCTCTACAACCTATTTGTCACATCGCCAGATGTGCAGCGCTTGCTCCGAGGAAAAGATTCTCAACCGCTCAAGGCAATCGGCTTACTGAAGAAATTGGTCAATCACCCACATTTACTCGATTTGCCCGCAGACTTGCCAGGAAGCGAGAAGTTCATGCCAGCGGGCTATGACCGCAAAGCACGAACTCTGCAGAGCGAATATTCAGGCAAATTCGTTGTGCTTGAAAGGTAGGCTTTGCCGCCTCTCAATTCAGGTTGCTAAAGCTCACCAATGTGCTAGGATGCTTGATCACATCCACAAGCATACCGACGACAAAATCGTATTAATTAGCAATGCGACACAGACTTTGGATCTCATGGCAAAGATGTGTCGTATTAAGAAGTGAGCTGCGGATCTTTCATTAGCGACTTGAGCTTACCGAATAGATATGGCTTTGTTCGTCTTGACGGATCACTGGACGTAAAGAAGAGGTCCAAGATCGTTGACCGCTTCAACGACCCTTCAAGCAAGGAGTTCGTCTTCCTGTTGAGCTCCAAAGCGGGAGGCTGCGGGATCAACTTGATCGGAGCGAACCGCTTGATCCTCTTTGACCCAGTGAGTTCAATATCGACCAAGCGCGAATTTTTTTATCTGATATCAGAACAGGATTGGAATCCTGCCAGTGACCAGCAAGCTCTGGCCCGTGTCTGGCGTGATGGCCAGAAAAAAGAATGTGAGCTGGCAGTTCGCCATTTCGTGGTAAGCTCACGTATCTCAGGTTTTGTCTACCGCTTCCAGACTACGGGTACGATCGAGGAGAAGATCTTCCAGCGGCAGTATGTCCAAACTCATATGCTATGTCAAGTCGAAGCCGCTGATGTCAATACAGATGTCAGAAGCAGAATTTATCGGCCTGTGTCGTGGACGAAGCGGAAGACACCGCACGACACTTCACTCAGGACGACTTACGCCAGCTGTTCAAGTTCAACACCGACACTCTGTGCGACACGCACGATACGTACAAGTGTAAGCGATGTAAAGATGGCCGGCAATTTGCCAAAGCAACTGCTCTTCTGTATGGTGATGCTTCAACGTATGTTCAATTGTGTGCGTCTGAAGCAAATCTGATGGTGTTAAAAGGTGGAATCATTTCCCTAATTCCGAGCTGGGGAAGATGCACGATGATTTGCTGCGCGCAGAGTTGGGCTTACCCGAGGTCTCGTATGTGTTCCAATACATATCGCATTGATCTGAGCGGCCGTATTGCATTCTCTAGAGATAGTCACATTGGGGTTGTATTTCGCGGGAGGGAGAAAGAATTGTTTGTACATGAGTTGGATAGCATGATCATAATGCATTTTGTCGTCGTCCATCACTAGTCGCTGCAGTATGCGCAAACGAAAGCACACCCTAGATTCATGAACTGATTTCACTGCTGACTCTGTTGAGCTTTGACTTAGCGGCCTTCAGTGTCGTGGTATAAACAGCGCAATTGAGATGGCTGGACGAGCTTGGACCACCAATCGCCCGGACGTCAAGAGGATATACAGCTAGTTTCTACATCTTTCTCTTTTCCTTCTTCCTTATTGTACTTCCATCTGATCTTGGAGCTTATCTTGGCTGAAAGCGTCATTAGACTATCTGTCTACCTATCTTGTAGAGGCTTACTTTGATCATCATCTCACTCGAATAGCTCAAAAAGCACGACCAAAACAGACAATAAGATTCGCCACCCAAGCACGTGGGGCTTGGACGGACCTCCACCTGAAAATGTCAATGCCTATTCAACAGTCTCGCGGTTCATCTCCTCCATTGATCCTCCTCAACCCGCCTAACCCTCGCTTGACATTACTTGAATACGACGAGGAGACTCCTGATCCCAGTTTTGCACCGCCGCGAGAACTTGAGCTTAATCCGCGCGCGGCGGAGTTCAGGCCGGGGAGAAGGGAGACTGTTAGCTTGTTGGAGGGGATATTGATTGATCTGCCAGGAGGAAGGAGTGTTGTTTTCAGGCCTGCCATCGGGGCTCCTAGTGGAGAACGCTCCAATACAAACCAAATTGGAAGAGATTCCCAGAGAAGGCCTGAAGGAAATCGACCCGTGTTGCAAGCGCAAGGGCCTCTGATCGAATCAGAGTCAGATTGGGTCGATCAACCCATCTTATTCACCACTGCGAGCGAGGCTGAGAACTTGTTCCGATTCGACATACAGCCAAGTCACGTAGAAGCGCCTAACTCTACATTCTTCAAGCATAGTGAAGCAAAAGAGAGTGATTCACAGCAAATTGGTCACGAACACGAGCCTTTGGTTCGGCTTTCGGATGAACATACCTTTTCGAGCTTTTCGAACGAAATCATTAACGATACTCACGACTACGACCTGCCAGTACGAATCACAACTTTATCACACGACGACACGGAATCTCGCTCAGGCGAAAGCTCGTACTCCCTCATTTCTGAATTCGAAGCAACGACGGAAGAAGGAGGAGCAAACTTCGAAGAGGAGACATTTCTTGAAAGCCCAACCAGGTTGGTCGATGTTCCTTCTTTGCGAGAACAGGAACTAAATTGGACTATTCTTCGACAATCCCTAGCTTTAAATCCACCCCGTTTCTCACAGACTAGACCATATCGAGACGATCCAGACGACACGATGATTATCATGTTGGATCCTCAAACTCCCGATATTGGTAAATATCAAGTCATCTCTGGTACCTCACGACCTCAGTTGACCACTGGTCTTCTTCCGTAGCTACATCCTACCCTGACTCGCCTTTTCACACCCTTCTCTCTCTACCCTCTCCTCGGCGAAACATTCCTCCCGATGTCTTGAACCCGCCAATAAGAGATAACCTCCAAAGCTCAATGCTTCACGCATGGGCAAGTGCCGAACCGACTGATGCCGAGCGACAACATACCGTCAACCTACTGGAACAATTGAGCGTAGCCTTGAATGCTAGGTTGGGAGGACCAAGACCCTCTCTTGAGAAAGGGTACCGCAGGTTTGAAGTGGACATCTTTGGAAGTGTCAGTTGGGGCGGGGAAACGGGACAGAGCGGTGATCTGGATCTTGTGGTCATAGTAGGTCCTCAAACCTAAATTCTCTAACACAATCGCTGATTACCCTGTGCTCCTAGGATAAAGATGAAAGACAGGGATGTACGTTTTAGATTCCTTTCTATGACCCATGCCGAGCTGACTACCGCAAGACCGACCTGACTTATGGAAAGTCCCACCTACAAGACATTTTTCCAAGGACGATCAAAGTGGGTATGGAAAGCTTCCTCCCGTATACAACCTGCGAAGCGTCGCACGAGTCCTTTGGTCTATTGGGATGGTCGATTGTTTACCAATCGTGCATGCCAGTACCCCAATCATCAAGTTCAAGGATGCTAGTAATGGTCAAGAATGCGACCTCAACGTCAACGATCTCGGTGGATGGTAAGTCATGCTTATAATCGTCTGAATGAGCTCCTGTTGGAGTAAAGAAAGCTGGCCTTCGGCTGGGTCTGAGGGGAAGAAGGCATTCCGCAGTGGCATCTGACGGGATGTTGTGGGTGCAAGAGCTTAATGCTTATCAAGGAGATTAGGTACAACTCGTCTCTGATATTACATTATTGTATGATATCACCTTTCGTTCTGCGACCCCTCATCCATGCACTCAAGATATGGGCTTCAACACACAATCTCAACGACTCGGCCGGCGCCCGAGGTCCCGCGACCATGTCGTCGTACTGTTTGGCCCTGATGGCTATCGCCTATCTACAACACTGTGGCGTACTTCCTAATCTTCAACAAGACGTTAGAGTCCCGATTCCTCACGTCGCCAAGGACACAAAAGACCCCGACGCTGTGTGGGTCGGCTGGGGCAAGGATCAGGGTATCAAAGCTCTCGTTGGCTTTGAGCGCAATCCCCCATATGGATGGACACCTCGGAATTTGACAGCTGCGGACGCCTTGCGTGGGTTCTTCGAGTACTTCAGCACCAAAAGCGGTTCCCCACGGTTCGATTACCAATCACAAGTCGTTTCGATCCTCAATGGATGTATCATCTCCCGTGCAGAACCACAAGGGGCTGCCACTAGGGCAGAAAGCGACAGAAGGAAGGAGCTGCTTGGTAAAGGCGTGTCCGAGAAGGCCATCACCTCGATCCTGAGCGAAGCAAGAGCGAATGCGGCCCGGCGAGAGCTTTCCATGGGCAAGGGCAATATCGGAATACAGCCACTGAAATGGGGAGAAAGCAAACTTGTCGTCCAAGATCCCTTCTTGTGGTCCAAGGTGAGTTGCTAGTAGTTTCGCTTTCGACTCGCTGACCCTGTTGTAGAATTGCGCAGGCGGAATGACAAAGATTGGAGTGGGAAGATTTCAAGAGGCGAGTTCACTTTTGTTTTCCGGAAAGTTTGCTGGGCTAACCGGTAATTTTGCAGACCATCAATAGAACATACGAGCTGCTGCGCACTCTAGGATCGGACACTACTATCCATGATATCCTGAACGGAGTCGTGAGCACTGATAGCCCAATACCTAAATCTCGAAGCAGAAACAAATCAAGAAGCACAAGGGGTGGACGATGATCCCCGGCGGTGGAGGGTTTCCCACCTTACAACGGGACGTGGTATCAATTTCTTTCATACGTTTCTCTTGTCATTTGGTTTTCTTTAGTACGAGTTTTGTCATCCAGCACTGTTGATACCATTTGATTTACGGACATGAGATGTTACAGAGTACAAATCCTTATGTATTTGACATGACACATTTCGCCACCGACGGCGGAGGTCGCCGTTTGAGACGCGCTCGCCTTTGGATGCGAATGAACTCAGGAGATGAACCTTTGTGTTCAAGCTTGTTCATCAGTCGTAAAACTCAGCATGACCGTTCCGTAGTGTTCACAGATCAGTATCGCCTCAAGAGGCGAATTTCGCATCATGTCAGACGCACTCCTTCACGTCGACACGGTCTTGCCGGTTCCTTCTGCTGCTCCATCTACTCGACCATCACCTGTGACCGGCCTGACCACGTTTCCCAACCCATTCGCAGATGATCCTGAACCTGGACTTCTTCCAGCCTTACTTTCCAAAGTGAAATCCACCTTCGCTTCCGCGTCGACAGCGACAACGCCAACGACGACTTCGACGGGAAAAGCAGCAGATAGAGGATCATCTTCCGACAGTGTCTCTCAAGGTGCGCAGACCGAGGCTCAGCAGCTCGCCGAGGCTGTGAAGAACCGTGTAGCTCAAACCAGGAAACAATCTGGATCTGGAACGAGTATAGTACCTATACCTGCTCCTCCAGCGATATCTGTACCGAATGAAGCTTCTTCTTCGGGACGTCCTCAACCTTCACCAGGATTAACCACAGCATCTCATCGAAGTTCTTTGAAGCCTTCCATTAGCAGCAACAACTCAAACAGTACTTCTACTACTCTTGTACCTCCTTCCTTCGTATCTTCTGCGCATTCTACTGCTCCAGCCAGACGACTCGTACCTCCTGGTGAAAGACAATGGCGGCCTACAGGTGCCGCTCCTGCTCAAGTTACCATCTCCCCTGTAACATCTGTGACCACGACCGTCCAAGCCTCGAAAAATCACGACGATGGCTTTGCTCATCCTGCCCCACCTAGAGTGCCTCTTCGAGCCCATTTCGGTCTACAAGCAGCCGTAGCATCTTCCTCTCGAACACCATTGATCCAACATGCTCATTCGAATTCTCTAGGTGGGATTCGAAATCGAAGGTCATCTATCGCTACCATTCCAGATTCACCATCGTCTATCTCACTTTCAGCTATGATCGCTGCCAATGCTGAACTCTCTCAGAACCCATCGTATGTACCAGGCTTTCCTCTACAGGGTGACGATACGAGGAGTGTGAGGAGTCTTGGGTTTGTGAAGAAGACGAATAGCGTTAGTAGGATCATCAGGAGGATGAGGGGAGAGGGCTTGAGTAAGCATTACTGGATGGCAGACGAGCATTGTAAAGAATGCTATGATTGCAAGTCGGTACGTCGTAATCTCCCCTCGGGCTATTGGTAGAGCTAACTACCAGTAGCTCTTCACGGCTTGGCGAAGGAAACATCATTGCCGCATATGCGGGCAAATCTTCTGCAGTCGGTGTGCGTCCAATATCATTGGCGCTAGGAGATTCGGTCAAGACGGTGCGGTGCGGGTTTGCAACTTATGCCTGAAGATTATGGAGGAATACAGGGACGAGGATGAGGATGATCGCCGGTCTATCAGCTCCGTCACGACGACTGGTTTCCGTCTCCCCAGTATCAGCGACCGCGCTCTCCTCGACGCAGCTATATCACCCGAGACGCCTTACATCAAATCGCCCTTCGCCGCCAGCCAGCTATTCTCATCAAATCCCAATGATTCTTTAGCGGCAATCGATGAGACGTCCGCAGTCTGGGGTCAGAGTACGGAACATGATTCAAGTCGGCCTTTCACCCCCCACGATATTGGCGGATCTCAAGCTTCGGATGAGGATGACGGACAAATTTGGACTTTGAGACCTGGGACAGCAGCACCGTTCCGTCGTCCCATGGACGAGGATGCGAAGAGCGGGGATGCACCATCCGAGTCTAGACCAACCACACGACCATCGTCACCGCCTTCAGCGCCAAGTCCAGATGAGGCGACAACTGATGACTCTCAGAAAGCAGTACCCAAACCTGTCAAGGTCACCTTTCCTCGGAGTGATACGATCTCGTCAGATGGTCACGATGTTGCTCGAATCCCTCTCACTCGAGTCGATTCTAATCAGCCTCTGATCGGACTCCGCACTCGGCTCAGTTCGAAAGCGAGTCAAGGTGGGCTCACAGCTTTGCTCGATCCGGAGAAAAACGAGGGACTCTGGCGAGCTCGGTCACATTCTTTCGCCCATCGACCAGAAGTCATCTCTGGGGCCAGCCATTCGCATCTGGATCACATGCTCGAGCAAGCTATTGCCCGTGCTGAATTACCATCGCCAGCGGAATGGCATCGAGTCCTGAGCAAACTTCTCTTGAAAGTCTCGACTGACGTACATCCAAATATCCGAGCAGGTGACTCGATGGACGTGAGAGCGTATGTCAAGATCAAAAAAGTCCCCGGCGGCAAGATAAGCGATTCCGAATATGTCGATGGGATCGTCATCTCCAAAAATGTCGCGCATAAAGCTATGCCACGTCGACTGGTCAATCCAAGAATCATGGTCGTTACTTTCCCTTTGGATTATCATCGAGTGGATAACCAATTCATGTCTCTCGATCCGATCCTTGCGCAGGAAAAGGATTACCTTCGGCTTCTCACGCGGCGTATCGTTGACGTCCGACCCCATATCGTGCTTGTTGAACGATCTGCATCCCGTATTGCTCTCGACTATCTCCTGGAAGCGAATATTGCTGTCGCACGAAGCGTCAAATTATCGGCTATTCATCAAGTTGCGAGGTGCACTCAGGCCGATGTTGTTGCTTCAATGGACAGGCTTGCGCTTGAACCACGTTTAGGAAGATGCGCAGAGTTCCAAATACAATCGTTCGAACACGAGCTCATACCTGGACGTCGAAAGACACTTATGAGATTCGAGGGTTGTCATCGGGACTATGGCTGCACCATCATTATCCGAGGTGGCGACCTGGCCACACTACGCAAGGTGAAGGTTATTACTGACTTCATGTCTCTTGTCGCGTACCATCTGAAGAACGAGATCATTCTGTACAATGACGAGCACAACATTTATCCACCGCATCCTCCTCTATCTCCCGAATATGAAGAGCTTTTACAGACCCTTCAGAGCGACAAGTGGACAGCACATAGCGACGACAGTCAGCAGTCAGATGATGAAAAGGATGAAGATAGCTCAGACACACCTTCAACCCCAAAGGCTCATGTCGAGGATGAGGAGCGAGCACTGGAAAGGCGGCAAGCAAGGATGCTTACGAGAGATATAGCACTATCACTCGAACCATACCTTCGCACGATTCTGTCTGCGTCTGCAGCCATTCGTTTCCCGCCGCCTGTCCCCCTTGCCAAAATGGCGGAACTCGATAGAACGCTCAATCATTTGCGACTTAGCAGAGATGAGGATGAGGCGGCGCAGATTTTGCAAGAGGAGACGCAAGGCACAGATCAAGGGAAAGCATCAGTGATCGACGCGAATGCTGCCACTCCGATCGGACTGCCCACCACCGCGTCGGATACTGTTACCACAATGACTTCGGAAGTATCGAGTAGTACGGCGATGAGTACAATACCTACTGCGAGCGCTTTACCGAAAGACATGGCGAGGGATCCGTATCGGGTTCTTCGACGGCCGGAGGAGATTTCCCGCGAGAGCTTCCTGGCCCAAGTCGAGCACGATCACTCGGAGCAGCTCAAGCTGTGGCAATGGTATACACGCCGACATACAGCACAGCTTCGTCCCGAAGACTATCAAGGTATCGTTTATCTCTATTCTCTGGGCTGTGAGGGCACCGAAAAGCCATGTGTAGAGCCTGTCCTTCAACAAATCAACTTTTATCAGCCCGATGATTTGACTGTCGGTCAATTCCTCGAGGCCCTGGCAGTGGATGCGGGCAAGAAATGTCCCAACAAAGCTTGCGAGCGGCTACTTCTATTCCATTTTCGGCTGCTGGTTCACGATTCACGTCGACTCCAAATCGCCATGGATCAATTCCCATGTCCCTCGCCAGGTCACGAGGATCGTATCATTACATGGAGCTATTGTCGACTGTGTGCTACACCCTCTCCAACTACCATCATCCGAGAAGAGACTTGGAAAATGTCTTGGGGCGCTTACCTCGAGCACTGCTTCTATCCTCCTGAAACTAGAGCTGGCTTTACTTGCGGTCACGATGCCTATCGCGATCAGATCCGCTATTTTGCGCATCGCAATCTCGCTATACGTATCCACAATGAACCGATCGACCTCTATCACCCAGTTCGACCATCCATTTCACTACAAGTCAAGGCAGAAATCAAGGTGCTGCTCAAGAATCAAGAATACGAAAGTGCACTTCACAAGAATGCTGCATTCTTTGATTCAGTCCTCTTTCGTTTGCGCGGCATGGACAGCGAGATTGTCCAGCCAGAGAAAGTGAGAATAGAATAGAGTGTAAGACTGGTGGCTAATAAACAGGTTTCATTGCTCCAAACGGCTTTGGAGGGCATGCTGGCACGTGCTGTAGCAGATCGAGAAGAGCTGGTCAACCTTCTCAACAGAACGTACAAATTGACGCCGATGACTGACGTTCTGGCCATCAATACTGTCCTACGAAACCTTCAAGACAAGGTTGTGCAATGGGAGTGAGTGATCAGGCAGAATTAGTGACAAGATTGACATGGCTTTTAGTGCCGATTTTGCCGACATTGAAAAGGCTTTCATGCCGTCCGAAAAGGATCTTCGACGAAGTATGTGTCATGAACCGACCTAGAGGTACACGAGGCTGACATCCATTCAGTGACGGCGACCCACCTCAAGCGCCTCTTTGCCAATCAAGATGTCTTCAATTCTCTCGATCGAAACGTTACCAACCTAACGGTCTCTGAAGCCGATGAAAAAGACGAAAAGTTGGATACTTCAGAGTCCAACACGATCACAGAGCCCGCAACACCGTCGATCACCAGTGAGGCTGGCTCGTCCACCCTCGAACCTCCTCAATTGGATCTCCACTCGATCGCAGACGAACGAACTCCGACTTTAGGTATCATCGCTCCTGTTTCCAACCCTATGTCCGAGCCACAGACGCCGGGACAGTATGACAGCGATTCTACCATTTCGGCTGCACCTAAGATTTCACCAAGCCGTAGTCCGGCTGTGATGATGGAGCGCGTAGAATCTAGCGGGGTAGACAGTGACGCTCATCCTTTTGTCTCGCGACTTCCGCGGAGGTCTCGCCCTGCACCCAGGTTCGTCTTCCACATTCTTGATGGATTTCCGCTCATTCAAAACAGTATTGCAGACCTAGTGAAGCGATTCCAGGATGCCGCCAGCACCCAGCAAGTTGAGCCAATTGAAGAGCAAAGTCTCGAGCGGCCCAAGTCATCGGCATCTACGCGTCGTTCGCGCCGAAGCGCCGCTCACAGCGGATCAGACAGTGAATCGGCAATCAAAGCACGTCCACGACTTCGGCGTGGGCGGACGGAACAGGCTCCTGTCCGACATCGCGAGACTTCAAAGCCTGGTTTACTGTCCGACGGCGATAGGAGCTATGCCCATCATGCCTCGCGCATTCCGTCGACGGCTGCACGAAAGACGTTTGGAGGTCCTACAGATTATCTACGACCCGGCTCTTTCGCACCCACGGACGAGAGACGAGCTACTCCGAGATCCGGACGGACGAGTCCGGAGGACGGCATGAAATCACCATATCCCAGTTTGTTTCGCTCGAACTCTGGTCACTCGAAGCCTAGAATGTCCGGCAAGGGGAAGCAACCTCGTGCTGCTGATGCATCTTCGGTATCAGGACGAGTGTCGCCGGGCCCAATGAGGGCAGCCACTCGTCGTGCTATAGGAGGATCGAGTCGCGTGACCTCCATAGCTCGGCATTTTGATCGCCTCTCTCGGGAAGCTGAGCGAGAGAGACAGAAGCGTATCTCCATGATTCGAGGCAAGCGAGCAAGGCCTGTTGGAGTGACCAAGGCGAAAGTGCAAGTCTTCGACAACCTACGGGACGCCTTCAAAGACGAGTTTGACACTGATTCGTCAGAGGCTGATAATGAGGAAGATGATCAGGGCAGTGACGACAGTGTGGATTCGGCCGGGGAGTCGAAAATTCCGGGGAAACCCTCGGGTTCACCTAGTAAGCGGCACAAGTCTACTTCGCCCGAGAAACCCAGCTCGCCGTCCGCTGTGCCCTTGTCGACCACTCCGTTCTCAGACGCGCTAGAGACGGGCTCTGAGATCATTCCTATCTCAGCATCTGGATCCTCCATCGCGGCGCACTCCATGGGCGAGACAAGGTCTGAAATGTCTTTCACCGACCGATTACAAATAGAGCTACCGACATTCGAAACGAGCGCTCCCCTTCCCAGCGTTCCTGCGACACCACAGCTTTCAGCAGATACTGCGGACGAGGGCATGCCAGCTCGATCACAAATCTCTCAACTCTCGCAAATGTCTGAAAGCGAGATGAGCTCGGGAGGCGAGCGGTCGTCTATCATAAGGACTTTGACTGGCCTCTGGGCATTTCGCGCTGGTGATTACACCCCGCTTGAATATCCACTGTGAGCTCCTGGGGTCGGTTGTGTCAAGTGCTTGCTGATTGAAATTAGATCTGCATCCGAGCACATCTTTGCCGATTCGCGTGTGATCATACGCGAGAACGAGCCGACCAGTATCGTGGCATTCACCTTGAGCTCCAAGACTTACAGAGACAAGATGCGAAGCTTTGCTACCCTAAGGCCAGGCCGCAAAGTAGAGACATTCATGCCGGAAGACACTGCAGCAGCAGATCGAGCCTCGACGTGGGATATCGTCTCGCTGGATGAAGCTGTGGATACTGAGGACCATATGCGGCCGGAAGGTGGAACTCACCTCAAATATGGTGAGCTTCCAGACGATGTCTTTCTGCATTCGATTGATCAGTGCAGATTTTGAATCGGGTGCATCTACCATTTTCTGCCGTATTTTCTTTGCGGAGGAGTTTGCTGCCCTGCGATCAGCATGTCAGTGCGAAGATAGCTTCGTTGAGTCCTTGGCGCGATGTGTGCAATTCGATGCCGTGGGTGGAAAGTCTGGATCGGCGTTCTTGAAAACGAAAGGTGAGCCTCACCGGAAATGTCATGCTGACACGCATTAGATGATCGCTTCATCGCGAAGGAGATCTCGAGATTGGAGATGGATGCTCTGACAAAGTTTGCGCCTGCGTATTTTGATTACACGAGAAAAGCTTTCTATGGGCAGGTACGTGTATCTGATAAAGATGTACGGATAAAGCTAACGGTCCATCCAGCGGCCTACGGTGTTGGCCAAGATCTACGGATTTTTTAAGATTGGATACCGCAATGCGATCACCGGTCGCTCAATGCGGATGAACGTCTTGGTCATGGAAAACTTGTTTTACGAACGGCGTTTCTCCAAAGTCAGTGTCTTCGCCGCATTCGCCGACCAGTCTGCTGATCAGCTCCAGATATACGATCTTAAAGGGAGCACTCGAAATCGTCTGATTCAAGCAACTGGCAAAGTCAACGAAGTCCTGTGAGTCTGGCACACATGGTATGCGACCGGAGGCTGACTGTCATCAGTCTGGATGAGAATCTGATGGAGAGTAAGCTTAATCAACTGATTGGCAGCCACAAGCTGACGGTCTTCAGTCGTGTATAAGCACCCCTTATATCTGCGCGACCATTCCAAGAGGATCTTGCGTACGGCGTTATTTAATGACAGTAAGCGATTTTGAATTGTCAAACATGATTGCAACTTACCCTTTCAGCGCTTTTCCTGTCCAACCTCAACGTCATGGACTACTCGCTTGTCGTTGGTGTTGATTCGGAAAAGCAAGAGCTTGTTGTTGGTATTGTGGATTATATTCGAACCTTTACATGGTGAGTGATGTTTATATATTGAGCGGAAGAGACTGACGGAGTGCAGGGATAAAAAGCTCGAGTCGTGGGTTAAAGATTCAGCGTTCCTCGGCGGAGCCGGCAAAGGGGAGCCTACTATCGTCACACCGAAGCAGTGTAAGTGTCGCTCTCAAGGTGAAGTAAGTATTATGCTGATAAACCATCAGACAAGGCTCGATTCCGAGCAGCTATGGAACGATTTTACTTTCCATCTGTGCCTGATAGGTGGACTAAGATTGGTCCAGACGAAACGCAAATGGAAGAGGATAGCAGTAGTGTCGCTGGTTAAGGTTTGTAGAGTTCGAGAGTGTTGTCATTATTGCATGCTTGTATCCGCATCTTGTAGACATTGTATAAGCATATGGTCGTGTATCTCGTATATGCATAAGGCTAGCCGAGTTTCTGCTGGCTGCTCAGGAAATACTACTGAGTGCATCATCAGGCTACCTGACAGAGTTGTCCTCGTGCTCTCGTGTTGGTTATGACTGCTTAAGTCGATGCTCATGCTTATGGAATGGAATGCTGCTGTGCTGTACTATATGATACGTCCCCAAAGTCCATCTCCGACCAAATCCCTGACACCCCCCTTATCGAACACCTCCCTAATCCACGCCCTAGCATCCTCGACTTCATCAGCAGCGACTCTGACCACACCGCCTTTGCCATCTTCAACAGGGCTGAAGGACCAGATGACTTTCTGAGGTCTAGCAGCTTGAAACTGACTAGTCATAGCGCACAGGTCTGTGAGATACTTGAGCAGCGGAAAGACGTGTGGACCAATGATGAGGATGTTGGCGTATACATGATACGGAGCGAGTTTGTGGGCTATATCCGCTTTGGGATGACGGTTATTTTGTTCAAGTAATGTCCGTTCACGCATTATCAGTCGTTTCTCACCAAGAAGAGACTCGTTGCTTTTCGTAGAGTTGTTGGTTTTCGTAGAACCCAGAAAGATCTCATTGGTAGAGCTATATCTAGCCATCGACCATACTTCTCCATCGGCCTGCCGACCCGAGTTAACCCAATCCAGGATGAGCACGGAAGAGGTTTCGTCGGATGGTAGAATGAATCGTTGGGCTTGGGCATAGCGAGAGGATCGAAAAGGTGAGATACTGTCTGGTAAGAGCAATAGCATTGATCGAGATGCAAGGCGGACAAGCATTCGTTGACGTGTTGTTCCGTCTCCTTCTCCTTCTTGCTTTCTTCCTTCTTCACTTCTTCCATCTCCTCCGTCTCGTCTTACTTCTTCTCTCAGGACAGGTTTCAATTCTCGACCAGGTCCCTGTCCGTGAGAAGCTGGACGTAATCCAGGACGATGCTTGAATACCTTCGTGCTCCCTTGAGTGAGGAGTATAAGCGCCGCATCTTCCTCCACCTCGATAGACAGAGATATAGCATCTGCAGCTACGAGCCCACCACCATACGCTAGTGTATAGCACAATGCCAAATGAGGTGGTTGCGAGGGAAGAGGAGAAGGAGCGAGTAGCTTGAGCGGGTAAGATGCGCGCAGGGTTGAGAATCCACTACGGTTGTGTGGGCCTGGTGATGAGACACAGAGGTGGCCGGTGCCGGGTGCCCATGTTAGGGGAGAAGGGGCCCATGCTCCAAGGGTTGAAGGGTAGGGAAAGGAAGGAGGCATTCCTATCTTGAGATCGAGCGCATTGGGCCGATGTCTGACGGGAGAGGGAATGGTAGGAACCTTGAGATATGCGCCTTTGTTCAACGAGGACGACGGATCTGAAGGGCTTGGAGGTGTACGACTTCGTTGTCGTGGCAGCGTCAGATCGCAGAATGCGGCCACAGCTTGATCGAGCGCTACTATCTTGTGAATCCTTGCCTCCTTGTGAGCATCTGCCAAAAGGTGACTTTGAGCGGTCTTGACGTTCCAAATCCCCGTCCCTCGCCGGCTGTACGGTCATTCCCGTGTGACCGCTACGAGGTATCCCTATTTTGTTGTTGTTTTCTCGAGCTATCACTTTACGACTCGAATCAGCTTCCTTGACGACCTTTACGACTTGCTCTCTATCGCCATGCCTACCCACCAGGACCTGCCCGTGATCCTACATAACGATAAAAGGGGACTGTTGACCATCGAGGATGGTAAACTCGATGTGTTACAACTTTCCAAAGATGGCCGTCGTGCGTTCCTTTCCCATAACCTCACTTTCTGCATATTAGTACTAACATAGTGGATGTAGCTCCTAAACGCCTATTGACATGCTCGTTGCGTAATTTTCTGCGAGCCCGCTTGGCGTCCGCAGCGTACGAGGGCCAAAGACGACGGCTGGACCTCTTTGCGCTCATCCAGAAAGGGCACGAGCTCAGATTGAGCACGATGCGCGTATTGATTGAGCCTACCGATGTGCCAGAGGCTGAAGAATGGATCCAAACTGCCATGCAGGCGGCGTATGGCCGTAAGTCTCATTCATGCAAAGTCTTCTATCCAGTTAATGGTGGGTTACAGAGACAAAGCCATTTAGACGGGCTTTGGTCCTCGTCAACCCTGTTGGAGGGAAAGGTAAAGCAAAATCTTTAGTCAGGGAGCATGTGTTGCCTATACTTGAGGCGGCAGGAACCGTAGTCGAGCTCACAGGTGTGTCTGCTCATATGTGGGCCGTATTGATGAGCTAATGAGAGCAGAGACGACTCATAAACTACATGCAGAGGAAATAGCTCGCGACATGGACCTCTCCTATGAGTGAGCAGGTCGCCTTTTATTCCTTCCAACATTTGCTGACGAAAAGTCAAGTGTCATAGTGACCTGCTCTGGAGACGGATTGGTCTACGAGGTGATCAATGGTTTAGCTGCTCGGAAGGATGCACGCAAGGCGCTCAAGGTTCCCATTGCTCCAATACCCACCGGTGAGCAGGAGATCTTGGAAATCGCGAACTGAGTGCTGATGAAAATGGAACAGGATCTGCTAATGCGATTTGTATCAACCTTTTCGGTGTGAAAGACACGTTCAATATCCCCTTGGCGACTCTGAACATCATCAAAGGTGTGCCGGTTTCTCCATTTTTGTATACAGCACCAGCTGACACCGCGTGTAGGACAGCCCTTACCCATAGACCTTTGCTCTGTCCTACTCCTACCTTCTCGTGAACGACGCTATTCCTTCATCTCCCAAGCACTCGGTCTCATGGTCGATCTGGATATCGGTACCGAGCACGTACGATGGATGGGTGACACCCGTTTCGTTTATGGGTTCCTTAGAGGTGTCATCACAAACAAGAACTTCAAGTGTCGTGTGAAGATGAAGGTCATCGAGAGTGACAAGGTCGAGATGGCGCGTAAAGCTAGAGCGGAAGCGCGTCAAATCATGCAGAGCACAGAGGGAAAAGCACTAGGAGGCGGTCAGGGATCTTTGATCGAGGGTATGAGGACGCTCGAGGTCAACGGAGCGGCGAGTAATGGAGATGGCCTCATAGCTGAGGGAGGACCAAGTACGGCGGACGGGAATGACAGATCAGATGATACACCAGACGAGGGGCCTTTACCAGAGGTAAAGGAGCTACAGCCAGACGACAGTTGGGTGACAATCGAATCTGGAACCAAGAAGGCCGTTGTGAAGAAAAGACGCGGTTCGAAAGCTAGCACCGACGAGGCTGCAGTACCAGGTGCATGGCAGGATGGTGAAGGAATCCTATATGTCTAGTAAGGCCTACAACAAATACCCAGCGTCTCAAGTGCAGAGGGGCTGATGCAGATTAGTGCGGGACTTCGACCATGGGTGGCGAGGGATCTCATGCAATGGCCAGTAGCGATGAATGGAGACGGAGCAGTAGATATAGTGATACAGAGTATTGTATGTTCATTTTCTAGCTTGAAAAGACTATTGTGCTGACTATAAGTAGACGCCAAGAGGAACAATGGTTAGCGCTATCACCGGAGCTGAAAAAGGTGAAGCATACTGGATGGAATGTCAGCATTATTACAAAGGTGAGCTCGTACTGTGTCACGATTGAACTCAACTTACGCCGTAAAGCTTCGGCCTTTATCGCAGAGAACCTAGACAAGAAGGGTCAACCACTGGTGGCTATCGGTGAGTATACTCTTGTAGAACGACGACAGGTTAGGGCATGGCTGATTGAGACTGCAGACGGTGAACCATTCCCGTTCGATTCGTTTCATGTCGAGGTTCATAGTGGACTCGCGACTGTTCTGAGCCTTGACGGGCATTTCTTTATCAGCGATTTCTTACGCAAACAAAATATCCACGAATGAGCGAGGGGGGCTGTACGGCAAACGGCAAACGAGGTAACATGACTATAAACAATGTCAGATGGGGGGTTAGGAGACAAACGTTGACCTGGTGGAGAAGTATTCAAGCGAACATTGAGGTATAAGGCCAGCGATTAAGCCTAAAGTGTGATACACACCACATGCAATATACTATTCTTGCATAGGAATACTGTTGCCGCAACCCCCTACTGCGGCCGTTACCGCTTCCTGACATTGGCCCTGAGAGTTCGTGTCTATGCTGTCACGTTCCCTGTACCTCCTGTATTTCCACTCCTATTATGAGGATAAGGATACTTGTTCACAGAGTACGCTAAATGTACCACTACTGGAAATCGTTGACCCTAAACAACACCGCCTAGTTGTTATCCTGATGTGGTACCAAATATAATAGATAATTCAGTTGCAATCGCGTCGGTTGCTTTAAAAACATTCAAAGTCGTCTAGGTCGAGCTGTCTGCCTCCTCTTGGCCGAAGGATCATTATGGCGTATAACGGGAGAATAGATCGACCGCCTTCAGACTATACAATCGATAGAAAACCACCTAAACCCGGATTTAAAGTATTTGGAATAAGATGTTGTTCTTGTACTGCTGTGAGTTTTGCCAAATGCTTCCTTCCTATGTAATAATGTAAGAGAACAACACGGGCTGATATGCTCAGTTTGAAGCAGAGTATGTATTTCCTATCTCATCATCCTAATTCTCTCCTACTCATACACCACTCCCATCGCTCGGATCATCACCACCTACACCACTCCCATCGCTCGCATCATCACCACCTATACCGTGCGTGCACTGGTACAACCAACCCTGTCGAGTTCGTGTCAGGTTCCAGCTGATCAAATAGTGGAGATCCTATAAGGCGTTATCGCCCTAAAGGCAATTACGACCCAAGTACGAAACCTTATCAGCCTGCACCAAATAGCTTTGCGGGCGGTATGGCAGGTGGGTCTGGTGCTTAGATATGTGGTAGGGGTTGGACATTTCGCGATGCTTCTTGATCAAATAAAGGTAGTAGTATCTACTGGCCTGTTGATTGTGATTAGTGTTGTGCTTGGGCACTCCTTGGTTCTGGGCACTGTTTAGTATTGAGTGCTGTTTGGTTTAGAGTGGCCACTGCAGCGGCGTGTGTTGGGGGGGGGGGGGGGGGGGGAGGAGGTATTGGACGGGTTATGAGTGATACTGTAGCTATATATAGAGGTCAGATTCAAGTGGGTCCCTGCAGCAAGATATAGAGCTTAGATTTGGGATGAAGTGGGTTTCCTGACAGTCATGAGTAGCGCGAATGTCGAACTCACAGGGCATAATCATTGAGAAAGAAGAGTGGCTGGGATTGAGCTTCAGTCTTGCGACTCTGCATATTCTCAAGACTTGGTCGGTGCGAATCTGTATGACCACCATCCAGTAAGAGTTGATGCATAGAACTTGCGCATAACTAGCCCAAAGCTTGAAGATGCTACAAAACAAAGCCAGGAATCACGGAGCGCGAGCCCAACCAAACGCCACCCGTTTCAGACGAACACCCAAAATCAAAATAAAATTCGTCTTTGATCCTTTCTTCTTCTCGATATCGTTATCATCCTTACCTCAGCTTACTACTTCAGTGTACTCTACTATACCCAAGATGGCGGCCCCTACTACTGCTCCCGACTCTACAGTCTTCTCCATTCTGGGGAAGAACCTCAAAGCCAATACGCGTGCCGAGCTCGAACCGTTCTTGACTGAGTTACGCGAGATGGAGCATGTTGAGGAAGTGCATTTCGGAGGAAATAGTCTAGGTGTGGATGCTTGTCAAGGGATCGCCGAGGTCCTCAAAGATAAAAAGAAACTCAAGGTCCGTGAACACACAGCTCATCATCCCACAGCGCGTCGAAAGGAGAGCTAAACATAAGGATATTAGGTTGTCGATCTGGCAGATGTGTTTACTGGTCGACTTATCTCTGAGATCCCTCAAGCTCTATCAGCTCTATGTGACGCCCTAGCAGAATCAACATCACTTGTCGAGCTTGATTTATCTGACAATGCCTTCGGTGGACGATGTGCAGATGCCATGGTACCGTTCCTCAAAACCAACACACACCTCGAGATCTTCAAACTTAACAACAACGGTCTGGGAATATGGGGCGGAACGGTTGTTGCTGGAGCATTATTGGAGAATGCACAAAAGTACAAGGCAGAAGGAAGGAGTAGCTGTTTACGCGTTGTGGTTTGTGGACGGAACCGACTGGAGAATGGTTCAGCACCTCATTGGGCCGAAGCATTCGCAGCTCATGGTGGATTGGTGCAAGTTCGTATGCCTCAAAATGGGATTAGGATGGAAGGTATAGCTGCTCTAGCAGAGGGATTAAGCAAATGTCCAAATTTACAAGTACTCGATCTTCAAGATAACACAGCCACGAAAACCGGTACGAGATCTATCGTCAAACATCTACCGCAATGGCCTGAATTACGATCACTCAACCTCTCCGATTGCTTGATCGGATCCGCAGGTGGGATCGCCCTGGCTACTGCATTGAGTGCAGGCTCAAACCCGAAATTGGAAACCCTCAAATTACAATACGGAGAATTCGATAAACGTACAGTGGAAATACTCGCTACTGCTATATCGCAACATCTTCCTTCACTCACTTGTATCGAATTGAATGGGAATCGGTTCACAGAGGATGACGAGTGTGTTGAAGAATTGAAAAAGGCTCTGGAGCTGCATGGGAATGAGGATGCATTAGATGAACGTGAGTCTTTATTTGAAGCGTCCAAGTGTCTCCTGTGAACAGAGAAGAACGTCATGCTGATTCACGAACAGTGGACGATATGGAAGAACCGGAAGAAGACGAGGAGGAGGAAGAAGAGGAAGAGGAAGAGGAGAAGGAAGAGGAGGAGGAAGAGACAGGAGAGCCAGACGATGGTGTCGATTCCGGAGAAGCAGGAGAGAAGGCACTACCACCAGCTACAGAGCAAGATACTGACGAGTGAGTGTTTGGAGATACGATTCAGACCATGGAGCTCACGATACACAGTCTCGCCGACATGCTTTCTAAAGCACACATTGAGCAATAGGCAAGTGACCAGGGCACTAGGAGTGGGGAGAGTGTCAGGTCGTATGCTGCAGGAAACGAGGTCTGTGGAGCATCTTTGGCATTTACTGGAGATAGGTAGAGTATGGCACAATTACAGCATGTTACATATCCATTTTAGCACATCTTTCGCAGTGTCAAAGCGGCCCTTCTCTTCTCATGTCAGCAGGAAATGAGTCACTCAATGATTAGGAGCACATGGGTGCCGGAATTGTGCTTTCTCAGGCAGAACAACACATGAGAAAAGAGGCAGGGGTAAACCACCAGGTGTCCAAGCATGTATGGTTGGGTATCTTGGCATCGCACATTGACGGAATCAACGAAACTCTCCTAAACAAGCCTTTCTAGTCCTCATCCATTTGCGTTGTCTTATCCTTTGACTCTCTGTTCGATGAAACGGTAAAAATCGGTCGACACAGCGGGAGAGGAGGATAGATTTGTGTCAGAGAAGGAGGATAATGAAGAGAGGGATCCGAAGGAAGTGGTTAGATGGAAGAGTAGTTAAGGGCGATGAGCAAAGATTTTGAGACAAACACAGATCAGTTTTTGTTCCCTTTGATTGATGGTCTCCAATCCAGGACGCACCTTATGTACAGCACATTGTTGCACCGTATGAAGACTTCTCCTAAAGCACCATTTGATTTCCCATTCTCAATCTCTTCTGTATTTGCGAGCTACACAAGAACATGCCATGAGCGTTCATCCTTACTCTGCCGACCTAACGCTGACGAGAATGGATAGCTGGCAAGGACACAACACCACAGCGACTTGATGTAGGGATTATAAGGCTTACCTGCAGGTTCATATAACCATCTGTGGAAACGAGGTAACCCTTGTACTCCAGACCCCACTTTAATCGAACATAGATCACTTTGCCAGTCAAATCCTGAAGGAACGGTTTAGGGTTGATTGGCTACAGAAGAGCGAGTACATCGTCAGCTTGATATCCAGCCAATTCATTGGGAAAAAGCCTTACCGCTACTGCTGATGCCATTTTTGGAGGGATGGAGGACGAAGGTGAATCAACGAAGAGCTGAAAGCGAGAAGTAAGGTGTAAATTCAGCAGGAGGAATGTTAGGCGTGCGATTATCTGTTCACGCCTGGGAATCGATTAGGCGTATTGTGGTCGCGCATTTCAAGCTCTCGTTCACTTTCTGTTGAGTAATGTTGCTTTGACCCTTCGAGCCCTTTCTTCATCATGTGTGAGTTCATGGCCATGACAGGCTCACTGAAGCTAATGCTAATTGATCTCACAGCTGGATTCGGTAGCTTCGGTCAGAACAACACCAGTTCGCTCGTCCCTGCCTCCTATAAGCAATCGCTGATCTTTGGTTAGACGCTAACAAATCCTCTCCCTTCTCCTTCGGTTCTACTCGTACGTATAGTGGTGACAGTCGATCACGGTGCTGACACTTTCCAAGCCGCTGCAGGATCCACCCAATCTCCTTCAGCTTCCATCTTTGGCAACGCCAACCCTCCATCCCAACCATCAACCAACCTTTTTGGCGGCGGTAGTACGACCCCACAACAGGCAGCGCCTGCGGCTGGTGGATCTAGCCTGTTTGGTGGGGGTGGCTCGGCAGGTCCAGCAACAGGACCTAGTATGTTTGGTGGTGCGCCGTCAGCACCGGCTACTGGTGGAAGCCTGTTTGGTGGAGGGGCAAACGCTGGGACAACAGGGACAGCAGGAGGACTTTTTGGAGCTACGAAACCTGCGCAGCCAGCTGGACAGACTGGTGGAAGCTTGTTTGGCGGTGGAGCATCCGGAAGCCTCTTTGGTGGAGGAAGTGCACCGAACAACAACAATAATTCGACCCCCGCAGCTCCTTCATCCTTCTCCTTCGGCCAGAACAACCAATCCACAACTCCTGCTGCTCCAGCTCCTACCCCTGCATCTGGCGGTCTTTTCGGCAATATAAACGCCAATACCAACACCGATACCAACAACCCCCAGCAAGCAGCTAGTACAACACCTGCCAAACCTCTGTTTGGTGGATTCGGATCATCATCAGGCTCGACCACACCCGCTGCTCCACTACCCGCAAATGCTGGGAATATATTCGGAGCTAAGCCCGCTGCACAAGCAGGAAGTCTGTTCGGAGGAGCGGCTACAGGATCAAGTGGCACAAGTACACCCACCGGAGGCAGCAGTTTGTTTGGAGCAAAACCAGCCGAAGGTGCAGCGGCAGGAGGAAGCTTATTTGGTACAAAACCTGCGGAAACCAGTACTCCACCAGCTGGTAGCATTTTCGGCAACACCTCACAGCCTGCAACGGGATCAACAACTCCCGCTGCACCTCCACCAGCAGCTGGCTCGCTCTTCAGTTTCGGTGGTGCGAAGGCGCCAGAGGCAGAATCCGCGAAGCCCGCAGAAGCGCCAAAGCCGGCTGGATCACTGTTCGGTGCTGTGCCCGCGTCTTCGAGCGATGCCAGTAAGCCTGCTCAGCCAGCTGCAGGTGCTGCTCCGGGAAGCTTGTTTGCAGGGGGCAGTCTCTTTGGAGCAAAGCCCGCGGAGAAAAAGGAGGGCGCACCTGCTCAACCACCAGCTGCGGCACCTTCATTCAGCTTTGCTTCTCAATCGTCTTCTAGCGAACCACCGAAATATACGAGCTTGTTCAACAACACTGCAGGTGGTCCATCTAGCACACCAGCTGTCGACGCAAGTAAGGCCCCCGGTGAAGCACCGAAAGCGCCAGGAGGACTTTTCTCGTCTGCCATTCCCCTAGCCGGCGGAGACAAAGGCAAATCGGCCGAAGCTCCAAAAGCCCCAGCGAGTGGCGGTTTCAGCTTTGGCGGTACGACATCGACCCCAGCATCAACCGATAAGGCAGCGGCACCTCCAGCGGCACCAAGTCTGTTTGGTGCAAAACCCGCTGAACCCGCCGCTGCTACTTCGACAACGGCTCCGGCACCAGCTGCGTCTACGAATCTCTTTAGTGGTGCGAACAAGTCAACGACTGCTCCAGCTGCGGCTACCCCAGGAGTTCCTCAGACTGGGACTTCGACCACGACAGAGGCTGCGCCCAATTTGCTGAGAGGAAAGACGATGGAGGATATTGTTGATGGATGGCAAAGGGATCTTGACTCGCAGGTCAAAGAGTTTGAGCGACAAGCTGGAGAAGTTAGAGAGTGGGATAAAATCCTGGTACAGAACGGTAATGAAGTGAGAGGGGTTTTCTTATATTGTGCAGCTAGACCCGTTTGCTAAGCAAGATATCTAGATCACTGCACTGTATCGACAAGTGCAATCAGCTCAACAGAACCAATCGGCAGTAGATTCAGCATTAGACTATATCGGCGAACAACAAAAGGTCCTTGATGGCCTCTTGAACAAATACGAAGGAGATATCGCTGGTTTAGCTAGCGATCCTGCTCGAGCTCCATCTAGCAAATTCCCTGCTGATCGTGAGCGAGAGAAGGCGTAAGTTGTCTTGCATTATTTACTGCTGCTCCATTCTAAGCAAAAACTCTTTTAAATTCCCCAGTCGTCCATTGGGACAATTGCGAAGACCTGGTACTGACATATCGACTAGGTATAACCTCGCAGAAGACCTCAACAAGCAATTGGACGACCTTTCTCGTAACCTCTCACAGATGATCGAAGAAGTCAACAAGCTGTCCACTCCAGTCGCTTCGGGTGCAGCACAAACAGCACGTCCAGGTACCCCGTCAGCAGCCGACGCAGCGGCGTCGATGCCTGATGATCCTGTTGGCCAACTGAGCGCGATTCTAGGAGCGCATTTGAGGGCTTTGGGGTCTATTGAGAATAACGCGGGTCGATTGGAGGGTAAAGTTGGCGAGCTAGAGAGGAGGATGGGCGGCGGTGAGAAGAGTTATGGGATCAGGCGGTGATTATCAATTTGACAGCGTTGGCATGTTGATAAAGCGATACGACAGTGATTTGGCCGTGTCGTCATCTGATGAATAATGGCTTTCACATATGCATGGAAAAAATACATGTTGCACAATCCTGTGCTGTCCGCCAAATCTGCTGAACCTTTTCCTCTCAATCTCAGACATCTCCATCTATACGATCGTCTCCCTCACCTGCGACCTCCAAAACTCTATCAGGTGAGATACTAGGACTACGCGAGACGTATCTTCCTCTAGTATCTCCGATTTCACCCAAAGCCTGTGCATCTTCTGAACCTGATCGTGATGGTGATGGAGAACGAGATATATATCTCCCTCTATCTGATTCTGATTCTGAATTTGAAGCTGATCTACTACGATCACGACGTCGTAGATCAGGTGATGATTCTCTTGAAGAAGGTGGGGTACGCGATGGTGTACGAGATGATAGGCGTTGTCGTTTTGATCGAGCTTCTTCTTCCTCTGCATCTTCGTCCTGCAGTATCACGTGTATCAGTGTTGTGACCAAGCTTCTTGGAAGCATTGTACGACGAGGCAAGATGGAAAGAATGAAGAAGAAGGATGATGGAGAGAAGAAGAGGAAGAATAAGAATAAGAGGAAGGAGACGTTACTGACCAAGAGCGATTTTCTAGGAGGTAAACCCTCTGTTTCTTCAAGTACAGAACGTTGAGTTAATCGAGGGAGAATGATATCACACACTCGTTCTTTTGTGAGTAATTCATCGATGAATTCGTCAAAGTACGTAATTGCGTATCCTCCTAGATATGATCAAGTATATAAGCATAGAAAGCTGAGATTGGAAGGAAGAAAGAGTCTAGAGAGGAAAACTTGAGGGAAGGTGATAAGCCAAGGAAGGAGGAGACAAGTTGGCTTACCAGGTTGCCGGATACGCAGTTTTCGGAAATCACGCATAAGTGGCTCAAGAATCTCGTATACGTCCATAGCTCTAAATGTGAGTCTCACATAGAACGCCGCGAGTGCACGTAAGTATCTGCATAGGTCAGCCTTGTGACTTCAGCCATGGTTAAACTAGAAAGAAAGATATATATATTTGTATATATCAAGCCAGGTGAAGTCTTAGAAACATAAGGGGTGAAGTGAAGGAAGAAGAGACGGGGTAGAGAGGAGGTGGAGGAAGCAGAGTACAAGGTTATCAAGGAGAAGAAGGACAGCCAAGAAATCCATGTTGAGAAAGATAACTCACTTGAACTCCTCAGCAAGGAGATATTCGATCAAGATCTCCTTCTCTGGTTGTAATTGCAGTAACTTGAGCGTGAGACACATGAAATGTGTTGGGATCTGTCGATCATGTACACCACCTATCGCATTGAGTTCAATGGCTTTATCGATTATAGACTCGGCTGCTTTCGTCAGCGGCGCACAGAGGAAAGAAAAGGGTGTATATGGAGGTTGGACAAAAAATAAAGTCGGTATTTCCAAGTGGGACTGAGTAGATACGAAAGCAGCTTTGAGATTACATACCTGTAAGAGCGAAGCATTGTTCTTTCCAGTATAGCGTGTCGTAGATCCTGGCTCGGATTACTTTTTCAATCAAGAACTGGATAAGAAAACAAGTTAGCACTACCAGAAGAAAGGAAGAGGGAGGGTGAAGAGGTGAAGAACATACTTGAGGATTGGAACCGTGGATCGACTGAGCACCATGTACCGTCGAGTTGGCCATGTTTTATACCTGGGACCGAGATTTCAGTGATCAGGTTGGTTGGAAGAACGCAAAGGCAGAAAGAAGAGTTGATGAATGGCCAAGAACCAACGCGAATTCAATTCCAAAAGTCTGTTAAAGTCTGTTTACGACTTTCCACATCATCCTCTATTATACGAAAATCGCCCTTCTCCCCTTCTTACTCGTCAACAAAGGGGGGCATAGACCTGGCTCGATTATGTCTGACCTAGGAGGACCACCAGGGGACGATGATGTTGGTCTGCCTAAAGCTACCGTCTTCAAGCTCATCCAAGGTCAGCCGTCCTTCCTGTCCTCATCATCCTCTGTACCCTTCCTGTCCTCGTCAACCTCTATACCCTTCCAACACGCTTAGCTGATCTTTGGACCAGAGATGTTACCTCCTGATATTGCATGTTCAAAAGAAGCTAAAGATGTCATCGTGGAATGTTGTGTCGGTATGTATCTCTCATTTGTACTGGACATCAAAAACTATGGCAAGCTAATGAATCATATTTATAGAATGGGTCAAACTTATATCTACACAATCAAATACTATCTGTGATGAGAGTTCAAAGAAAACCATCTCGCCTGAACATGTTATCGAAGCATTACGAGTATGTCCTTTATGTTCTGTTTCGTTCCTCTTCCTCTCTCCCCTCTCTGCCTACCACTTGATTGAGCGTTAGAGGACAATCCCCCTTGATTGAACGTGATAATTCAACGAATGGCATGGGTAAGCTGATGTTGGTCTACTACAGCAACTGGGATTCGAAGATTTCATACCAGAGGTAGAAGAGAGTAACAAAGAGTTCAAACAATCTCAAAAAGTGAGAATCGTTCCTTGTCATACATAGTGTTCATTCATCTACACGTATACTCATTGTCGAGCAGGATCGGACGCGAAATCAACCCGATACAGCTGGAATGTCACAGGATGAATTACTGGCGATGCAGGAACGACTTTTTGCTGCTAGTCAGGCGAGGTTCGAAGCTGGCCAGTGAGTGAGACAGTGGGCATCCAGGAATTCGAGGTAGCGATTTGAAGCTAGCCAGTGTGTGGGCGGGGTGGGGATCTTGGAGGTGGGCGTGAGGCAAGCGGGTTGAATCTGGGCAGTGGGTGGGGATGGGATCATGAGGTAAAGGTACCGAGAAGTAGCGTTTTGAAGCTGGGCAGTGAATGACCGGGATCATGAGGTAGGGGGGGGGGGGGGGGGGGGTCGAAGCAGCGATTTAAAGCTGGGCGATAAAGCCTGCAGGAGGTCAAGAGGTCAAGGCACTTTGTTGTACAATCAAACTGAGCAAGAATGAACATGGTAGTATCCATACAATGCATGTACATAATCACAACCTTATGGGTTTTGTACCTAGGGGACAAACTGCGAAATGTCTGCAGTTGTAACAGTGATTGGGGCCTGTGCGACTGGCAATGGCAACCTTGCCTTTGAAGAACCACGCATCAACTGGTAGACGTCTTTCTGTTCGTCTAAATCCTGTTCTATACGCTTTTCCAACCGATTGACGACATCCAAGGCACCGACACCATACGCTTGAGGTGAAGCCAAGACATCGTTTACGACTCGAGAAACGACTTGACGTGTTCCTATATCCCACCTTACACCATTTACGTCCATTTCTTGTACACCTTGATCTATACCTGCTAGATCTCTGAAACTCTCCCATCGAACGTGTAGAATTTCGTTGTATGCCGGAGCTAGACATCCAGTGAGGTAAGATTCTGGTGAATGTGATTGTGCGTAATGAAATAATGCGAGAGCCAGATGAGGTCGATTAAGATTGATTCGTACGACATGCAATAAATGTGCTAGTAGAGGTTGATAAGTTGATGGGAATTGTGGATCTCCGTATGCGTCGATCGTAGGATTAAAGACATGTAATTTTGACCATGTCAATAGAACAGAATCAGAATCGATATGACTCATATCTTCTTTTAACCTATCGATTTCATCCAATAAAGTCTCGTCTGTATCTTTCGTATGTCGTTCCATTAATCCTTGTCGTCTCAATGCAGCTCTATCACCTCCCCATATTTTGGGTTGATAGTTACTTGATTGATTCGATTTTAAACCAAACACATTGGACGATGCACTAGAACCAGCTCGTAGAGGTCCTGATCGTTCCAAGTCGGAGAAAATCTCACTGAGGATCGTATTGAATGTTTGAGCTTCAGCAGGCGTTTGTCCTTCGGCACGACGGATACGTGAATGTACACCTTTTCGTTGTCGTATAGGTACATCCGGCATTCGAACAGCTTCAGAGTTTGTTGATGATTGTGATCTAAAGCGAATACGATCAACCTCGGCATGATACAAAGATAATTTGTATATATGTACTTACTTTGGGATACGCAAGAGATCGGCAAATGTTTCCTCGAAACTCTGACTGTAAGACTCATCAGTATTTTCCTCCCGTTTGTATTTGTTTGAGTGTGTGTATTTGTGTGTGGGGACAGGGGGTGTTGGTGGGTGTGGTGGGTGGGTGGGTGTGTGTGTGTGTGGAGTAAATGAAATGAATGTATCAACCACAACCAAAACGCACTTTGTATTTGTAGCTGAGCGAGTCGTAGCACGCCTAGAGCCACTTTGACTCATCCCAGCTTCTTCAGCGGACACTCTATCCTCGACATCGTGTTGAGTCGAAGGTCCCGATTGGGCATCACTACCTAGTGTCTGAGGCGAATACGGAGGTCGTCGATCTGGCGAATGTTCATCTTGACGACGAGCAGAGCATGTGAGGGCCCTGCAAGCTGTCGATCGACGAACGATACCATGTCGAACACATGTCTTTACTTGTCTCTCCAACAAGACCTTGGCTAGCATGTTTGTATGGACAATCAAGGTATAACTTGTCGAATTGTGTGCTATGAATTATTTTGACGGAGATAAGAGGTAAACTCCGCGTGCCTAGCTGATCAGTCATCGTTTGTTCAAGATACAGTTACTAAGTACAGCAAAATCCACACAAACTCACCAATAATGTCGGGTACAGAGAGTACAGTCACTGGTCCTTCCTCCACACAACCTCTGAGAACGACCAAAGAGACACATCCAAATCTACCTCCAGGGCTTATACTAGGTCCCGATGGAAAAGTGTGTAAAGTGTGTAATTCATGGCAGGATTTCGCAAAGACTAAAGTGAAGAAGAAGGATGGGACTGGGACTGGGATTGCTATGGGGATGGGTGCATTTGCAGGTATGATGTCTGGAGCCAAAAATGTGAAATCAGGAGCGACATCGACACCGACATTGGAAGAGCAACAAGTAGATCGACGAGATTGTCCAGCAGATAATACACTTCTCGGTCGTTCAACATGGACATTCTTACATACGACAGCGGCCTATTATCCAATTTCAGCACCTCGACAAACACAAGATAACATGCGAGCTTTGCTTGTTTCATTATCACTTTTATACCCTTGTGGACCTTGCGCCACCGACTTTCGTGAGAATATACGCCAGACTCCACCGGATTTAAGTGGACGCGAAGGATTGAGCAGATGGTTGTGCGAGAGGCATAATGAAGTTAATGAGAAACTCGGTAAAGAGAGGTTTGATTGTGATTGGAAAAATCTAGATGCTAGGTGGAAAGATGGTCCAGCGGATGGTAGATGTGATTAAAGAGGTAGAAAAGAAAAGGAGGAATTTATCTACTCTTGCATTTCATCACATTACGTGAGAGTGAGATAGATTGTTATACAATACCATGCATATGCAACACACCCCTCATCACATACCAATACCCAATGTCCGTAACCATATCTTCTGCTGCCAGCCAAGTAAAATAGGCAACATATCTGTCAAGCCGAATTCTGGCCAATTCGTCCTAACGAAATGCAGCTGCGTGTCCTCACTCGCCTAGAGACTGGGTAAGCAAGAACCAACCAACCAACCAGGACATGCGACAATCTACTCACCTGCCACATCATAAAGTCGCTTAAACGCTTGACGTTGGACGTGCGAACGAGAATATCAAGTTTACCACTATCTCCCTTATCTCCCCGACTAGCTATAGATGCAATTGATCGACAGGATTCGAGGTTGCCAAAGACGTTCTCAGAAGGAACGTCCCTTTTAGCCCTATCAGCACCGCACACTAGTCTACTCTACCCCTACGCTAGAGAAACTTACTCGAGTTCAGAGTCTGAAGTATCTGCATAGGCAGCTTTCACTGTATCCCGTACAGCAGTGGTGATTTCGTCTCGAGACGCATAGGGACAACAGACGTTCAAGACTCCACTGAGATATTCCGTGAGTCTTGATTAACCCCTATTTCATGAATCCACGAGACACGATAAACGAGACACGACACGCGACACACAGCACACGACACACAAAACACAAAACACAAAACAGACGAGAGACACAAGACACGAGAGACGCACTTGCGATGATTTCGTGTCAAAGCTTCCATTTCCTGTACAGCCTCTCTCACGTCCTTTGGCAACATCTCTATCCTTCCAATGAACCTCACACGAATTCCATACTGCTGTAATAGATCACTAGGGAGCTGTCAGTTTCAGTTCAACCAGACAATCCAGGAATCACTAACCCGTGCCCGCAAAGCTCCATCAACCTGACTCTGGCCAGTCTCATCAGTGCTCCGACCTCTTCTTCTTCTCTGGAGAAGTTATCAATGGCAAATGCGTAGACTGAAACAGCTCGTATTCGTAGCTTTAGGCATACTTCAAGTGTCTTCACCAATTAAATCTCATCAGCTATTGGCCCATTTCTCTTATTACCTCTGATATCTGTCTGTGCGGTTGTGTGACGAGGTAGACATACATACCCTACGTAGAGATTGAAACCCATCTGAATGCCCTTGAGCTACTTGCATTCCACGTCCACGAGCATATCTTCTATTTCCATCCATGACGAAACCGACATGATGAGGTAGAGGGCCGAGGGAAAGGAGGTAGAGTAGTACAGAGGTGAGGAGAGCGTGTATTCGATGTAAGATTGAGGATAACAGTAGTGTTGGCCATCCCGGGTGAATATTGACCTCCTCAGATCGTGATCTACCCATGATCACCTCTGGTTCAACTCCCACTACTTGTAGGTTTTCTCGTGTGTTTGCTGGTGGTGGTGACGGAGACGAGACTGAAGGCTTTGCGGGCTGAAACGTCACTAAGATGTGATTTCCACGTGGCGATTTTCCACCCGATGAGCACCGAGCTTTTGTCAACGGCTCTCCGTCTTTAAACCAAAAATCAACACTGCTCTTCTACTCGTACTCGTACTCGTCGGCTTACTCCCTCTGATCAATACTATTTCTCAACACGATGATTCGGCGTAAGCTCTCTAATGGGCTATTGCGAACTGCCGCCCAAGCCCAACACTCAGCTATCAGTCCTGCAAAGGTATCGTCGAGTGTGCCGTTAACTGGACAATCGGCGAATCTTGCTTCGGCAGTAATGCTCAGTACGACTCGGAACTGGAAGGTTGAAACGACCACTACTCTTAAAGCTGAGCTTAAACGTAGAGGTCTTTCTCAAGTAGGCAACAAGTCAGTTTCAATTTCAAGTTCCCAATCTCAATCTCAATCTCAATTCCCCAATGTCAATCCCATACTCTCTCCCTCACTTTCGCAATCTCTCAATTTGGTTGCCTATTACCAGGTGGTGTTGGTATTGGTACTGATGATAATCAATCAATGTTTAGGACTGCACTTATAGATCGACTTTCATCAGCTGAGACTTCAGCATCACTCGGACCCGTTCCACCTCTACCTCGTAAATCCAGTAAACAACTAAGCACTACATCTTCTCGAGCTCTACCTCCCAAACGTTCTGCTTCTCCTGCTCGTAAAGCTCGAACTGAAACTCAAGGCCAAGACCAGGACCAAGAACCAGTGACTTCTGCAGGTCCACCTATCTCGTCTCAAAAGACAGATGCGCCCTCTGCAGAACCCGTTAGAGCAGAACAAGTCACCGTTGCACCTGGTTTGCCAGAGACGGCAGATGTAGGGAAAACGAGAGATACGCTGGATATAAAGATGCCTCAACCAGAGGCTGAACAGCCCACTACTCAATCTATCGTAAGTCAAGTTGTTCATTCTCTCAGCTTCCTCTTTCTCTTGTACTTGATACTCTCAGCTTCCTCTTTCTCCTGTACTTGGTACTTCCTTTCTCCCCCTTACTTGAAGCTTCATCTCTCAAGTACAGTCACCGTACCCGGTACCTGAACGCTACATCTTGCTCCTGTTACTGAACGCTACCTCTCCATTCTGTACTTGACGCTCCTCTTCCTACTGTACTTGGCACTTTCTTTTCTACTATACTTGACACTTTCTTTTCTCCTATTCTTAACCGTTGAATCACCTTTTCTCCTATACTTAACCGTGCAATCAGCTGACGAGTATGAAACAGCCATTCGTACCGGACAACTACCGTTCCAACGCGTTATTGGAGACTGTTGACAACGCCGTTAAAAAGGCTGAAGAAGCTCTACCGAAAGTAATGACTGTTGCATCTGCGTCTACCCATCCCGCCGGCGGGCCAACTCACGGTGTTCATTCTTCCTCGGACGCACATACCCACGAAGTATCTTCTACTGAAGTAGAAGAGACGGTCGGTCAGACCTTCGGTTCGTTCGAATCAACAGTCTCCAGTCTACTATCCGCTCCCGTCAAAGCAGCTACCAGTGCTGGTTTAGTTCCTGCAGTAGGATGGCCAAAGCTAAAGGACGATTCGAAATCGGCTGGAGAATATAAAGCCGATCCAAGCGAACCATTGAATGAGCAGGAAAAAACTGGCGCATGGGCTTTGGCAGGTCTCGTCGGACTTGGACTCTGGTTAGGTGGACCTAGTAAGAAAACAAAGGGAAAAGGCAAAAAATCCGGAGAACATCAGGAGGGAAACGCATCGGTGGTGGCGGGAACAAAGGGCGATGCAAAGTGGGAACAAGCTAGTGGGGCAGGTATTGTAGGACATGGTGGAAGGAAGGATTGATTGAGCCGTATCCGTATCCGTTTGATGATATCAAAGAGAAGGACTCAGTGGAAACGAGCAAGGACAGAGAAGGGAGCAGGGATATGATAATCACGTTTGCAACGGGATGCGTATGAATTACGAAGAGTGAATAAATAAATGATGCGATAGTCTTTGCTCCGCACTTCAGCCTGGTATATAATAGCGCATGACCACGCGAACAAAACACACTGCTGCACCATGGCGTATATGATTAGATGCTGGTTGCAGGACTCTATTTTCGCAGATGCGTGTCAGACATGTCACTCAAAGCAGGCAGAAGTATGTAGAAGCATCTGATTCCCTAGCCACGACTGAGAGTCAGCAGTGTAGGGGCGGCTCAAGTCAACAGTGTGTGAATCGTTGCATTCGATATGAACGCATAACCAAGCCAGCAAACCGGTAATCTCCCATCGGTTGGATCGTTTACTTGTGGGTCGACTTGATCTTGAAACCCCTCGACTAGAAAGAAAGAGAAATGTCAGCGACTCTCTCCCCTGCACATTAAGATATTCCAACTCGATGGAGAGAAGAGGACTAACCTTTCTCCTTCCACGAGCCCTTTCAAACTTCCTTCCCTTGCTCTTGATGTAAGGTTTACCGCCCTTGAGGGGTCCACCAAAGTGCTTTACGGCCTCACGAACGTTACGCTTTCCGCGGAGAAGAATGACGTTTGAACCGGTAGGAGCACGGAGAGCGAGTTGATCAAAAGTAAGACATTCACCACCTGCAGCGGTGATTCTCTCGCGAGCAGATGCGGAGAATCGAAGAGCAGTGACGCTGAGCTTGGGGACCTCGGGGAGACGCTCGTCGTCGAGAACTGCACCGACAATGGCAACTGTCTTGGCGTTGTCGGGGTTCGAGTTACGGGTCTCTTTGATGATTCGCGAAAGAGAGATAGGAGGTCGGTTGATCTATTTTTTCACATGACATGTCAGAGGATTCGACTCGTCTCGTCTGTGCGTGGCTGTGTGGGTGGGTGTGTTGGTGGGTGCAGTCAAAACATACCTTGCTCATGAACAGACGCCTGAGGATAACTTTGTTGAACCTAGAGTCGGTCCTCCTCGCCAAGAATCGATAAAGCTACATAATCCCATCAACTTCCTATCCCTAATTTCCCAAAAAGTCAATACTACACACCTTGACGAGCAAGAGAAGGTAAGGGTCCTCAGACTTGGGAGCCTGACGGTTTCCCTTCTTCACGTGGTGGTAGCGCAAATCGATACCCATCTTGTCTGTGATCGGGTCGAATTTGATCGTTGCAAAAGAGAGAGAAGAGGGACAAGGAGAAACAAACGTCAGCATTGTCTCTGGCAATAATTTCGTCCGTGCCAAGCCCGCCGATATTCCCCTATTCCAACATAGTCCCACTCGCAACAGTATACACCAAACCCATCTATCATTTGCGCAAAACTTCCTCCGCCGCTGCTTCATCTTCCCTGCTCTCAGTATCCCCGCCATACACGTCTGTATTCCTGGCGAGTCGCAATAACAAACATGAGCTGAGACAATAACTCACCAGTGAGCCTCGATGGTCTTGATGGATGAAGGAACAGCTATCTATCTGAAAACCTCGAAAGAATCCCTGCAACCGCCTGCCGACAGAGTGAGCAACCCATAATGCCGCAAGACAAAAGTCCCGTGTGGCACAAGCAATATGATCGGCTTTAAAGGCTATTCGGCTTATATCCGATCCAATCGACCGCTCTGGTATTTTACGTCATCCTTGCACGCGCCTGTCTTCCACTTTGGTTGTTAGAAGTGGATGGATGTTGTTCGTCTTATGGTGTTTGTTGTAGTGAGGAGAACTTGGTCCATGTATCCCTCATTTGTGGTTATGGTCATTATGGTCTAAGCTTCACTCAGGTTTACTGGCTTCAGCCAACGAAGTACTTTCTTGCTGAGGTTCGTAAACAAGTCAGACAGGTTTGCTTCTCGAGGACTAGCTGACAGGATCCTCTTCCGTGGAGCTAGGAGATAATTCGCCTAGCTTCGGAGTGATGATCTGATTACTTCCTGTTGGATGCTCAACCGACAATGTGTCTTGAGGAGAAGGTATCATGATCCGTAAGAGTCGGCACCACGTGTCCAGCCCCGCCGAGTACGTTGAATCAACTTCTACTTGTTCTCCATTCAGCTGTTTATGACCTCCTTTTCACTCCAGTATAATCCACGCAGCTCGCACACATCTATTCTTAGCATTGATATCGTTAATTATCGACTTCTACCGTTACTTACTGCTCTCCTTCGCCGTTCCCGTGGTACACTGCTTCTATATAGGTGATCTTCCCGTAAAGTCTCGTCTGTCTCTGTCTCATTGTACCCCTGTCTTCGATTTTGCGTTCATAGAAGGAGTATTGGATCTGGAGATATCTGGTCCGATGATGAGGGGTGTCCTGTTGAGGTGTTTGGTGGCGTTGCTGTCCGCGGTGGAAATAGTAAGGGCAGATGAGAGCTATACGATGATTCCTAGGTATGATATGTAAAGAAGCCTGCTGACAGTTCCAGGTGGGGACATGCTTCCACATATCTTCCATCAAACCACACCTTACTCATACAAGGCGGCAAGACCGATCCTACTTCCTTATACACCTACACATCAGCGCCTAACAGCCCAGACGTTATCCTCCTCGATCTATCTTCATCGTTTGATAACTCCTCGCCTCCATGGACACTGTCCTCGAACCCTGGTCCCACAGACGCCTGGCATACGATTTCAATGACATCCAACTCCTCAGGGTTATTATTCGGAGGTGATGGGGGATCTACAGAAGCGGTACAGACCCTTTCTGATTCAAGCTGGCTCTTGTCCGTCGATAGTGCTGGAACGGTCAACCTGTCACGCCAGGATACAGGGTGGGCGGCCCAGCCGATGCGCCGAATCTACCATTCTGCAGTTCAATCCGAGGATGGAAGCGTATCGTACATCATTGGAGGAATGAAAGACGACGGATCTGAAGAGGTGTTCGACGAGGTGTATGCCTTCAGTACCGCTATACCCTCATTCGCCACGTTCACCTCGCTGCCGCAAGGGCTGTATCATCACGCTTCTGTCATGCTTCCCAACGGAACAATCGTTGTCTTTGGTGGAGTCTTCACGTCGTCTTCGACCGGCGGACCTGCCCTCCTACCTCTTGGGACGTTGTACGCAATCGACACCACAGCTACGAATCCCGGCTGGTCGACCCTCACACTAGGCGGCTCGGCACCGAACGGACGACGAGGAGCAACAGCAGTACTTGACCAAGCTGGAGAGAAAGTCTTTCTCTTCGGTGGTGGCGATGTGGCATTGTCAACAGCTTTTGGAGACTTGTGGGTGCTGGATCTTGAGACTTTCGTCTGGCAGGAGATCTCAGCGGGTGATGGTGAGCCAAACGTATATCTCATCGACGTTGGCTGACAACGCTTCAGGACCATCCGCAAGATTTGATTACTGCCTTGTTCCTGTTGGAGGCGACCAGGTCATTGTATTTGGTGGTAAGCTGCTAACATTCACAAAATTAGACGCTGATAGTCAACAGGCCATACGGGTACATCTCCAGCAGATCCTAATGTCTACGTACTCGATACCGCCATAGGAAGTTGGAAGAATTCATTCAATATGGTCTCTTCTGGTATCTCTGCCACTACAGGTCAGAGCGGTGAGGCGTCAAAGACTGCGAACGGAGGCACCACATCTGCTGTTGCCGGTACATCGGATAGTATGACACAAGAGGGTGGAGCACAAGCACCCTCGACCTCAAAATCCCCTCCAATGAAAACAACTCAAAGCCAAACCAGTAAGTTCACCAAAATAAGTAACAGGCGCACTCAGATAACACACTGTCAGTCACACACCCCGCTTCTCCCTCTGAGACACTTGGAGATGCCGGTGGCAACTCGCACCCTCTTCCAACAGGTTCTATCATCGGTCTATCAGTAGGCCTCGCCGCTTGTCCTGTACTGCTTGCCATTTTTCTTTGGTTTCGTCATCGACGCCTACGACGAAAGAAAGCGGCGCTTGCAGCCATGTGGGGTAGTCCACCTGGCCCTACACGTAGTACCTCGGTGTCTCGTCCATATGGTTCTCGTGAGAAGGGTGGTAAGGGTCTGCTCGAGCCTAAGGATCCAAACATATATCGCGATCTCGAAACACCCGACATTTCAAAGTCGCCACTAGGTATCGGACTAGGAATGGGAGCTATTGGTACCTCGCTAGCGAGTATGGCACGCCGGCTCGGTCCACAGCCCCAGTCAGATCCATATGCTCCGTTGCATGACCCAGGCGAAGGACTAGCACGTGAACCGACCCGACGCGCAGGTGACCGGATTCGCCTTGTAGGTCCGCGCGCAGCTTCTGTCACCAAAAAGTATGCACCCGTGCGTTTGGGAGAGCCTCTAGCTCGCTCGTCAGTCAGCGCAGCGAGATTCAACATACTTAGTGATGAAGATTCGAGACGATTCACTCCAAGCAAGGAAGAAGACTGGCGTCTCCCTTCCGAGACGGACGGAAATGACTGGCGATCTGCACGCAGTCTGCTGAGAGAGGAAGGAAGTGAGGGCGACCCCTTTGATGACGACGACAGTCTACGGCCACCTGTCCGTGGCGGACCAGTTCCAACTCCACACGACTCTCGTTCGGACCTCGATACATACGACAGATTTGCGGACCGTACCATCGGCGAGAGCTCAAGAACCGATTACCGATTGCCGGAAGTATCACCATCTGACCCGATGGAACTCAATGGTCTGTTGCCTCTTCTGTCCCAACTAAATCATCCTGGAGCGGCAATATCCCGTTCTGCCAGATCAAGGCAGTCATCCTCGACAGAAGACTTGGAGGAAGGAACGCTCCATCATGCTCATATCATTTCGCCCAGCACAGCGCAGGCGAGCCTGATCCAACATGCTCAAAGAGCCGTCTCGCGGAGCGCCACTATTCTCAGTACAGCTACAACCGAAGGGGCGTATGTACCTATCAAGCGAAGCGAGAGTTTCTTCAAGCGTATGACACAGGGACTATTGTCCCGTCAACCAACGGGGCCTCGACCGCTTGAAATTCGCGATCCATCTCCGGCTCCTGCTTTATGGCCCGAAGAGGAGGTTACGGTATCTCATCCGCCCCCGAGCTTCGCACGATCATCAGGTCAACTCAGAGGACCGAGCGAGTCGAGCCTCGCTTCAGCCCAGTCAATGCGCGGTATGGCCATCATCCAACGAGAGATGACTAACAGTACCATGGGTACTATCGCTGCAGTTGATGAAGCCGAGACATCGCTATTGGAAGACGGCGACGAAAACAACAATACAATTCTCTCCGGCCACCACCGACATGGCTTAACAGGTATTTCTGAACCAGGAAGTGTGGTTTTCAACGGAGCAGAATTTTCTTCGCCTACATCAGCACCCGTATCAGAAAACCAAACACCGCCTCGGCCTCCATCAACCTCAGCACACAACAAAACACCACCTCGGCCTTCATCTACCTCGGCACCTCCATCGGGTTCACCGGTGCCTAAACCGCTAGTGAGTCATCGTCGTCCAGTTCGCGAAGTAGTCAATTCAATCAACAAGCGAGCGAGCACGACTCCACTCAGTCTATTATCG
Organism: Naematelia encephala; assembly: GCA_002105065.1. NCBI lineage: Eukaryota > Fungi > Basidiomycota > Tremellomycetes > Tremellales > Naemateliaceae > Naematelia > Naematelia encephala. The sequence continues at coordinate 70,328 of MCFC01000031.1, forward strand.
CCTTCAAGTCAATATTCACCTCAGCGTTCATCTCCTAGACGAATGGGAGAAATTACAGGAGATACGAGACCATCCAAATCCACTTTATATGAGGCTGTGAAGAGGGGAACTTTGTTGGTAGCGAATCCTGATAAAGATAGAGATAGGTCAGCAAGTGGCAGCAGTTAGGTGATCTGTCGTGTAATCAATAAGTTCCGTGAGAAGGAGGTTACCTATATAATCGTTCGATGTACAAGCTTGTATACTGTATGAATCTTACAGGGCTTGTGGTCATAGATAGACTGGAAGAGATAATATCTTCGATTCGTTGGAGCTTGTCATGATTCAAACTACGTAATCCTTGGCTCTAAAAGTGGTCAACAATTGAGCTTTGAATGGCCATGCAGGATGAATTAAAAAGGTTAGATACATGTATAATTGAAATCTTGCGTATTGTCAACACGGTATGACCAACTATATACTGGACACTGTACAGCGGCAAGATGAGATGGCAGTACCTATCCCGTCTCACGCATAGTCAGAGCCCTAAGTTTCTCACTGAGTTCTCTTTCTTCCATACTTCCACTCCCTCTTCGCAGACGATATCTGACTGGTAATGGGGTCTTTACCGACGGAGGTTGAGGCGAGACAGTCCTATTTGGTGGTGTTGGTGGTGGTGGTGGGGTTGTAGGTCGAAGTGGGACGAGGAGAGATGGGAGTGGAGATAGCGTTCTGACAGGAGAAATGAGCGGACTCTGAGTCTCCCTTATTTGTCTGGTATACCATCCTTGTCGGATTCGTTCCCATTCATCAGTTGGTGAACCGGGTGAAAAGCCAACAACACGACCCCGTGTACCTTTCGTCGTTGTTGTTGTTGTTGCTGTTGCTGGAGGTAGAATGATCTCGTCGTGTCGCTCTGTCCGTGTTGTTTCGTCTGATTCAGGTGGTGAAGTTGTAAAAACCACTTTTAGGCGTTTGGAGACATAGTACGCTTTCGTTTCGACCTCATTCAGGACGGCTGGGGTGGGTGTTGTAGGTCTTGTTGAAGGCTTTTCTGATTCTCCATCGGTATTGATCGTGACTTTGTGCCGTCCAGATCTGGTCGTTGAAGAGTTTCTTGATCTTGTAGGTGATATCGATTTACCCGAAGCGTTCGTGCCGATAAATTGCAATTGTATGGCATACCTCATCCCTTCTTTGCCTGTAGACGGTACAGTGACATAAGTCTTTTCTCGCGCCAACATCCTTCCTCCGACCGGGACGTTTCTCAAATCATACGGCAGGAGAAATACTTTGATAGCTTGATCTGGCCTCTTTACGAGAATCTGCAGCTGACCGACAGGCGCTACTCTGTATCCTGGATAATCTGGGGGTGGTGGCGGTGGTCCTGCTGGTTTGCTTGATGGTCCAACACCAGAATAACAATATTGATAATGTCGTTCGAGATCTATATTGCCCACCCAAGGTGTCTTGCCTCTCCCGGGACTGGAAGAAGACGAAGGGTCTTCGAGATCATAGTACGTCGCATCGAACGGAACGACCAGATGGCGAGGACATCTTAGGTCAGGCGGACATTTACGTCCCTTTCCTACCGCTCCGAGATGCAGGACGAATCCGGAGGTGGAGGTGGCCGCAACAGAGTGTGGTGCGTGGGCATGAGACATGCGCGAATGGAGGAGAGAAAGAGGGTAAGAGCCGAGTAGAGGGTGAGAGCGGGAAAGCGGCGGTGAAGGCGTAGAGGAAGTCGCATGATTAGGTGAGGGTGTCGAGGGAGAGATATGGTCAGGAGACAGTGACGATCGGTCTTGGCGGACTACGGGATTTGACGCTGATCGTGAAGAAGATGGAATGGATCGAGGTGCCGGTGAGGGAGTTCGGCTTGATGCGTAGACTGGTGGTTTCGACAGAGGGGAAGACCGGATAGGAGAGGCTAGAGAAACGTCAATTATTCATTTCAGTCGACAGTCAGCAGTCAATTAAAGGCGTAAATCACGATGAATATGCTTTGCTTCTACTTGTGAGAAGAAGGAAGGAGTAAACAGATAAAGGTTTCCTTCAGATACTCACGAGAGGATACTGGCACATTAGATACAGTCGAATTGACAGGGACAGATATCGTCATGTTTGAAACCAGACTGTCCCTTTGATATTCTCAAGAGGCCACGAACCGCAAATATCGCTTCAACTGAGTCGGCACACAATCGGCGACCAACGAGTCCCGTCAATCCTCCTGCAGTTTGTCTGTTGCTTCTTTCCTTTCTTTCGAGGCAAGTGGTAGAGAGTACCCTGAATACTACTGACAATGTTCGTAACTTGAGAGAAAAAGTAAGAGTTAGAAGCTATTGTTTGGTTGTTTAAAACAAGTGGATGACGTTGGAAGATACCCGAGTCGGAAAGACAATTAGGTGGGAGATCATAATTACGGGGCTCCTCATCCATGTCACGTGATGATCCCTCACCTCTTAAAGACGAGTCTCTTGATGAAAACACCTCTTCCTAATGTGTCTAGTGACACGACCTCTTCACTCCGTACAAGACCAATCATGCAATTGCATTCGCAAGGTTCGATTTAAAGATACCGGGTGAGACATACAACCCATTGAAAATAACAATTCTATACAAATGAGTCCAAATTCCAATCGCGACCATGCAAGAAGTTTTTTTTTTTTCCACTGATTCCAAAAAGAGATGCTAAAACGAATAATTGAAAGAGATGAAACCGTCAAAGATCTTCCTCACTTGCGTCCACCAAGGTGCCCAATAGCACCCTTGAGATTACCCCACTTGCCACCCTTCTTCAGACTGTCTGCTGGTGGTCCACCTCCCACAACGTGACCTCCACGCCAATCATTCTCAATCACAGTTAATCGCGCAGGTGCCTGTTCTTCGTCGTCCGAATCGCCCCCGTCATGTGGTGTTCCAGCGTATCGGCTGGAAAAGATGGAGATGTAAGGCGCATGGGTTGGAGGCGACATGCCTTGATATCGCGCGGAAACAACGTCGGCAATCGGTGCCGGCGCATGCCGATATGATCCCGCTCGTATCGAAGGCGCACCGAGACGTGTCGACATGGAGGACATGGGAGACAACGATCGTGCCATGGACGCGGTGGACAGATTCGAGTGCTGATTGACCATCCGCAAACTGCTACCTGCTACTGAAGCACTGGAGCGTCCAGCAAGCGGAAGTGAGTGTTTCTTCTGGGGTCGAGGCGGAATTAGATCAGAAGAGACAAAGGGCATAGGAGATGAGATATTGGGATAACGGTCCACGTCGGCCTCAGAACGTACATCCTGCTCTCGGTGATGAGAACCGGCGGTAAGCCAAGCATCCGATGAAGCTGCCCGGGGTCGAGGGTGCGATCGCGGTGAGCCAGGGGCATGACCGGTGGAAGCGAAGTGAGAGCTTGCATGCGCTCCCGATAAGCAGCCGCCCGCTTGTCGTAGATGGTATTGATAGACGGGACAGAGGTTTTCGGATGCTCGACGGAATACAGACTCGATGTCTGGCGTGCAGTACCTAAACACATGAGCAACCTACCATAACCAGCATACCGGTCTAACTTACGGCGTTTGGGGTGGAGCGACGATCCCCCGGTCCTGGCTGAAGAGCCAAGTGCCGAGCTTGTCGCAGAGGGATCGCTCTGCGCACTGACAAAGCTTCCTTGGTCTGAGCTGTCAAATTCGCTCCCGCTTCCCACTCTCCGTCCCTGTCGCTTCTCCCTCTCCACGAACTCCTGTTCGAGAGCATGACTATCGCCGTACGCGGCAAGCTGAGCAGCTAGAGACCTGCTGGAGTCCAGTGAAGGCGGTAGTTGTGCCAGCTGCAAGACATCGTCCTCAGCTCTCTTGACAAGATCTGCCGCTTCCGCACGAGACGATATCGTGCGTCGAGTAACTGGTGGATGAGCAACTTCGTCCTCTGGCACTGGCGGGAAGCCAGAGCCGAGAGCAATGGAGAGCAGCGAAGGGGGGGTTAGACTGGTCGCCGGTGTTGACACCGTCTGCATGTACGAGTACGCAGCGCTGGAAGCCGTCGAAGATACGCTTATACCCCTCGATCTGGAGTCTATACCTGAAGCGATCGACGGTGGAGGCGGAGGAGGGGAGAGCATCTTTGACTCTGCCAAAGCGACCGGAGACCTCTCAGCAATATCTGAAGACTTGATGGAGCTCATCTGAAGAGCGGTCGGTGTTGTGTTGATCCGGATTGACTCCTTCGAAGCAGCACCAGCTCCAACACTCGGACCGCGGAAACGGCGACCCCATCGGCTACTCTTGGGCGGGCTGGGCTTTGGTGGTTCTCGGACTTCGACAGTCTTGTCGAACGATTCGACAAAGCGTGATCCTGAAGCACGCGGAGGAGAGATCTTCTCGAGAATAACCGGCTTGGGCACAGACTCATCTTTCGGCTCGACGGCTGTGGGCTGTGGTAAGGAATCGACTGGCTCAACAGCTGATGTCTTGTTGCCGACGTTTTCGGCGGGAGCGTCTACAGCAGCTAGGGTTACCTCACCAGATGCCTCGACCGGTTCAGAGGCCTCGCTGGGCGTACCGACTGGAGCAATAATCTCGCTCGACACCTTGACTGGACCAACGGTCTCGCTCGATACCCTAACTGGATCAACGGTCTCGCTCGATACCTCGGCTGTAGTAGGAACATCGCTTGGTCTCTCGACTGGAGCAACAGGATCTGAAGACACCTCGGCAGGCGCAGCATCTGTTGATACCTCGACGAGAGCAGGGTCGCTCGATACTTCGACCGGCGCGTCAGGCTCGGCCGACGCCTCGATCGGGGCAGCAACCTCGTCCGACACTTCGACAGGAGCAGTGATCTCGTTCGACACCTCGGCTGGAACAGTCTCACTCGATTCTTCAATTGGATCAACGGTCTCACTAGATCCCTCCACAGGCGCAACTGTCTCACCGGAAGCCTCAACATGAGCGACGGCCTCGTTGGACACCTCGACAGGAATGCCGACCGCGGCGCTGGAAGCAAGCATGGGTGTGGTCGGGCTCTCGATAGGCGATGGTATGACTGTCGAATCTGCCGAGAGGGGAAGAAGTGCGGCTTGACGGTCCACGGCGGCGGTCGGAGTGGAAACTTCTGTGGTTTCTTCTGTCGCCGCATTGGTACCAATGTAGCCACCGATAACCCTGCTCGCTGTCGGCGTGGTCGGACCGTCCTCCTTATCCTCGGTCGGCGTAGGAAGTGCTTCATCGATCTCCAGGCCCTCTGTCAAAGCATCATGGTACTCCTCCATTTCACCATCCGTATCCGGTTCCATCTCCGTCTCTTCTCCGCGCTCAGTTGCAGTTTCAGTGCCGTCTTCGCCTCGTTCGGTCTCCGAGCCCGATCTTTGGTTTTCAAGGGTCTCTGGGTGACTTTGGGAGCTTATCGAGTCAAGCACGCTAGATGCGCCAGACCTGACAGACCCGGCTGTAGCAATTCCCTCAAAGCCTGATGGTGATCTGTCTTCAGGAGTGCCTCGTTCTGGATCCGCGTCCAAGAATTCGTCTCCATCCGAATCATCCACCTCCTCCTCATGAGCACCCTCACCATCCACGTCCGCTTCGTGATCTGTGTCCCCTTCCGATTCGGACTCCCGTCGCGCCCTCTCATTCTGATTCCAGAACAAACTCGAAGCCATCTTCCTGAGGCCGCTCTCTCGCCAACTTAGACCGTACATTCTCGTACCACTGGGCGGCGGGACTCGCGCAGGGAAGGCCATATCGCCGCTAGGCATTGTTGCTGAGCGAGGCTTGGTAGCAGAGGGCCTCAACGGGCTTGACGGCGAAGGAGCGTGAGGAGTCGGATTTGACGATTCGGACGCCGGTTCAGTCAATTGCTGGGTCTTTATAACTTCGGTCCTCGCGCGGCGGACGCCCTGCCCCGGCTCTGGATCATGTTGCCATTCGTTTGCTAGTGGTGAGGGTGTTATAACTTCGCTTGCGGCTCTTGACCTTGGCCAACTGCGCTCCACATAGTTGGAAGGCGTGATTGAGGACGGAGTGATCAGGGGCGCAAGGTGACTAAACTGGGGATACAAAGAAAGGTCCAGATTTGGCACAGGGGGAGCGTCCGGATCTTCAGGGAAGAATTTCGTCTTGATCGCGGGAGCTGTTGCTGGAACAGGCCGCCCTTCGAGGCCAGCCGGCCCATCAGGGATGTCGTCTGGGGTGAGCTGCCTTTCTCGCATGTCGAGATCGATACTCGCGCGCTTCAGTCTTTCGATACCATCGTCAATGTCCTCAGCGGCGATGATCTTGGTCGGTTCCTTACGATGAGGAGGACTGGGACTGCGCGAGGGTGGAGATTGACCGCGGCGGAAGAGATGGAGAAGTGAGTGTTTCGACATGTGCTTGCGACTCGCATTTGAGCCGCGACGACCAAGAGAGCCGTTCGTCTCGTTTGACTTGACGCGACCACGGAAGAGCGACGTCGAGCGGGATGGCGAGGAAGAGCTTGCTGGTGAGAGCTCTGGTGAACGAGCCTTGTCACGGTGGATAGCAGCTCTAAATGCAGCCCCGGGGTGTGTCGCCTTTTCAATGATGGATGGGAGAGAAGGACGACGGGACGAGGTGGTGTTACTGCGCTTCGGAACGGGGCCGAGTCGGATAGGCTGAGAGGCGGGTTCCGCTAGCGACCTTATAGAGTGAATAGATGGCGAATGGTGGCCTGTGGCCGATGTCGGACTTGACGAAACCTCAGGAGTAACCGCGCTTTCCACCGATGCTTCGCTCTCGCTCCGGTTGAGGGGGAACGCGTCATGAGATCCGCGGAGGGGAGAAGGGGAGATTGGTGAATTGAGGTCGATGGGTGATGGCAGTTGATCAGGAGTGGTGGTCTCAAGGCCAGTCATGGCGGATAGACGGTTGACCGATGGCTGGGAGGGAAAATCCTGAAGACTTGACGCGAAAGAGGCTGACCGACTCGGGCGAGGTTTGAATATACCTTCCAAGCTCTTCTTCATCCTTATGGCGACACTTGCATCCGACGTATTGCTAGCAAAGCTCAAGGCGCGCTCCTTTCCCTTTCTTGATCCAAGAGATCCATAGCGCTGACTGCTGGTGTCTTCGTCAATATTCGTCATCGACGTCGAAGGTGAAGGGAGCGCAAGCATGTCAGATCCATCCTGGTTCCCGCTGGCCGAATTGGAGCTTTGAGCTGACTGTGATTCTTGTAATTTGAGGTGTTCCCATACACGCAATACTCGAATGACATCGGTGTGGCCGTTGATCTCGGCCAGCGCTTCTGGTGTCATGCCATTTTTGTCTGCCTTGTCGGGAATTGCGCCGCACGTGAGCAGGATTTGGACGATGGGGGCGTGTCCGTTGGCTGCGGCAAAGTGCAAAGGTGTGGAGCCTGCATAGTCAGTACGCTGAAGTACGATGGCGAGGACCTCACCTGCAGCGCCAACACTAGGCACATTGGGCTTTCTCCCATCACTATAGCGCCTTGGCAGCCTCGGTGCATTCACATCTGCCCCTCTCTCGATTAACATCCTCACAACGCTTACACTGCCTCCGGAACATGCCGCATGCAGGGGTAGTACGCCGTGGAGCACTGAATTGACCGGTTGGCCATGAGTCAAGGCATAGTGAACCAGCCCTACATTTCCGCTCGCCGCTGCCGAGTGAAGCTCTAGGTTGGGAACTGGATATAGGATAACATCATCATCGCGACGAAATCGCAATTGGCGTCGGTCCGGATGGGAGTTCGATAAAGGTTTAGCAAGAGAGGAGGAGCGATGAGATGCAATTGGTTGGGTGGATGGTGTGAGAGAGATTGGCGGTTCGTAGTTGGTCGGCAGTTGGAGAGCGGTAGCGGTGAAGAGAGGATTGTCGAATCCGGACAGATAGGGTGAGGCAGAAATGCCAGCGTGGAGAGACATCATTAGGAAGAGGACAAATCAGCGCTGAGACTACGCCGAGAATAAGAAACGGAGTGTAGAGACAGGATGGAAAGATGATGACCAGGTCGACGGACCGGCGCCGTGAGAGTCTTTGCCGGTGGGAATAAGCGAGGAGAAGATGAAAGGATCATTAAAGGAGGGCCGTGATGCCGGTGATCCCTGCTACCCATTCATACACGCCTTGATCATATCCTCTCCACACTCGCCGATGTTTCCGGTCCAACACTTGTGATTTCCGACAAAGCTAGGTCGGGCCGAGACTCACAATTCAGAGCAACATCATACTTGGCTTCTAAGTCCTCTGTCTTCCTTGAAGACGACATGCCTCTCTCGCCTGGTCCTCAACATAGGCCAATCAAGATATCCTAGTGCGCCGTCCTCAAGTTGATGCTATGGGTATGCTTCTATTGGTGATCCGGCGCTTAATTCCGTCACTGTTGGTACTACTTTTAATTCGCCGTGGAGAAGTTGAACGATCCTCGTTGCTCGTATCGTTTGATTGTTGCTGTGTCTGATCTTGCAGTCCGCACCTGGCGGCTTTGTTGAGATGATGATGGGAAGAGTATACAAATGAGGATAGCGAAAGGGGATGCAAGAGGATATAGGTCAGGAGTGAGGAAGGAAGGAAGGAAGGGGAGGAAGGAAGGAAGAGAGAGGATGCTCGCGTGGGGTTTGTCCGCCTCGGACCAAAGGGTTCGGCTCGCCCGCGTTCGTTCGCACAACGCCGGGTCGAATTGCTCGAATTCCTTCAAAGCAGGGTCGGATGACGTTGGTCCTATTTTCAGCTGAAGACGATCGACTACTGGACCCTCGGGAGTCTACTCCAATAGTCGCAGTCGTAAAGAGTGGACAAGAAGTAGCCTAGTACATCAGTATCCATCCATACGCTGTGGAGAGGTTGGACTGCAGCCAGCAGCAATATTGCCCATTTTGCCTGAAGGAAAAAGTACGGGGGCCAACGTCGCTCATCTCATGTGCGCCACATCACGTTTTGCCATTAAATCTAGTTTTGGATGCGAGGAGACAAGGAAGGCGACCCACGTAACTCAACGTACTCTTTCGGACCACGAGCCGAAACTCAACTTTTTGGTATCCTGAGCAGCAGTACGAAGGGAAGTGAGACAGATGTGCATATACAAGGCTTTAACTTGCCCACAAGGCACGAAACCAGTGATGAAGGCAGGCATCAAGATGGGGGGGATCTTGTCCCTGGTCGGAGAAAAGACTTTACCACCACCCCAGATATTTAAGGGGAGCAAGATGCGGAAAGGCTCCAGTCTCAATCGGCAGGAATCATGGCTAGCTAGGGAAAGCCGGGTATTTCTTTGTCACGCCTACTGAGTCAAGTCCGGTAGGCCGTAGAGGTGCTGAGACGTGACCTGGTACTTTCATACAACAAACTTCGTAGATCTGTGGCCCCGCATAACTTTCTTATGTTGTCCCGGTGCCTCGACGTTCAAGCTCAAGTAGAATATCGCGATCTTGTGTTGAATCTATGTGACTTCTGAATTGTCCATGCCGGAAATAGCGCGACTGACTTCACACCCTCTCTTCCGACCCATCCTCGCTACTGGGATATTGCTCATCGCTATGTCTGCTCTGATATCGCAGTGGAGACATGGATCTATACGCGCAGGCAATGTTTCAAAGCCAAAACTGGTCGTAGCCCACTTCATGGTAAGACTGCAATATATATATAACACCCAGGTCTGATACTCGCAGCTTGGTAATACTTACCCATTCACCGAGAATGATTGGAAGACGACATTCGATCAAGCAGAAGAGACTGGTCTGTGCGTTAAGAAACTTGCTGCTTTAACTGACTGTCAACTGATGAACGACAGAGATGCCTTGGCTTTGAATCTTGGACCAGAAGACTGGCAGTTCAACCAAGCTCGTTCAGCTTACTCTCTCCTCACTTCTTCTCCTCGCAAGCTCAAGCTCTTCTTCTCACTAGACATGAATGTCTTACCATCATCCAGTGAAGAAGAGGCATACGACCTGATCGATAAGATTGCTCCGATGATTTCATCCTCTGCTTCACTCTTGTGGTCGGATAGTGGTAGGCCAATACTAAGTACTTTTGGAGGGCACGATAGGACATTCGGTGGATTAGGATGGTCAAAGTTCTTGCAAGCGCTTAACCATAGATTGGGGAAGAAGGTATGCTTCATCAGATTTGTGTCGCAGTCAGGGCTGATCAGAGGCAAAAGGTACTCTTCATTCCCAGCTTCTTCATGCCTCCGAACGATTTTCTCAGTCTACCTTTCGTGGATGGTACATTTGCTTGGAATAATGCGTGGTGAGTGTAGGATCCACGACGCCTACCCTCATTCTGGACATTACCACGACCTCCACCCTCATTCTGAACACTACAACAACGTCCACCCTCACTCTGAATACTACCACGACGTGCAACATCAGTTCGGAGACTGACTTCTCACAGGCCCATGAGTAACTCTCCCACTTCTCTTGATGAGGACCGGCCATTCCTTCACAGCGTGAGAGGCTTACAGAATGCACCTCCTGAACTCCTAGCTCATGCATTACAGGACAAACCATATATGGCCGCTGTATCTCCTGTATTTTTCACTCACTATGGTACCTCCGGCCCGTTTGCTTTCAACAAAAACTGGATTTGTCCGTCTCTCTTCCCTGTCTGCCCGCGTTTTCCAAACTGATAAGCCTCAGATAGGTCAGATGATCTATTGTACCCCACACGTTGGGACCACCTTCTATCTCTCCCTGTAGCGGAAAGGCCGGCGATTATCCAGGTCGTTTCATGGAACGATCACGGCGAGTCACATGCTATTGCGCCTGTACTGGGAGCTCAACCCGGGAGCGATCGATGGACAGACGGGATGAACCATGATGCTTTTATGGAGATGACTCGATATTTCAGCCAGAAGTGGAAGGGATTGCCGCAGACTGTGGTGGAAGAGGGTCAAGTCAAAGTTTGGATGTGGTATCGCTTGCATCCAAGTAGCATGATCATCGACATCATCGACCAAGACGAGGTTGGCAGGCCAGGAAATGCAGATTGGGTAAGTGTTACTTTCACATTATAAGCTGTTTGGCTAATTTGAGACAGGCGCAAGATCTCATCAATCTCATGATTCTAGTTCCAGCAGGTTCAGATGCCAAGTTACACTTGCGGAATGGGAGAGAAAGGCATACTCGTGTCCTCAAACCAGGAGACGCAAACTTGTTGACGATCCCATTCGTACCCGGCGAGGTACAGTTCGAGGTGATCAGCTCTGGCGGAGAGCAAATTCTCGCAGGAGAAGGGAAGCAGATTCTGAAAGATGCAGATAGGTATAATTTCAATATGTGGACTGGATCATGGTCTACTAGAAAATAGAGGACATTTTTGGCATATGCATGATTTCATCACGACGAAAAGCAGGAACGTCCGCGCCTCGATTTTTTGGTCGAGGCCGCAACCATTTTTGATAACTCAACTTCTTATCAGCTTGATTCAAGTTTAGTGTGGTGACGGAAGATGACAGGATCTGAAGACGATCTGAACGCACCTTTATTGTCAGGACCATCACTCTCTTCGAGCATACCTCTCAGTTCAAGCGCTATTGCAGGACCGTCCTCTCGACCGACTTCAAGACAAGCTTCAAAGCCACCTTCACGTATCGGTTCTCGACGAAACTCATTCACGAAATCTCATGAGAGTCTACATTCACGTTCAGATGATATAGAGCGTCAGATCGGTTCTGGGAGAAGTTCTCGGAACAGTGGTAGCAGGAAGGATGATGATGATCAATTGGAGAGAGAACGACATGTCTGTACGTGTCTCTTCTCTCCGTTTTCGTCGTGGTGGATGGTAGTGGTGAGAGGTACTTTTAACTGACGATGATGGGATAGTGTTCAAGATACCTATGGATGAGGATGGATTGGATGATCCATTGAATACTGTTCCATTATTATCAAGAGAAAGAAGGCAGTCAATGACGGATGAAGAGGTGGAAGAGCTAGTTTTGGCCGAAGGTCCAAATACAGCTGTGAGAGGTACTTTATTGGAAGGCATTGCCAATGTAAGGCTTCCTCTTGCGTTCTTCTTTCAGATAGATGGAACCTGAACTTATGTGTAGATGGCCAACTCTATCATAGGTGCTGGAATCGTTGGGTATGTCGTAGCCGAGCTTTGTCAGAAGGGACGTGGCTGAGAGGTTGTTCCTTCTCCTAGGTTACCATATGCAGTCTCACAAGCAGGTTTCGTAATGGGTGTATTCCTCCTTATCGTCCTAGCGGGAGTAACAGATTGGTGAGTCAAATGTCCCGTTGGACACGGCTGATGGGAAGGACAATTCGACTCGTCGTGGTGAATGCCAAGTTGAGTGGAAGAGATTCGTATGTCGATGTGAGCTATTTTACCGATTGATCCCAGATTGTCTGTGACAGCTGACTTTACATCAAAGGTCATGCATCATTGCTTTGGGCCTCTGGGGTCTGCATCAGTCTCGTTCTTTCAATTCGCATTTGCGTTTGGAGGGTGAGTTGATGATTTCCTCTCCAGTGACCCTACCGCTAATGCCAATTTTAGGATGTGCGCATTCAACGTCATAATGTGAGCAATCAGGCATGCTCGTCGGACAGTGGAACTGAGGCTGATGGCTCGTAAAGAGGCGATACGATTCCTCACGTCATTTCTTACATCTTCCCTTTCCTTGCATCTCACGCCGTCCTTCGCCTGCTCGTTGATCGGCGGGTCGTCATTATCCTCTGCACTATCGCAGTATCTTTCCCTCTCAGCCTACATCGAGATATTGTCAAGCTCTCGAAATCGTCTGGGTTCGGTGAGTTGCCAGTCGAAAGACGTCAAGCAAGCAAGAAGATCCTGATGGTTTATCTAGCCCTAGTGTCCATGATGATCATCGTTACTTCTGTTGTTTTACGCGGAGTGGCTGTGGACCCGTCTTTACGCGGCTCTCCACTCGAAGCTCTCTCTTTGATCCGTCCTGGCGTTTTCGAAGCAATTGGCGTCATTAGCTTTGCCGTGAGCGCTCTCCCTTTGTTACATGTTACAAGAGTCCTGTTGCTGAATGTTCACGTCAACAGTTCGTGTGTCACCATAATACCATGTTCATCTATCAAAGCATCGAGACGCCGACGTTGGATCGATTCAACGCCGTCACGCACGCTTCAACAGGGATGAGTCTGCTGTGTTGTCTACTCATGGCCGTTACTGGTTTCTTGGTCTTCACCGACAAGACGCAGGGTAATATCCTCAACAACTTCCCGCCTGATGATCTGGTTATCAATATCGCACGATTTTGCTTTGGTGCCAATATGTCCACAACGAGTAAGCACCACCACCATTAATCTGACGCAACTTAAGTCTTTGGCAGTCCCTCTGGAGAATTACGTCTGCCGTGAAGTCATTGAAGACTACTTTTTCAAGGATAGACCATTCTCACATCGGCGCCATGTCGCAGTCACGGCACTTGTCGTCTTTTCCACTATGAGCAGTACGTTGTATATTCCATCCAGCCGACCTGGGCGATGCTGATTCAATTCACTATTAGTCTCGCTTCTCACCTGCGACCTTGGTGTCGTTCTTGAAATAGCCGGAGGACTGAGCGCTACCGCCTTGGCATTCATTGTCAGTCCTTGTGCAACAAATTGAGCTGATGCAATATGTAGTTCCCCGCAATAGCATTCTACGCTTTGACACGCGGGCCATGGTACTCTCGTCAAAAACTGCCAGCAGTAATTTGCGCTACGTTCGGTACGGTCGTGTTGGTGCTCAGCTGTGGCTTGACGGTGATGCATGCTTGGACAAGGGATGGCGAGGGTAAAGTTTGTACTTAGTTCATGTAGGCATTTTTGTGAATGTACTCTTGCATCTAGTCGGCATAGCGACAGTAGTATGTGAGTAAGTGAAAGTGATATCATCGTGTGGTCTTCGAGGGGGTGAACCAAAAGGTACATGTACCTGATGTCAAACCGAATGACCAACGTCATCTGACTTGTTCTCCCATCACGTATAATTCATTGTCGAACCGCTATTCGTATCCAACTATAGTACAGTACCATTCGATCAAGTCTGGACTCTTACTCGATACTAACAACCTCCACCACCACCACCACCACCCCCACATCCCCCTCCACCGCCTCCACCACCGCATCCTCCCCCTCCCCCTCCGCCCCCACCACAATTCGCAGCACTAGTTCCACCAGCACCACCACCACCCCACCTGCACAGTTAGCTCCGGCAGTAGCACCTCCATCAGTGGCTACGACTGAAGCCATAAGGGCGGGATTACCGGAATAGTCATAATAGTTGTTGGCCTTAACGGCTGCTTGGCCGTTGAAACGAGCGGCGGCGGGGAATCGACGTTGTTGCTTGGGAGGGTCATTTAGTGGGCCTGCTGAACGGCTTTGGAAACTTTAGCACATTTTTACGACGATTTCTTGTTGGTTTATTGGATGTATGTCAAAATTCATGGGATTCAATGAGGTGTTTGGTCTGAGCGCGAACGAAATTCCGATTAGATGTGGGGACAAATCACGGTACGGTATGTGGATCACAGGACTGTGAATGGAATAGATACAAACGTGGGTCTACTCTCCGTAAACGGGACTCACCAGCATCCGCCACCTCCCCGAAGACGAAGTGCTTTGGCATCTTCATCTTGTACTTCTGGGTGTGACTCGTGATCTACTTGGATTAGCGACGACCATAGTATTAATCAGTATCGGGGAGATTCGAATAACTTACCCTTGTTACGGTTGAAGATCTTGAAAAGCTTCATATCGGTGGATGTGGCCTGAAGTGAGATGTGAGATGTCTGGTGAGATGTTAGTGAGTACCTAGTGAGATTGAGTGGTGAGTGGCAAGAAAGTGCAAAGTACGATTGATATGATACACTTCTCATGCTCTTGCACTGCTTCTTTCTTGATCAGGTGATAACTCAATAAATCCCGCTATTCACGCCGAATCAAGATGAAAGTCAGTAATGACGCATCAAAGGAACGTTTCACGCTTCTAGTTGATATCAGAATTGCGATGGAAGACAACGGAGACAGGGGATATAACCTTGTCTCGCTTGAAGGATATTTCATAACGATCACAGTATACTTGATGGATGGGCAGTTTCACGTACACCGTAGGTAGTTCATGGGTGTCATAGCATAGCTGTGACGTTGTAGTGCTACCAGCGTCGTAATGCGCCATGACGATTTCCCGAAAGGTAAAGCAGGCATACCGTATCGCACAATCACTCTTGACGGTCATTCATGATCCTCCCGAGTCCTAACATACAACGTCAAATCTGAACAAATACCAACACTTTCAACATCCACCACCACCACCGCCTCCAAATTTACCACCACCGCCTCCAACAGAAGTCGCCAGGGCAGCGTTATTAGCGGAATTGGACATCATCAAACTATGGAGTGCATGATGCTTTCGGTGTGCATGGTGGAAACGCTGTCGATCGGGCCGATTGCGTCGTCTTTCTTCCTGAGGGTCTTCGAAACACTCATTCGAGGTACTGGAGGATCTTGTTTGATTGATCGTGACTATTGACTGACTATTGACGAAGGGGACTCACCAACCGCCTCTTAGACGCAGAGCATTTTCAGTTCGCACTTCCAAAGGGTGTTCGCTTTCTATGGTACGAGTTGATCAGTACTAGCTGAACCAGGGATGATCGAGTGGATACATGTACTGTACCTTTGGTACGCTTGAAGATGAACTCGAATAGTTTGAACATGGCTCGAAACTAATTAAAGTACTTGTAGCCCCAACTCTTAAGTGTTATAACATGTCAATATGGTCCGAGCGCCGCTTCTCACGTATGCACTTATGCTCATGTGATTCCGTCACGTCGGTGCGAAAAAGCTGTACTCGGAATGACGCCCCACGGCCCGTGCTAGTTCAGTAAATGATAAGCACAGTGGCGATTCGATGAGGATCAAAGTGGGTCATGGCTATTGATGAATGAACAAATATCATTAAGTATCGCCATCAATACCCCGTGACGCTATTATCACCAACCACCACCACTGCCCATCGAACATCCTGGTCTATACGTGTATCGAAAACCTCCCACTACCTCGTAAAATTGACCCGGTCTCTCTCTGTGCATCATTTATCCACCAGCACCCCCTTCTCCACCACCACCTCCTCCGCCGCCTTCTCCTCCTCCACCGCCTTCTCCACCACCACCACCGCTCTCACCTCCTCCACCACCGCCCTCACCCCCACCGCCAGCCTCACCACCAACCCCCTCAACACCCGCCTCCACAGCGTCACTTTCAGGCCCACCCCCTCCCCACTCTCTTTGTCCTACACTAGGATTCCCGCCGTTCCTGTGAGTATCCTCCAGTCCATCCCACGTAGTATGTTTGGCATGTTCGTCAGTGACGATGACCGTAGGTGGTAAGAACGGTGCGGTGGTCTGATCGTTGTGGTTGGCAGTGTTTTCAGTTGGGGCTGATTTGGGTCCAGTGTCAGGGTATGAGGTAGCCTCGGAGGTAAGAGGGATATCCCTGTATCGTCAGTACAGAATCGAGCTAGAGCTAGACTTCTGGGGTTCGGAAGATGTGGTGGTCGTTGGATGTGGAGAGTGCATACTTACTCGTCGTGCTATAGTAAGGTTTGGTACGTCAGTGGGGGCTACGAGGTTAAAAGACACGACTTACATGTTTCTTTGACATACATGATCCACCTCCACGCAGACGGAGAACAGTCCCCATCGTTCTTGGAACTGTCGCAGCTTTACGCACAGTCACAATAGTCAGGAATGGACGGTGTTGGTAGTAGTTGACTGATACCACCGTCTCATGTACAGTATTGACGTGAGAAAGAGGTCAAAGCGAAGCTATAGAGGGAGGAGGAGAACGTGACGTGAAACACAAGGCGTGTTTTTGATTTGATGGTTCCTGAGTATTGTTTCCTGTCACGAAAGCGGTCCATGCAAAAGGCAGTTACACAACGCTTTGATCGCTCTCACTCCACTGATACTTTGAATCCATATGGCAGGGAGAGTTACAGGTGATGGCGTAGAAATGAGATGCGTATGTACGCTCTGGCACAGACTCAGCAAGCAACCTCTGTCTAGAAGGTTCAACTGACTCGACGCACGGACGTTAGATTGAGCTGTGTCTTGCCGTTCACAATATTGCGGCGTCACGTAGAGATTTTACTGCATTGCTCGTTCTGTTTCTTGATTGCGACTATGATTGATGAATGTCAGTGTTTGAAACACCTAGTCGATGTTGTCATATTATAACTACGACCATCCAAGTTCTTCTTGCTTTGTGCTACGGTATTACAAAGCAACCGGCGAAATCCAAAAAAAGTGCCACACCGGGAATAGCTCTTACTGGACGGAATCAAAATTCCAGTCTAAGTGGAGGTTGGAAGCAAAAAATCCTCGTTTTCGAGCAACGAAACGGTTCAGTCGACAAGACAAGACAAGCAAATCTTTGCTGACCAGATAGTATACATCCATCTAAAAAAATGGCATCGGCGTCAACTTCTGCTTTGTCGCAGAACCAGGTTTCTGAGCTCCAAGTTTCTGGAGATTACGCTATCAAGAGCGAGAGTGTCACGCCGAAACTTGGTTAGTCCTTTCTCTATTCTCTATTCTCTATTCTCTATTCTCTATTCTCTATTCTTCATATGCTGTATCGCTAGTGGTATTTCATTCCAAAGGCAAGGCTGACTTGAATGAAATAGATACTTCTCAATGGCCGTTATTACTCAAGAACTACGATAAGCTCCTGATTCGATCATCACACTTTACCCCTATCCCTACCGTACGTCTAATGTGTCTTTGCGGCCATCTAGCCCATTCAACCTAGCTCTAATCCCATTCTGCCTGTGTCTGGTCTGATAGCTTATATCTATTGTACAGGGAGTATCACCTCTTAAGCGAGATCTTGCGACATATGTGAAATCAGGCGTGATCAACCTCGACAAACCGTCCAACCCTTCGTCTCACGAAGTAGTAGCATGGATGAAACGTATTCTCCGAGTGGAGAAGACTGGTCATTCTGGTACTTTGGACCCGAAAGTCACAGGATGTTTGATAGTGTGTATCGATCGGGCTACTCGACTTGTGAAATCTCAACAAGGTGCTGGGAAAGAATATGTCTGTGTCGTACGATTCCACGATACCCTTGCCGACGAAAAAGCTTTACCTCGAGCACTAGAGACTCTTACCGGCGCTTTATTCCAACGACCTCCTCTTATCTCCGCTGTAAAGCGTCAATTGCGAGTTCGAACGATATACGAGTCAAAGTTGATCGAATTCGATAATAAGCGAAATCTAGCCGTGTTCTGGGTATCATGTGAGGCCGGAACTTATATCCGAACTCTGTGTGTTCATCTTGGGTTGTTATTGGGTGTCGGTGCGCACATGCAGGAACTTCGTCGAGTTAGAAGTGGAATCACTGGCGAGAACGACGATATCGTGTCCATGCACGATGTCCTTGACGCTCAGTGGTTATACGACAATACCAGAGATGGTAAGTTTTTGTTTGCTCCATTCTTGTTTTCTTCTCGGCCTCCCTTTTTTGTTTCAATATATCCAATTTACTTCATTACAAGGACACTCAACTGACATTACACGACTTGATTAGAATCATACCTTCGACGAGTTGTTCGACCTCTGGAATCACTACTTACGAACTTTAAACGAATTGTCGTCAAAGATTCAGCGGTCAACGCAGTATGTTATGGTGCAAAACTCATGATACCTGGTTTATTACGCTACGAAGCCGATATCGAAGTCCATGAAGAAGTCGTTTTGATGACGACAAAAGGCGAAGCAATCGCAATTGGTATCGCTATGATGTCAACTGTCGATTTAGCATCATGTGATCATGGTGTAGTCGCCAAAGTCAAACGATGTATCATGAACAGAGATTTATATCCACGACGATGGGGTTTGGGACCTAAAGCTCAAGAAAAGAAAAAATTAATCAAATCGGGTGAATTGGACAAGTACGGTAAACCTATTGAAGGCGTTACTCCAGATGGTTGGAAGAAGGATTACGTGGATTATAATGCTCAAGAAGGAGGAGCAGATGGAATCATTCCTACTCAACCTACAACAACATCTCAACCTCAATCTCAACCTACAACACAGGGAATGAATGTCGATGCTGGTGCAGACAAAGTAGAGGAAAAGAAACGTAAAAGGGATGTAGAACCGGTAAAAGTAGAGGAAGCAGATGGAGAGAAAAAGGTCAGTTGACGCTGAAATTCCACACTTGAGCAGAAACTGATAAAAGTGTAGAAGAAGAAGAAAGTCAAGACTGAGGAGGGTGCCGAGCGAGAAGAAACCGCCGAGGAGCGGGCTAAGCGAAAGGCTGAGAAAAAGGCAAAGAAAGAGGCCAAGGCTTCAGCATGAGGGGATTTCGTGGCTAGATAGAATTGTTTCGGCTTCAGAGGCGCTGAATCACTATTGGGCATCTGTATGTATGCATAGCATCGACTAGACTTCAGACCCAGTCACATTCGCTTGGCATCAACTCTAACTGAGTATACCTAATCAATCTTGAGGTCCCGGTCAATGTCCGAGAACATTTCGAAATACGCCTCAAAGAATCGAATATAGCTTCCGACGTCGCTCGAGCCGGCAGTCTCTCTAATGGAATGCATTGATAGTTGAGCAAGACCAATATCGACGGTCCGAACATGCGTCGAAAGGTGGGGTCCTACAGTGGATCCGCAAGTCTGAACGACATCAGCTGAGATGCCAGGGGAAAGGGGCTAACTCAACTCACTGAATCATTACGGACTTCAAACTCTTGAACGGGCACACCTGCACGCTTTGCGATTCGACGCAAGAGGAAACTCGTCGGTGCATTACTTGTATATTTCTGATTCGCATTGGTCTTGAGAATGACACCACCGTTGATCCGTGGAGCATGGTTTGGCTCGTACTTGTCGGCGTAGTTTGGGTGAAGCTAGTCAGGGAATACAAGTATGAGCTAGGAGTCATGGTGAAGAAGTGAGATACAAAGACAAAGTGGGAGAGCGGGAGCGTGAAAGAAAACAGGAGAGAGAAGAGTGTGAAAGATAATGTGTGAGATACTTACCGCATGGCCCATATCGGCCGAGATGAGGAATGAATTTGCAAGTAATTGATTATAACCCAACGTGAATCCAGGAAGGGAAGTGATGAGCTCGACGAAAGACGGGAGGAGATTAGACTCTGCACCATGGTGCGATATGCTTCCAACCTATAAAATCGGGCATGAGCAGTGGAATATGGCTGATGTTATTTTTTTTGTTATTTACGTACCTCTTCGTTATCAAAGAGGATGACACAACGGATGTTGGTTTCTGCGTTGTCTCGGGCACCGGGGCCAGATTCAGCCTCGACAGCCTGACACAAACCTTCGATAGAGCAGAAACTAAGGAAGAACACGTGATTAGCACATCCATTATCATTCACCATTGAGGACGGAAGGGGTCCAGTAGCTCACGAGGTCATCAAGTTATCGATCCGAGGACTAAAGACGAATTCGTTCATGAGGCCACCAACGCAAGATGGTTGCGTGTCGTACAGAGACCTGATGTTGATCAGGTCCGAATCTAGTGCTGCTAGGGAGGTCACGAAGAAAGAGACTTACAGTTCAAAGTCCTGTATATCCCCAATTGAACAACCCAGCTCGTCGGCCAGAACAGCCAATAACATGGGATGATGCCTTTCCTGCATCCCTGCCACATCCTCTTTTTCCTCTTCTCCTTCCTCTGTAGGCCAGGTAGTTCCAGAGAATGGGATGGGTGTACTAGTCCTTGAACCCGGGCCACTTCCATTTCCATTTCCGATCCGACCCTCCTTCTCTTCTCTAGTCGTTGTTGCAGTTGTGGTAGCATTGAGTTGTTCCGCTACGAGACCCAAGACAGGTTTCAATTCTTTTTCCTTGTTAAATTTGAACGCGTCGTTCATCGTTCTATCGAGATGGATGGCGATGTTGGGAATACGTAACAGAGGTCGATCAATCTTGACTAATTTCGAAATATAACTTGGTCCACCACCTGCTCCATTGGGTGTAGGAGTAGATACAATAACTCTACCTGCCAATGACAAATCTCGATCAAACCAAGTATGCCAAGTACCTCCACCATACAGTTCCACTCCGATCTGCAAGTATCCATCTTTTTGCTGTTTGCTGACCGGTCGTACTTTTAGACATGGCGAATCTAAATGTCCTACCGCGAATGATATCGCAGGATCAGGAGACGTCGAATTGTTATTGCTGGGTTTAGGGGGTAGAGTGAATGCTACGAGGGATGATTGGTTTCTGGTGTAAAAGAATTTCCCGCCAGGTGTGAGAGAAGATATATCGATCTTTCTTTCCGATAGAGGTGTGAACCCAGCTTTGAGCAATCGAGTACTCAGGTTCTTCACTGCTTGAAACGGCGTTGGAGACGCTGTTACAAAATCACAGAATCTATACCCTCGATTAGCAAATCCAATGAACTGTCAGATCGCACAATCATAGATGAGAACAATAAAACTGATGAGAAATGAGAATTGGGTGGTATGTAACGAGATGGAGTTCCAGACAACGAGCAACTCACTTGATAGCTGCTTCAGGAGGAGGAGGTGCAAGTCTCATTTTTTAAAAAAATAGAGCCTTTCCCTCTCGCTATACACAGATGTTCGTAGATGTTAGGATTTACAAGGTGAGAATTCAAGATGCAAGGAGAAGAGAGGATCCGGTTAAATGCCCTACCGCGGCCACCCACCAAGGTGGGTTACAAAATGCCCACTTTATCGACCGCGTGGCACCGAACTTTACGGAGATTATGCCACGATCTCCACATCGATACTCCTCACTTCTTTGACATGTACACCCACGACACATCTGCACCCTTCGAGTGGTACAATGGAGCAAGATATGCATGGCATACATGGCTAGATAGATAGTCCCTGAGATTTGCCAGGCCCCATAAAAGCGGGCCCAGTACGGCGCAAGCACCCAAAAAGACATGAAAATAAAGTAAGAGCAGTGTCGACTATTGTCTCTGCCGCACGCCGGTTGGCACAGTACGGAAGGAAAAAAAAGAACGTGTCGCGCTGGCTATAGGAATCGGTACAACCCTTACGGGCGAACAAGGTATCGGTCGTATTGTCGAAAAGCAAAGAAGAAAAGTAGAAAGAGTACAGATAAGTTTGTAGATCATCCCGAGTCGGCGCTCATGCCTAGATCAGGCTTTGACGCTGACGGGGGTAGAGTCGAGCGCGGGCGGCGCACTGACTTTGGAAGCGGCATCGGCGAAGCTAGCGGACGACTGAGTGTGGGTCGGTGCAGTCTCGACTGAGCCGGTGACCTTGTGAGTGACAATCACGGCGTCCGAGTCGGGTTCCGAGCTCATCGTAACGCTCTATTAGCCCTGTCAGCATGAATGGCAGCCAAGGTCTGCCTGTTTACTCACGTTGGCCTCGCTCTTGCCAGTCTCACTCTCGCCGTCACCGTTGGTGGGTTCAGGTTTGGCTGCAACTGGTGCAGGTGCAGACAAGACTTGAGCAGCAGTCTTATTCCAACCCGACTCTTTCTTCTCGCCCGATGGGCTGGCCAAACCTCCCAACGCAGGGAACTCGTCGGCACCTGGAACACGCTGGGGCGGAGCGGCTTTGCCTCCGTTTGCACCGGTCGACGCCGACCTGGCGCCATTCACAAATGGCACACGAGTCGAGCTCCCAGCACGGCGAGGGTGTCCATTGCCGTGGAAAGAGACATTGGACGGAGCGGGCGATTGCGAGCGGGACGTAGCGCCATTGGCATGTACGCGCTGCACGCCAGGCTGTGAAGCAGATCGAGCGATGGGCGGAAGCGGCGAGGCGACTGGCTTGGGTGGCACGGATGGGTGCACAGGCAGCTTTTCAGCGGGTGTAGTTGGCTCGCCGGGCGAAGCAGTATCCGTGGAAGGCGTGTCGGACACTTGTTGTTGACCTTCCTGAACGGCCGCACGCTGTTGCTGCAGGAACTGAAGCTGTTGCTGATGTTGCTGCTGGCGAAGAGCTTGGTCAAAAGACCCATAGTTGCCAGGACCCATCATTCGCATGCCCCGAGGCTGACGTGAGAGAGTAGGCAAGGGAGGGATGAGGCCTCGAACAACATCAGGGTGTCGACCTAAAGATTGATGTCAGCTAAACGCAGCCGAAAGAAATCTTATCCAGGGTTTGGACTTACAGTCATTTCCTTGCTCATCAAGATGAGGAAACTTGCAGAAATCGCCATTCCTGCATTTAGCTTGGCTGAAGAATGCGCATGCAGGAGGGTTGCCGTCTTTCCAAGAGCCAAGGTTTCCGCCCGCTGCAGGTCGACCTGTACTGAATGGGCGTGGTCCACCCGAGAAGGATGGCTTCTTCCCGTGGAAGGTCTTTGGGGGCATACCGAACTGCTGGCTGAAGCTTTGACGATGGGCGATGGGTGCAAAGGAAGGTGCAGCACCATTCATGTGAAGCTGAGGGGAGAGTGGCATCAATCCTCCGCTTGGCGGGGAGGTGGCTGCGAAAAAGGCCTCTGGAGGAGGAATGGATGGAAGGGATGAAGCGAGCATGGAAGGTGACAATGGAGAAAGTCCAAATTGAGATGGCGGAGGTGGTGACATTGCTTGGAACGAAGGGATGAACGGCGCAGCACCTGCGCTGACGACGGACGGGCTTTGCACTGAAGCTGAAGGGGTCGAATCGGGTATATCAGATGCTGGTTGACCTTGTTGATGCTGGATCTGAGACTCATGCGATGCTGGGGATACTATAGGCTGTAAATGTTGTTGTTGCTGTTCGGACGAATCCTGGAAAGGAGCAGGAGGGGGCGGCGGAGCGTATCCGTTAGGGATAAAGTAAGGGGCTTGCATCATTCCGTTTGGCTGGTACGCTGGGTATCCACCCTCGAATGCACTTGGCATGAAACCGTTGCCATTGGGGTTACCGGGACGGAAGAACGCTTGGTGAAGAGGGTGGAAAAAGACACATGAAGCGCCGTACTTGCAATGTGGAAAGTTTCGGCACAGGATGGTTTTGGCGACATCTGCAGGAGGAAGGTTACCGCTCCCATTGCCATTTTGTTGTTGTTGAGAAGGAGAAGGTTCTTTCCGCTGAGGAGGTGGGAAAGGCATGTAACCACCTCGAGGACCTTCTGGACCACCTTGAGGGAAGAAGGCGCCGGTCGGACTGTACGGGTTAGGCGCAAAGGTAGGGTAAAGCGCTTGACCGTACATGCCCTGAGGGTAAAGTAGGGAGAGCATGAGTGGGTCAGAGGTTAGTCCAGGTGGAGGAACGATAGCTCCCGCCTGAAGAAGCTCGCGAACGACTTCGGGATGGTTGTTTCGAATCGCCAATACGATAGGTGTACAACCTGTCGTCATGTCTAGGGAGAGTAAACAAACAAAGGCATCAGCATGGCAAGCTTTTGTATTTGTTAATGGGTAGGAATAGAAGCTCACCGAGAGTCTCTAGAACGTCTAAACCTCGGCTCAAGACAGCTCGTACCTCTTCGACATTTCCCTCTGCACACAACCTGTGCAATTCAGAGTCGGACGCAACATGAAGCGACTCCACCGAAGTAGTCACAGCTTCAACCTCGACATCTCCGTTCCGTAGAGAATCATCTCGAACCTCCTCAACAGCCGGTATGGAAGCGACGACTTCAACAGCCATGATGATATCTTCCGCGAGAGACAGTCGGTGTTTACCCTCCTTCGGACTTTTTTTCGAAACGGTCAAGAGAGACGAGGAGTGAGAAGGTAGGGTGGGTGGGTGGTCGAACAAGGTCGACTTTTAGTGAAGGGGGAGAGAGAGGAGTCGAACGAAGAAGAGGAAGAAGAAGGAAGAAGAAGGGAAACAGACCAAGGACGAGTTGAAAGTGTTATTGAACGGAATGTCCTCTTTTTTTTTTTGGTCGAAAGTCGCGGGAGAGGGATTTTTTCGACAGGTTCAAACGCGGAATCAAACGCGGACAACCACGGGCTACAAAAAAGGTGGGACTTTCAGGCACACCGTCGTAGGAATTTGGGGGTTCCCAGGGTGCAGTTCAGTTAGACCGGCACTCGTCATTCGTATTCGTTCGTTTGACAATGCTTGCATCTCGTCGACATGAAATAATATCACTCATAATCGCTACGCTATACCATTCACCAATTTCCTTTCCTGCGTGACAATTGAAAATAAAACGAATGCGAAAGAAGGTAAAGAAACGGACACAAAGAGCTATAAACAACCTGGAAAGGGAGGTCTTATGCACCTCGAGCCTTGGCAGCAGCAGCCATCATGTTCAACGCTACACGATAGAATCAGCAAACGCGCTTTTGGTATCACAATAACTAACCAGATCCAGCCTTGAACCATCCCCACTGTCCTTCGTTGATTGACGAAGTGACAGCAAATGTCTCTTTCGATCCATCCTCGTGCTTGATCTCAACCTGCAATTCCTCTCCGGGCTTGAACTCGTTAAGGCCAAGGATAGAGATCTTGTCGGTACCAGAGATCTTGTCGTAGTCGGCGGGGTTCTTGAACCACAGAGGGAGCATACTGCAATCGATCAGCAAACCTGACCAGCTAACAAGAACCCTTAAGACTCACCCCTGCTTCTTCAAGTTGGTTTCGTGGATACGGGCAAACGATCGGCAGATAACAGCTCGGCCACCAAGGAATCGGGGCTCAAGCGCAGCGTGTTCACGAGAAGAGCCCTCGCCGTAGTTCTCGTCACCGATAACGACCCAAGGGACGCCCTGGTCACGGTATTGACTGAACAGGTCAGCTCCTAGACGGACAGCCTTGGGTGACCTATCTACTCACGCAGCAACAGTAGGGACAGGGCCGAATTCGCCAGTGAACTGGTTGAGGACCTTGTTGGCCTCTCCATTGTCTGCGTTAATGGCTCCGATCAAACAGTTTTCTATCCAGTCAGTAAAAGCACAAAGAGCAGCCCACAGATGCAACTCACGAGAGATGTTCTCCAAGTGTCCACGGTACTTGAGCCAAGGTCCACCGGCAGAGATGTGGTCAGTGGTGCACTTGCCCTTGGCCTTGATGAGGACTGGGGCATCGACAATGTCCTTTCCATCCCAAGCAGGGAAAGGCTTGAGGAGCTGAAGACGGTCGGAAGAGGGGCTGACAGCGACGGAGACGGTAGTTCCGTCAGCGGGAGGGGCCTGGAAGGTGTTCTCTCCTGGGTCGTATCCCTTGGCGGGGAGCTCAAAGCCAGATGGTTCCGAGAACTTGAACTCCTTGCCGTCGGAGCCTTTGAGGGTGTCAGTCAGGGGGTTGAAGGAGAGATCACCGGCAAAGACCATGGCGGTGACCATGTCGGGAGAGGTGACAAAGGCGTGAGTGGCAGGGTTGGCGTCGTTTCGTCCAGTGAAGTTACGGTTGTAAGATGAGAGGACTGCAAGGCTTAGTAACTTGTATAGAACGGTGATCGTGATAACTTACTGGAGTTGACCTCGCCCTTCTTCACATCCTTTCGGTCCCATTGACCAATGCATGGTCCGCAAGCGTTGGCAAGCACGACACCACCAATGTCCTCGAACGCGTCGATCATGCCATCTCGTGCAATGGTAGCTCGGACCTGCTCAGAACCGGGAGTGATGGTGAACAAAGACTTGGCCTTGAGACCGTGCGAAGCAGCCTCCTTGGCAATAGATGCAGATCGAGACATGTCCTCGTAGGACGAGTTGGTGCAAGAACCGATAAGTCCGACCTTGAGCTCGGTAGGCCACGAGTTCTTCTTGACCTCGGAGGCGAATTTGGAGATGGGAGTGGCCAAGTCAGGGGTGAAGGGACCGTTGATGTGAGGCTCGAGCTCGTCGAGGTTCTAACTTGATCAGCACAATCGGAAATACTATGATAGGCCGTGACTCACAATCTCGATTCTCTGGTCATATTCTGATCCCTCGTCTGGCTGGAGGTTGTGGTTGAACTCCTGTGCATACTTGGCGATGGCGGATCGACCAGTTGCCTCGAGGTAGGCGCCCATACGGTAGTTGTAAGGGAAGAGCGAGGTGGTTGCACCGATTTCGGCACCCATGTTACAGATGGTAGCCATACCAGTACAAGAGAGGGACTCGACACCTGGACCGTGGTACTCGATGATGGCACCAGTACCACCCTTGACAGTCAAAATACCGGCAACCTTGAGGATGACGTCTGTTTGTCAGCGGGAGTTTGTCTTGCTAAACTCACCCTTTGGAGTGGTCCATCCGGACATCTTGCCGTCAAGGTAGACACCAATAACCTTGGGGGCTTTGAGCTCCCAAGGAATGTCGGCCATAACATCGACAGCGTCGGCACCTCCAACACCACATGCGACCATACCAAGACCACCGGCATTGGGAGTGTGCGAGTCAGTACCAATCATCATAAGACCTGGAACGGCGTAGTTCTCAAGGATGATCTGGTGACTGTAGGAAATGAGCCAAGAGCTACTTGTACCCCAATTTGTTGTTGTAACTTACATGATACCGGATCCGGGCTTCCAGAAACCAATACCGTATTTTGCGCAAGCGGTAGCCAAAAAGTCGTAGACCTCCTTGTTGATGTCAATAGCACGGGCCAAGTCCTTGACACCGCCAATCTGGGCTTGAATCAAGTGATCACAGTGGACCGAAGTGGGGACAGCAGTTTGAGGGAGACCGGCAGACATGAATTGAAGGATTGCCATCTGGGCGGTAGCATCCTGGCATGCGACTCGCTGGGGAGTGTCAGTATCGATGCGTGCGGTGAGAGTGATATAAAACAACATACGTCTGGTCGGAGCTTGAGGTAAGAGACACCTCGCTCAATGTCCTGCTCGTGAGGGTTGTCCAAGTGACCGTAGACGATCTTCTCAGCAAGAGTGAGAGGGCGGTTGAGCCTATCGTTTATCAGCTATGTTCAACAACACGCTACCGGGCGAGCAGAAGGCGGCCGCGCAGTCAAGAAGTCAAGAGGCACTGTTGTAGTAGAGTTTGACGTAACTGTCCACATTCTTTGTCTCTTTTGACTTGTCGTTCACGTCCACTGCGCGGCTCCACAAACAACAGGCTTATCGCTCACCTTGCCCTGACGATTTGCAGGTTATCCTCAATTCGCTGGTAGTTGATGTATTTCCCCTTTTCGAGGTTACTCATCTCAACCTTCTTGTCTCCAATACGAGGGTTGACGGTGGCCATACCTCTCTTTGCCAATGACTGGCGGGAGAGGATTGCGGCACCACGAAGTGACGAGCCGGCCAAGCGGGACGTCACCATCTTGATTGGATATTAAGACTCTGGGCTCTGCCAGAGAAAAGTATCAACAGATAGTGTCTGGAACTTTTTGTTGTTCCAACTGTTTAGTAAAGAAAAACACAAAGTGAACAGGTGAAAATCCTAGCTGGAAAGGGGTCAACGTCGATGATTCGGTTTTATTCGAAGGGCGGGTCACAGTCGAATCCCTCGTGTCTGGTTGGCTGAAACATTCTGGCGAAATACACCCGGGGAAACCCGCCCAACGCCGATATAACAATACCACGTCATGGCTTGATAAAGTCCATCTCCCCGGTAATCATCGGCTCTGATAACCGAAATCTGTAACTACAGAGACGCCAAAAGGTCGAGGCCCGTGCGAATGAAATGATGAGTGGCGATGATTTTGGATTCTCTTGTCAATGGATCCCTTACTAACTGGGATAGTGGGAATCAAGAGTGGAGGTGGGGGGGCGTGGTGATTAACTCGCTCCACAAGGACTCAAAGCTTCTTAAACAATGTACCTCTCTACGTCATGAGGTTCTAGGCCCTCGTCTAAAAATGGGTGTTGTAAGTGACGCCCTTGACATTCCTTCGGCATGTCGTTCCCCCCCGCCCGAAAGGTAGTGGGATGGATGCCTTGTCGGGCCGGAGTAATACTCTTTAGATCAGGTACAACAGTCAATCCCGATAACAAGGCCATGTTATTATTCTTTCGGGGGGAGCGACGAAGGAGATGCACAGCAATATATACACGCTTCATCATCATCATGGCGATGATGATGATGATTATCACCGTCGGCTGCGTCGGCGTCGAGGAAACGGGTAAAAGAATGCGGGGACCATGGGATAGGCTGTGCGCCCTCTCCCCCCCTCCCTCCCTTCGTTTGATTAGTTGATGATAGTCGATAGTGTTTTCTTTTGATATCTTGTGCTCATCATCAATCCCGATATCACAAACCTTGACTAAAGCAAGGTACAAAGTATTTCTTTTCAACGCTACGTGATTGTTTCTGGCACCAAACTTGTTTCATCATCTACACAGTTTCTCTTCTTTTTTCTAGGGGCTTGAATCAGAAGCTTATACCCCGTTCCGCATCAATCGCTGTCCGAACCATCGGCCAGGGGGGGTACTGAGACGGGGTTGGAGGCGGTCAAGGTGGGGCGGTCATGCGCCAACTGGGGGGGTCAGAAGCGAGCTTTACTACCCCCTCACTCGGCTCATACGTTTACCGATCGGTGCGAACCGGGCTTCAAAAAGAGGTATATATACCTCACCTGGACCGTCTTATCCGACTCAAAGACCAACTCTGGACACCTACTTGCAACCCAACTTTACTCTGCCGCACAACTCAAAGAGTCGCTGACTCCTTTGATATCGATCAACCAAATCGACCAGTACACAACTCCATCATCGAAGGTAGCGTCTTCATCGCTATTGCCTACTTTCGCGGACCATAAATAGCTCGGTGTCCGACATCAATTCTTCCTGACAAGCTCCCTCTACCGAAACCACCACAATCATCTCCCATCTCAGGTCAACCATGTGCCCCACAAACACCCACTCTCACACCCAAGGTGACTTTCACGCACACCCTAGCCTCCCACAACGAGCCGATGATCCCATCCACCGTGCGTTGCCACCTACATCCTCACCGGCCGTTAACAACGTCACCGAAGCCAAATGCACCTGTAAAGAATGCAATTGTCAAGTTATGACAATCACCGGTATCTGCTCTTTAGTGAGTACATAACAATGAGATCATTCCCTTCCTCAGTTTATATACATGTGCAACAAACTCCTTCGATCCCACAGTTTTTCTACAACAAGGCCTGGCTAATAAGCCCTCACAGTGTTCGGCTGGAACGCATGCTTGATGATGGATCATGTCGATCGCTGAGCGGCAAACGAGATTGCAATGTTTGGAACAGGCGCTGAAGACTCGGATGAATACAATGCGACGTTGGAATCGAATCAGATCACGACAACAGCGTGGAGTGGCGATATTTTTATAGCAGAGCGAGACAATACGATTTAAGATGAATGTCATGCCATATAGTACACAAGGTACACGACCCTCTAGCACTCAAATACCCTACTTTACAAACACGGCATTAGCACCTGTAGGTTCGAATTTTCTTCGTCCAGAAGGTGCGCCGCCTCGACCTCGCCCACCTCGTGCAGCCTGTTGTCCTCTTCCGCCACCAGCTGTACGACTTGTCCATCCTGACAGTTGAGCTTTATCTGTTTGCTTTGTAGACGTCTCTTCCGTATTCTACAGACTCATGAGCATGATATACGAGAAAGCATAAGGATAAGAGTAAGATAGGGAAATACGTACATCAGTTTTGACCTTGACCCGCCTTCCTCCCCTGATTTTGACCTTGCCATCAGGTCCATCCACCACTCCGTCCTGCCCTTCTACACGTTTCCTCTTAACCGGTTCAGACTGGATGCTTTCTCTTGCCTGCTCCGCACCCGCATCACCAGTACCATCCTCCTTCTCCTTCTCTGCCTTTCGTTCTCTCTGAACACCGACTCGCTCGTTCCTTTCTGTAATCTTGCCCTGCCGCGCCTCGCTTTTTCCACCTCCACCCGCAGTCAGCTCAACGTTGATTCGCCGGCCATCGAGAGTGGAATGGTGTAGTTTTAAACAAGCTTGCAGGTCGGTCGAAGTAGGTACTTCGAGGAACGCGATGCCACGGGATTTGGCCGGTACTGTTGGTGTTGCTTTAGTCGTCAATAACCGCACTGACGGTGTTTGAGCTGAAAATTTGTCAGTACTTTACTGGACAAAACTCAGAGTATCAAGGAACTGACTTAAGACAGGCTTGAAATGATTTTGAACAGCATCACGAGTCGTCTTGAAGCCTAGGTTACCTGAGTTCGTAGATCAGCTAAATTTCCTACATGGCAGAAGAATTAGAACTCACCGACAAAGAGGATGAAACGCTGTTTGATATCCTTCTTAGTCTTCTTTGCAGCATCACCATCTTGCTCCTCATCATCCCAAGCAGTCTTCTTTCCTTTACCCTTCCCTGCACTCGCCTTGGGTTCCTTCTCCTCTTCACCCTCCCTCTTGCGTTTCTTGGAACTCGAGCTTGAACTCTCCGCAATAGTCGCTTCTGTCTCTGCAGGTACATCGTCCTCCAGTAGGTCTACCTCTGGGACCTCATCTTGCTCTGTCTCGCCCTTGCCTGACTTCTTAGCTCGTTGTTTGGCTCGGAACGCTTGGGCTTTTTGTTGTTTCTTCGTGAGTGTTGTAGACATTACGCCGACTGTTGCTTTGTTGACTGCCAAGGGTAGAGTTAGGCAGTAGGGGAATGCCACCGCTCGAGGGTTAAGGATTGCTTGTATCGGTAGCTTATAGCTGGAGAGCAGATGAAAGTTGTCCAACTATAGAACACTGGAGCGACAAAAGTCAACTTTTGGTTAAAGTCACGTGTGTAAGTACCAAAATTTGCTTCCGTGGCTTCTGAAAAGGGCCGATATGATTGGTTCAGAGCACATGATCTCCCCACAATGACCCCCCGCACTTTGAGCTCACCCGGCGGATCGGCGTTGAGTCGGCTCTCTCTCTCTATGGCCATCCGGCATCTGCAAGTAGTCTCCCCCCTCTGACTTGCCATTTCCTCGTCTTTTTTTTGTCTCGCTTGACCAGTCGCCAAATATCTGAACGGTGAGTTTTTTTTTCGAGTCGCAAAGCCAGTGAGTGGCTTTGGAAGAGGGACAAGGAATACGGAGTTTGGTGTCCGAGCTTAGTCAACCACACCTTTTTGAATCCCATCAACTTCCTTTATTGTCTTCCACCTATCACGGAACAGGCTTATCAATCATTCATACCTATCTTCTCTTTCTTCTCGACTCTGTTTCTTTCACTTTGTACTCGTCTCGCGAACATCTGAGCTCATTATTCAGCCATGTCCGTACGCGTTGCTCCCCTTCTTCGGGCCACGGCCGGTCGTAGAATACAGACTGCTGCGCCTTCCTTCCGAAGTGTCACTTTCAAGCGAGGTTTCGCAGAGGGTGGACCTAATGTTGTGAGTGCCTCTTAATATGTTATCAAGTCCATACCTGACATTCTGTTCTCCTTATTTTCCTCTACTCGTACCCTCCAATCACCTTCACTTGATACAACCTCATCCGCTCTCTATAACTCCACCCGCTTCATCCCCTATCCCCCCTCCCTTCAACCAACCCTGCGCTCGATCACCTCAGCCTCCCCCTTCTCCCCCTCGCAAGTCGTCCTCGCCCTACGCTCTAGTCGGTGTGGGTGTCGTCGCCCTTGGTGCCGCCTACCTCTTCTTCGGCACCAGTGGCTCTGCAAATGACACAGCCAAGGAGCTAGGCTCCAAGGCTCGCGGCGTCGCTGCTGCCGTCGAAGGCAAAGTTGGCCTTCGTCACTCCCAGGAAGACTACCAAAAGGTCTACGACAAGATCGCCGACACACTCGAGGTCGAGGGATACGACGGTCAGTCTGGATAGGTCTTCGTGATTAAGGGTTGATGGCTGAGATTCAAATAGATGGTTCGCTCGCTCCCGTTTTGATCCGATTGGCGTGGCACGCGTCCGGAACCTACGACAAGGAAGACAATACCGGTGGCTCCAACTACGCTACCATGCGCTTCAAGGCTGAAGCCTCGCACGGCGCCAACAACGGTCTTGTGAGTATATCTTCTGCTCCTATCTGCTTCTTCCCACCAGTATGCCACACCCTCCCACCGTATTTTGCTCTTCCAGCCTAGCCTTCCATCGCGCCAGTCTGTGGCCTTGCTCGCCTTCTGTCTCTGGCTTTCACTGCCAGGTGTAACTCTACGCTTGATGCTTTGTTCCATCATACAACGTTTCCAAGCTCGCCCCTTTTTTCACCGGTTGTCCTTCAATCCAGTCGCGACCTCGCTGACACGCTCAGAATGTTGCTCGAGACCACATGGAGAAGATCAAGCAGGAATTCCCCTGGATCTCCTACGGTGACTTGTGGACACTTGGTGGTGTCTGTGCCGTCCAGGAGAGCGGCGGCCCCAAGATCCCCTGGCGACCTGGACGAATTGACGGATTCGAGACAAACGTCACTCCAGATGGCCGATTGCCAGACGGCAGCAAGGCTGAGGACCACTTGAGGTTCATCTTCTACCGAATGGGGTGAGTTGCCTGATCCAACAAACAGGGACGCCGCTGACTTGTTCAGCTTCAACGACCAAGAGATCGTGGCTTTGTCAGGCGCTCACGCCATGGGACGCTGCCACGCCGGTGAGTGATTATATGACGTCGTCCAGTTGTCGTGGCTGATCTGGCCAGACCGATCTGGTTTCGACGGGCCATGGACCTTCTCACCCGTCACCTTCTCGAACGAGGTTTGTGCTTCTGTCCTGCAGCCCACATCCATACTGACCGCGGTCTAGTACTACAAGTTACTATTGGACGAGAAATGGGGTTGGAAGAAGTGGTAGGTTCTGTCGGTTCTGCTGTTCTGCGGCTTATCTCTGCAGGAACGGCCCCGCTCAGTATGAGGACAAGAAGACTAAGAGTTTGATGATGCTTCCGTGAGTTGCTGGGTCGTGCATCAGCTGCCGGCGCTGATCTTGTTAGTTCCGACATGGCTCTCATCAAGGACAAGACGTTCAAGAAGTACGCCAAGCAGTATGCCGAGAGCGAAGAGGCGTTCTTCAAGGAGTGAGCCTGCGCGACATTCAAGTGTTGTTCGTTTGTGGCTAATGAGAACAGCTTCTCTGCGGCATTCTCCAAGCTCATCGAGCTCGGTGTGCCCACCTCGCAGTTTGCTGGTGATGGCTGGACGATGGGCAGCGATTAAGTTCTTGGGGGCAATATGATCAGAGGATGACGAATGGGTCGGAGACGGCGTGGACCTTGGGATCTTTGGGGCTGAGAAATCGTCAAGTCAAGGGAGTGGTTGTTGATCTACATGCATGCCAAGGTGTTTGGTGTGTTGCATGATTTTCTTGAGTCGACGATCAAGGCTTGCTTGGGTCGGCCGGTCAAGTGATCCACTGATTGGTTACATTCTGATGAGACGCTTTTGTAGCAGGATATAAGTTAAAAAGTCTGATGCCGTCAATTGTGATTGTTCGACATTCTTGGAGAGCAGAGAGTCCGGTACTACGCACCACAAAGGCGACGCAATTTTTTACCCTGACCCCGATACCGGTGTACGAAAAAGCCTGATGGCATCCTTGATTCAGCGACAACGGCAAGTCGGAGTGGATACCTCTCGGACGCAACGTTACAGCAGCACTGCTTAGCGTCGGCGACAGCAGCGGTGTAGAGGTAGAGTAGAGTGTAACTTTGCACCGCCTCTTGATATTTCATGATTTTGGATGGAATTTTGGTGACGTCGTGGACGATCGTGCCTGTCTGTACCAGCTAAAGAAAGCAAAGAGAGGTCCCTTTCCCTGTTTTTCTTTCCTTGGCTTTTCTTTATGACATGCATAGCCTTCCTTGACTACTCGGCTTCTTATTTAGATTCCATTCCAACACATTTTCTGAATTAATACGAGTATCTTGTACTACTCATTCCCTTTTAACTACTACTTTCTACTTTCTGTCGATAAAACTTCGATACCAACATGAGTAGGTAATCTGCAAAGAGAGAATGAATGAATGAAACCCGGATGCTGATAATCAACTTGATAGCTTTGGAAAGGAAACGTACAGTCCGAAATTTCTTCTCTCGAAGATCTAGTGGCGTGAGTCACCACCGTCGATAATAATGATCATCGTACCAGTTACCAGTTTGACGGGATTGAATAGGAGAAAGAAAGAGAACAAGAATCATATCGACCTGTCATCTCGTCACCTCGATTGATCTCTACACCTCCACCTCAATTGATGTCGACTCTTGAATCTCGATTATCCTCTTCATCGTCGATTCAACCTCAAGTGACCTCGTCGCTTGATTCTGGACTATCTTCATCACCTCAACCTCCACCTGAGCTTGAACTCCAATCTCGACTGTCATCATCATCTCAAATTCAACCTGTACCTGAATCGACCTCGTCGTTATCACCTCAACTTCAACCTCCTCTGGAACCAAACTCATCGTCAGAACCAACACCACCTACTCAATCGCAAGACTCGACATCGCCCCCTTCGACACCTCGCGTAGAATTTGAACTACCCCTCACACCGCCTCGTAGATCTGAGCAACCCCTCACACCGCCTCGTAAATCCTCACTGCGTCGAACAGCAGTCCTACCTCACACGCCTCCTAAAACTCCGTCAACTCAGTCACCACCTAAGTCTCCACCGACTCAGTCATCCCCGGAGACTCCACCGACTCAGTCACCTCCTAAGTCTCCACCGACTCAGTCATCCCCCGAGACTCCACCGACTCACTCTACCCCTCAGAGCCCACCAACTCACTCTACCCTTCAGAGTCCACCAACTCAATCACCCCTCAGAGTCCACCAACTCACTCTACCCCTCAGAGTCCACCTACGATCGACTCTGAGTCAGAGGACGAAAGCTCAGCAAGCACCGACCCAATCACTCCTCCACCAATCTTCATCGCGTCGTTCTCATCCTCCATGAACATGAGTCCTATGAAAGGAAAGGGTCAGAATAAGGACAAGGACATGGTACTTGTCTCGCCTAGGAGAGAATTGGAGCTGTTATGGTTAGAGAGAGAAGAGATGGATAAGCTTTATGCTAGCGTCAAGGCTATTGGTGTTCTACCTGTATCGATAGATGTACTGTAGGGGGGCCGACTCCGTCAGTAGACGAGCCACAACGAAAAGGAAGGGAGAAGGGACATTCAAACGAGCCATGGCAAAACACGGACAAGGTCACGGACACAGACACGGACAATCGTACTGTCGTTAGTTTGTAACTCATTCATGTAGTAACAGTAGTAGTAGTGCATTTTGTGGAGAGCAGGTGATGTGACGGGACCAAGCCAAAACCCACTAACGGCGTTCGCAAGCTAGTCTGTCTGGGTTTTGAGTCATTTTTCTCTGGAATCAATGACGTCAAGACCCATTTATTTCCCTCGCGTTCCTCTTCCATGCCTTTTGCCGTTTCCCGGCCTTCGTACTCCCATCTATGTCTGCTTGGTTCCTTTATTAGCGCGATAAGCAAAATGTTTATTGATACCGTATATGATCAGATGATCAGAGACTGCGCAGTCCAGTTGGCAGTCTCCACCACCCCCTCCTCTCCCCTCTCCCTTACTGACTCGCTAACTATTTCTGGATCAGAGAGCGGAAAAGAGTCGTGTCACAGATACACTACTCACTCGTATGTCACGACTTTCCGGCTTTTCGTTATGAGTTATGAGCCGAGTCAGTGCAATTGTGTGATTGATATATAAAATGTTTTGAATCGATGTTTGAATACTTGGTTTTTGATCGATTTCTTCATCGAGATAGTTGATAAAGGATAACTCTGGACGACCTAATCCCGATTCCAGACTTGCTGTTGATCGAAGACAGTAGATAAATATCCCAATTCCAGACTTGCTTTCTATCGAGATAGCAGATAAAGGATAGCTCTGGACGACCCAACCTCTTACTCACTGTGAGGTCAACAAGTAGGGTGTTCATACAAGATGGGCGGTTGGTCATGCTTAGGTGTGAGTGTTTCAATCTCGATTCCCATTAAACAGTCGTCTCCCGTTGCTAATATACTTCAGTCAAAGTAAGGCTTTCCATCCCTCTCTCTCTCTCTCTTTCTCGTGGTGAGTAGAAACTAACGACCATCTAGAGTCGTTGCGAATTTAGATGAATCGTCTTTACGACGTAGAAGAAGATCACTTCAAACTACCTCTGATTCAGATTCCCAATCAACACCACGACCTCAACCACATCCAACAACATCCTCATCATCATCTTCTTCTCCCAACTCATCATCCTCTTCTCGAGTCCGAGAAACTAGCTCTCCCCTAACCACTTCCACTTCCACTTCCAACACCAACTCTAATACTATAACCAGAACATTATCGACTTCAAGTCCTGATTCTCCATCAATGACATCGAGGTACGAAGCTATACGACGTAGAGCGAGAATGGGTCCAATCATCAATGAACCTATCCCGAATCATGCTGTCCCAGTCTTAGGTCGTCAGGATCTCAGTACTCATTTGTCGACGGGTGGAGGTGGAGATGCTGAAGAGTTTTATTGAGGCAATGTATGTTGGTGCGGTCGAGATGGAGAACAGGCGAGTGGGAGATAGGTATGTGGAAAGGTCGAGATGGCGATCTATGAGAGGTATACCGGGTTTAGACTGACTGGTAGGGGAGCTAAGGGGGGGGGGGAGGGAGTGTTTTATGCCTTTCATGACTTATGTAGATCTACAGTATACGAGAGCCTGCTATGTACCTTTTCAAGAATCTCGTTTCTCTTTTCTACTCGATAACATAGGTCGTGGACTCAATACTGACTAGACAGAAACTGGATCACGAGATCATATTCTGACATTTCAACAGACAGACAGACAGACAGACAGACAGACAGACAGACAGACAGACAGACAGACAGACAGACAGACAGACAGACAGACAGACGGACAAACAGACAGCTTTTGTATAACAAATTATCTTTATACCGTATAACGAATCTCAAGCAAGCTAGCTGGGTTTATTATATCAACACGTACACTGCGATTCATCGAAAGCATTGTATGACAAAATACATACTCTTTGCGTGCTATGCTACTGTACTGAGTACGTTGTCTTGGTTAATTGTCTATGGATCCCGAATACGCCACCCGCGATTACCTTAGGCACACGTCCCAGGCACGCGATCTGAGTACAAAGTCTGTCTGAGATTCACCCATAAAGTCGTGTGATCCTTTCCTTCCTCCTTCAACCTGCGACCTCTAGCTACCTAGACACAATCGCATTCAAAGACTACTCGCTACTACACCTGAACCTTCTTCTCGCTTCTTGCCTTATTCGAAAAACAACAAGTATCGCCAGAAATGCCTATCAATACTCCACCTCCTGCGCAGCCTCCTATGAGTGAGTATCACTATCGACTTTGCACTCTCCTCCTCTCCCACATTGAAGTCACTTACTGTCCACTATTGCTTCTCTGAGGCTCCTTCCTATCATCTACTGCTACTTCTCTGAAGTTCCTTTCTATCGTTTACTGCTGTTGATGAGGGTGCCTGACTCTACACACAGACCGCCGAGAGCCTGTCGCTTCTACTTCTAACGCCGAGTCGAATTCTGTCTTATCGTCCAGATCTGTGCTGTGGCCCCTTCCTCTGAGGCTTCGCGGAGGCTGTATGGACGCTTGCAGTGTGAGTTGTGTCCGTGGCTGCATAACTAAAGCTTACCGACAATCCTGATAGTGCTGGTGAGCTTTACATCCCGCTCGAGACAAACTTCCCTTCATTACTTTATTTTCTACAATCTAGCATTATATCTGCCTACTATGACCCGTGCTGCCCTCGTCCTCGACTAATCACATTGGGCCTCACAAACGTCGAGTACTGATGGAGATGACTGAATAGCGACGATCCGGTTCCAATCAAGCGAACTGAAGTGAGGTTTTCCTTCTTCTTTCTTCAATTCTCTGGGTTCTTTCCTTCTTTCCTTCTCTCTTATACCTTTACCTTTCTTCCCACTCCCTCTCTTCCTCTTCCTCCCCCGACCTTCGCGTGTTCCACCACTCTCTTCATATCACCCTCAAGCTGATCTTCTAAAGTCAATGCACTACACTCCCTCCTACCGCACCAACACGAGAACGAGCGTGCCCCGCGGTACAGACGATGGAGACGACGATATCGGTTTTCAACGAGTCAAGACTAGGGACAGTGCCAAGCTGAGCTTGGAAGCTACGTTGGCCAAGGAAGAGCTTGCTGCGATCGCAAGAGGTCGCGGCGAAGGATCAGGCGGAGGTTTAGGGGGACTGGGAGGGGTGGGAGGTGACGGCTCGGAGAGCGAAGAGGGTGGCTTGGCCAGTGGACAAGTCGGCAGACCTGGGACACCTGTGTGAATGTGAATGGAACATTCTACTACCTGAGGGTGTGATATCGCACGAGTAGGGATCTTTGCATAAAATACCGAGACAGGTTGTAAGATACATGGAGAGACGGTGTCATATACATGGAGAGAGGGTGATATACATGGAGAGAGGGTGTCATATACTGTATAATCATAGCATCCATCATATAGAGGGTGATCTGTATGTATATTGCCCAAGCGTTAATCTGTACAGTACATTTTGTTTGTATAAAGATGCATTGTCATGGTCTCTCTACCTATGCAGTTGAGCCAAAATGCCCATAAATAAATCTAAAATGCCCAGCATCGTCTTTCCTTGTCCTGCACTCTGCCCGCCTCTGCTCTCACACCGCAGTTCAGTGATTGACCTATCGACTCACTCCTCCATCACATCGCTCATTCACTGTTCTGAATGCCTGAATGCGGGACAGGCCCGAGCTTGAAACACCCCCGGCGGTCTAATTATCCCTTTGATCTCCCCGCTTCACCTCACCACACCTCACCTCACCTCACACCTGACCACACCACACCACACCTCACCTCACCTCACACCTCACATCGCCGTTTCCCCCAGCCCACCTCACCACTCTCCCACCTTGCATACCGGTGGTATATCCTCCTAAACCTTTACTACTGTGACGCCTGAATTTTCTCTAAATTCATCTCCTTTTCATAATCCGTTTCAGCCTTATCCTCTTCTTCTGCAGTATGCCATCCTTTTGCCCTTTCTACTGCTCTTTCCCACATTCCAATCATCCTCAATCTTTCTTCTTCACTTATCTCAGGCTCAAATATATCTTCATCCGCCGTATTAACTTTGTCCAACGTAGATGGTTCAGATACGTTCCAACCATATAGACCTATTGCGTGTGCTGCTAGGAGTGCTGAGCCCAAGGCAGTCGATTCTCGCATTGATGGTCTTGACACATTGAATCCTCCAATCTGTAGAACATCTGAATCAGCAAACTCATACAACCAGATACAGTTGGGTAATGAGATCATGGTCACAAAAATGACATGATATTTAAATTTTTTGAATTGAGCAAGAAAACTCACGTTGGCTTGAAGTTGCATAGCCAAATCCGAATTCGTCACTCCTCCATCAACCTTGAGAGTATCAAGGCGTACTCCACTCTCTTTCTCAATTACATCGAGTACCGCACGAGATTGATAACAGACAGCCTCGAGCGTCGCGCGAGCGATATGTGCAGAAGTAGTATACGCCGTCAAACCTGCAGTCATCAGCGATTGCTCTAAAGACTCAAGATCTCTAAAGAAGGATATTGATGCTTGATACAAAGAGGGACTGATTGTCCAGAGAACAAAAAAAGATACTCACCGATGATAGTCCCTGCTGCATCTCTATCCCAATATGGTGCCAAAAGTCCCGAAAACGCAGTAACAAAATACACTCCACCATTATCTTTGACGGATCCAGCGAGCATATCCATCTCTGATGATTCCTCAATCAAGTTCATTTGGTCTCGCAGCCTGACTATGTCAGCTCGAGTCGTCCAAAACCCACAAATGACAACTCACCATTTGATAGCTGATCCTGCAACTGCGATGGACCCTTCAAGCGCATAGACAGGCTTAGCTCCTGGACCCGCCTGATACGCCACAGTAGAGATCAATCCGTAATTACTCCTGACCAGCTCTTCTCCCGTGTTGAAAAGAACAAATGCTCCGGTTCCATACGTGTTCTTCGCTTCTCCCTTGCGTAAACATTTGTTGCCTACTAATGCAGCCTGTTGATCTCCGACAATACCAGCGATAGGTACACCGGTGAGTGGTGAATCCATGTTCTTGTGAATATGTCCGTAAAGCTCTGAACAAGATACGATTTTAGGCAAGATGGATGGACGGAGACCGAAGAACCGTAAGAGAGGAGGATGCCATTGCAGTGTCTTGAGTGAAATGAGCAATGTACGAGACGCGTTGGTCACGTCCATAATGTGTAGACCGCCATCTATCCCACCGGTAAGATTATAGACGAGCCAAGAGTCGACTGTTCCGAAGAGAAGATCGTCGGCTTCGTGTGCATCGTGTACTTCGCGATGGTGGTCGAGCATCCATCGAAGCTTGATGGCTGAAAAGTAAGTAGACAAAGGAATTCCAGTACTGCACCATATTTTAGTATTGTGTTATCGATATAGACAGGAAAGAGACAACCCACACATCAACGAGAGCTTCCTTCCCCTTTCGCTTCCTCACACCTTCCTTGCCCCTACCGGCCAGACCAAGCGTCTCCATAGCCCGACCTAACACACCGCCATCATTCTCTGTCACGACGTCCCCCTTGTGTCCGAATGCGGCGTCCTCAGTACTAGTGCCCAAAGTGACTTCATCACTGACTCCATTTACATCCAATTTCCCATCAGGCTCATCCTCATCATCCACATCAATACCTTCCTCGTCGAGTAGTTTCTCATAATGCCGAACAAGAGCTACAGTGCGCGCATCGTCCCATACAATAGCATTGCACAAAGGTTTACCCGTCGAACGAGACCAGCATAGAGTAGTTTCTCGTTGATTGGTGATACCTGGATGACGTCAGCCATGCACCACGCAATACTTGGTGACTGGGCCTACCAATTCCCTTTACGCTGTCTTTTGACCAGCCCATCCATTCGAGCTTTTCAATAGCTTTATGCATGGTATCACGCATACTGTTGACAAGCTCCAT
Organism: Naematelia encephala; assembly: GCA_002105065.1. NCBI lineage: Eukaryota > Fungi > Basidiomycota > Tremellomycetes > Tremellales > Naemateliaceae > Naematelia > Naematelia encephala. Next base: position 112,068 of record MCFC01000031.1, read on the forward strand.
AGGATCCTGTTCGTGCCAACCAGCATGAGGAAGGATCTGGTTGAATTCGGTCTGGTGTTCGCAGATAATCTTTGCCTTATCATCGAAGACGATGAACCGTGTTGACCTTTGGGTTGTTTCAGCTTTATGCCATAGTACAGGAAAGCGAAACTGACGTTGTACCGCAATCGACACTACCGATAAATTCGCCCTGTCTAAGTTCGCGCTTTGTATCTAACGCGCTCATCCCACTCATCCCTCCCAATCCACCGAATCCACCAAGTCGAGCAGTAGCCTCATTCACAAAACTACCTCGCCTGCTCGCTACCCGCTCATTCATCAATGGTTGCGTCGGACTACCTGCTCGCGAGAGCAACGATGGAGTAGATGGACCAGAGTATTCGGCCTTTGTTATCGGGCGTGGTCCAGACGCCATGCTGCTTCGCCTAGAAAGCGACGCGCCTGGATGAGGCGGTAGCGGTTGGTTTCCAGAAGCCAGAGACGGTCGTCGTGATGATGGACGGGATGGATAAGGAGAATGGATAGGAGAAGCATCAGATGGAAAGGCTGGTGGAGAGGATTTCGGAGATGCCTCCAAAGGAGTAAAAGAGCTTTGTAAAGGATGATTTGACATTATGGACAAATGTAATAACCGAAGACGACTCCCCGGGTTACGAGCAAGAGAAAGCAGTATAACAAGTGGAAATGATGTACGAGTAGTAAGGTATAAAGTGTGATATCCACAACGGGGTTCCGTATCCACTGCGAGTCTGGTCGTCAACCGCCGCAGTCGAAAGGGAAAAAAAGACTAGTCACTTCGGACTCCCCGGCCCGCCAAAATCCGGCCACCTGATAATTAGTATTTCTCGAGATCCCATGTCCCATTTGGAAAGTTATCAGGCAGGTTACATCGCGTGAACTAAGTTAGTTCAGGGTCCAACGCCACGCGAGTGGGATGAGAGAAGTTCCTAATGCATGTGCTCTGGAAGAACCCAAGAACCTTCACGCTGCGTCGAGCTTCATTATTAGATCTTTCGAGTGACACATTTTCATTTCGAGCAACGTAATTAGGACAAAAACACACTACTAGGCGAGTTTGTCACCCCTTGCAGTCTGGCGATGCCCCGTCGCCCAGAGACGCCACCTGGTATCTCTCCAAAGGGCATCAACCGATTTTCTCGGCCCCGTGGCTCTCTCACATTCTCCACCATGCCAAACGGTAATACCTTCAGCAGCAATGTTCCTCGACCTATCCGCCGACCTAAGAAGATCCTTTACCTAGTCGTCATCTTCTTCTTACTCTACTGGTTCGGTATCCGGCATGGGTTAGGTATCGAACGAATCCCACCACCTCCATTAGGGTTTGCAGTGAAAGGAGGACGAAGAGGACGTAAGAGTAGTTTGGTATGGGGTGGAACAGGGATGGCTACTGTCAACCCATTTGTTGCAGGCAAAGCTGAACATCCAATCTACGAACTCATGGAACGTGCCGAACAACATTGGGAACATCTCTTATCCTCACAATCGACAAATCTCGAATCAGCGGTCGCAGAATACAAGCACCGATATCACATGAACCCTCCTTTGGGATTCGATGCTTGGTTTGAGTTTTGTCAGCAGAACGGAATAAAGATTGTCGATGATTACGATCAAATGATGAAGGATCTTCTACCTCACCATGCTTTACCACCCCAATTGTTCATACAACGTATGGACGAACTTGAAGGAACAACATTTACCTACACACTCGACATTTCTAGCGAAAACATTGAATTGAATGGACCAAGAGCAGATAAAGATCGACCGAAACACCTCTTGAGGCTCTTTAGTGGTCTTCGAGAACACTTGCCGCCTGGATTTCACGTCAAAGTCACAGGAAGTGACCATGATACTGGCAGCACGGTGTTAGGCAGAGATCAGAGACAAAGAGCTATGGAGTTAGTCAAAGAGGGGCAACGTGAGTATTCCAAGTGCTTCGAGAGCTGATCAAGCAGACTTTGAAGAGGCAGAACTAAAACATCTCGAGGATCCAAACAGAACTCCTGCTTGGGGTTGGTTTGTGAGTCAATTACCACATCGTCCATGTGGTCAATGCTCACTGTGACGCAGAAAGCCTGTCCGCTCGATTCACCAGCCAATATCCGACCAGGGGCTGAGAACGCTACTGATGAGATACGTCGTGAGTCACCGCACACTAGAGCCACCAGTCGTCAGCTGACGTTTCAGCTAAAACCTTCATCTACGACCACCTACCCACCATGGACTTTTGCGACTTTCCAGAGCTCAAGCGACTCCACGGTGCCATGCAGTCAGTCTTTCTCCCGTTTGCCCTTTTTTGTGCGGGACTGATCTAACCAGCATGGACTGGGAAAACCGCTCGCCATCCAAGCTCAAACCCGTCCTTGTCTTGTCCAAATTCCCTGGCGATAGCTCGTTCCAAACGACCCCCATGGAGGGCTACCGGAATATTACCGAAGAGGAGGTAGCGAGCCTAGGAGCGTGGGAGACCAAGACGGACCACAGACTCTTTTGGCGTGGGTCCAGTACGGGTGGCTATAACAAGCAGAGAGACTGGAAAGAGTCTCATCGTATGAGGTTGCATCTTATGTTCAATGGGCCCAAAGGTGGGGATACATGGTGGGATCAACAGACGCGTGACGTGATGATGCCTGATGGCAAGGGCGGATTCGACACTGTCAGGAGATGGGAGCGGGTGCTGAGCAAAGCTTATGCGGATGTAAAGCTTGCGGGACAGCCTGTTCAAGTGAGATCTCTACTGCCTCTCCATCGATATCAAGCTCATGAATCATCAGTGTCCTTCGGCAGAGCTATGCAAGGAAGTGGCAGATACAATCGAGTTTGGAAATAAGATATGGCCCAACGAAGCAGCAGCATATCGATTCAACCTTGACGTAGACGGTAATGGATGGAGTCAGAGATTTCATCGGTTATTGAGTAGCGGAAGCCCAGTCATCAAGATGACCATGTTTCCAGAATGGCACATGGTACGTTTTTCGCGCTCACACTCGTGAAAAGGCATTGCTGATTTGTTGTTTTAGGGCTGGCTCGGTGAGCTTCATCCTTTGAGCAGAGAGGAAACAAGTGCTAATTTGAAATGTTTAGTTCCTTGGTACCATTATATCCCACTGAAGGTCGATTATTCCGACCTGTACGATACGCTCGCGTTCTTCGTAGGACCAATGGACGATAACGGCGAGATTGACGATACTATGGGACATGATGTGAGTTTGAGTTGTGATTCACCCTGGGCACGAATCTTCATTTGCTCTCCCGCATCTCTTGGAGCACAAACATTCGCTCTCCCACATTCCTCAGCGATGGAAATGTCAACTCCCTAAGGATGATGAACTGATCCGGGTCATATAGTATTTGGCGAGGAAGATCGGCGAGGCCGGTCAACGATTTGCCCTAGACCATTGGAGTTGGGTCGATATGCAGGCATATGTACGTTCAAATGCTTGCTTCTTCCGCGCGAGGGTAGGTTAGACCAGCTAGCTAATGAGCTCGAAAACAGATGTTCCGAATGGTTCTAGAGTTGAGACGTTTGCATACACTTGATCGAGAGTCAATGACATACAAGGATCCCGAGGAGGTCGTAGCATAGATAGAGAGGGATTGGATTAAAAATAGGCCAATCAAGGCACTTTTCTTGGGCAAACATCAGGTTATACATTACGATACCATGCATGATTCACATAATTTGCTATCTTTTGACGCACGTATAGATCTGTTCTGCCACAATGCCACAATGAATTCTTTTGTTGGAGTAATGAGAGCGATTAGATTTCGGGTTTATCGCTTTGATGCTCCACGAAGATTCCACGAGCGATCCCTGAGGGGAAAGCAGCGATTTTGATTTGGTGATTGAGTTTTTTTTTTCCCAGCCGTACCTTTCCGCTTGGCAAAACCCCCAAAACCCCAATTCTCGCTTGGGGTGCTCTTTGCTCGCTGTCTTTCTCTTGGCTCGTCATCGACCATTTCACAATCCTCTTTATCCATTCACGACCTCCCTCCCCTCTACTCAACCATCTTTCTCTGACTCGCAACGATAGAAATTACTTGAACAACGTGAGTTTCATCTATATCCAACGCACGTTCCACAAAGCTCCCCGGCCTTTACGGTCCCCAAAATCGCGCCGTCTGATCTGATCGACGCCTTCCTACTCGTACATCCTTTGCCTCCCCCAGTTTTTTTTTTGCAGCGTCGCCACTTCCTGCTCCTTCCCCCAACCAAACTCCCGCCGGCCCCTTTCTAATCAAATATCGCTCGTTAGGTTTCGAGTGATTTGATATATAGAGCGATAGAATCTCTTGTCTTCCCCCCGACTCTTTCTAAATCCAAAACTCCTACACATCATGTCGACGATCCGACAACGTGCACCTTCTCCCACCGATGGAGAAAAAGTCAAGGAACAACTCGTTCGTGAAGCCGATGAGAAAGACCTCACAGACGACCAAAAGTACGTTGACGTCAACCAGCCCCACCTTTCTTGGTTCAAAGCTGATCATGTCAAGGTTTGTACTGCCAAACTTCACCGTCAAGCAGCTTTTAGACGTTATCCCGTTTGTATCTTCTCTCTTCTCTCTCTCCTCTCCCTTCTCTCCCTCTTCTCTCACATATGGCCGCTAACTCTGCAACAGAGCACACTGCTTCCAGCGCTCTGCACTTCGATCATCCCTCTACATCGTTCAGGACGCCGCGGTGATCGCTGCTTGTGTCTACGGCATCTATCACGTCGATTCGTTCCTCGCCCGATTGTGAGTTCTGAGAAAGCTTATAGTAGCATGAAGCTAATTGGACCTAGTAACCTCGGCACTGCTTCTTACTGGACTGCCAAGGCTGCACTGTGGACAGCGTACCACTTCGTCACTGGTCTTTATGGTACAGGCCTTTGGGTCATCCAGTAAGCCTCGCTTTTCACTCAAGAGAAGATTCGATAGCTGACAATCCTAGACATGAGTGTGGACACCAGGGCTTTTCGCCTTCGAAGAGGATCAACAACTCGGTCGGATGGGTCATTGGATCTGCCCTTTTGATCCCTTACCACTCTTGGCGTATCACCGTACGTATTTCGTTACAGTCTCAGTGAGAGGTTTATATATTGATTTTCTTCAGCACGGTCGACACCACGCTGCCTGCAACCATCTTACCCGCGACGAGGTCTTTGTGCCCCGCACCAGGAAAGAGTTGGGCTACCCTGAAATCAAGGAAGAGGGAGAAGCACAAGGCATCAAGTGAGCAGTCTTCCCCTGGCGACCATGACACTTCTGACATTTGACCCAGTATCTCTGCCATCCGCCAGGCCGAGCTCCGTGAAGCTCTCGAGGACAGTCCACTTGCCACTCTGTGGAACCTCTATCTTCACCAAATCTTCGGCTGGCCTCTGTACATGATCCGTAACGCCTCTGGCCAGCTCCACTACCCCAGGTTCACCAACCGTAAGTTCGACAGCTCCTTTAGATTCCCAGCTAACAACGTCAGACTTCACCCCTTCCTCGGTCATGTTCAAGGACACCCAATTCTGGCAGGTCATCTGGTCCGACATTGGTGTCACGCTCGGCCTCATTGCGCTAGGGGTCTGGGGCTACTACCGCGGTCTTACCGAGGTCGCACTTGTCTACGGTATCCCCTATCTTTGGGTCAACCAGTACGTCATTTGTTCAACACAAGACTTGACAATGACTCATTTGCTTTTTAGCTGGCTGGTTCTCATTACCTTCCTGCAGCACACCGACCCGATCCTGCCCCACTACTCTGCTAACAAGTGGACCTTCGCCCGAGGTGCACTTGCCACCATTGACCGCAAAATCATGGGACCTGTTGGACCCTACGTCTTCCACGGCATTGCAGAGACTCACGTTGCCCACCACATTTCGTCCAAGATTCCTCACTGTGAGCTCTTCTCTTTCTACAGGGTAATTTGAATTTATCATTTCAAAGACAATGCATGGGAGGCCACCGAGGCATTGAAGGCGTTCCTTGGTCCTCACTATTATTCGACCGAGGAGAACATCTTCTACTCATTCTACCGTTGCTACCGCGAGTGTTTGGTAAGCTGAGAATGCCCAACTGAAGCTGGTCGAATACTAACTCATTGTTCAGTTCATCGAGGACGGCCATGATGTCGTGTTCTACAAGAACGCCTCGGGTATTGCCAAGCGCGTGCCCATTGAGGAGGGTGGCCACCTTTCCGACTCTGGCATTGACGTGTCCGAGTCCAAGTAGATAGATTTACTCCTTTTTACGCTTCACTTCTCTCGACTCATTACCATGACCATAACCCCCCCCCTACCACGACTTTTAACTCCCTACTCTCTCGATATGTCTTCCGCGTCACTTTGTACGCCTTTCGCTCTCTGTTCAACACATTCATATCCCCGTACTCGTAGGGATCACGTCTTTGCACATTTGGTTCAGTAAGTTGGTTTAAATATGCATTACATGGCTAGACATGTATGTCTTGAGTCTGTACCCGTATCTTCACAGGGTGTACCCGAATACTCGTAGCACGAACGAACTGCTATTTCCGGCCCTGACGTAAGGGATTTGGGGCTCCGGCTATCATGTGCTCTTCACTCAACCCGATTTGTCTTATACTCTTTCCTTTCCCATTCTGCTTCTTTGTTCACCTTTAACTTGTCGTTTGTACCAATCTCCGACTTGAGGGGTTTGAGGAGAGACCAATCACTCATCAATATCTAGCACATCGACTGAACCGACCTGGGTGGGACAAGATATCGAGATATCGAGATAGAGATGGCAAACCATGACCGAAAGAGCTCTTACGGTCTTGGGATTGATGATGTCGTCGTCGAGTCGCGTTCAACCTCAATCACACCTCTAAACCGGCCTACAAACGCAAAGTCACCTTCACCTTTGATTCGCTCTACGGAGGCCAATCAAACTTCGACGTATCTGTCCAAACTCATTGATGATCCGAGAAACAGTCCAGCTTCTACTCGATTATTAAAGATCATCCAGAGTGAAGCTATCGCGCTGGATACCTACGCAGGTCTCAAACTGCTCGAACTCGCTGAAGATATGCGTGTGGATGGCCCGCTTGGTCCGAAAGAAATTCACCAGGCGAACGAAAATGAAAAGGAAAAGGAAAAGGAGAAGGAGAAGGACACGATGGCGATCGAGAATCGGTTGAATGATTTCGCAGAGATGCTCAATGTTATTGCAGAGGCTGTAGGGGTTAATCTATTGGAGAACGATGATGATTTGTCAACGACTACGACTGGGGCTGTCCTCGACACTAATTCAAAGCTTGATCAGATCCCTTCGCCTTCTAGCGCTACATACTCGGAATCTATCCAGCGACGCTCACTCATCGATACAGACTTGGAGATCCTCATGCCTGACGTGGTTTATGCAAACGAGCGCTCGAACTTGATCAACGTAAATGAGTTCGAGGACGATGACGAAGACAATGCGACCGAACCAGAAGTGAAGAGGGAGAAGGTAAAGGCAGAGGGCAAGGACGTAGAGGAGAAAAGGCATGAGGACGAGGATGAGGATGAGGACGCAGCCCAGTCAGCTGTAGCATATATCCCCGCCGTCTCAGGCTCGAGTCCTCAATATTCGCCAACCGTTGCGGCGGGACTAGGACCACTGGATCTCACGGACAGAGACGCTTTCACAAGCGAGAGACAAGTCTTGCATGGATCCCAGGGAAGCTCACTCAAGAGACTCCTTGACCCTGCGCAAACCCTCGCCGAGAACCTTGAGGTGCCTGTATATGTCGATTCGGCAGCATCGATGACCGTTGAGGGTCCCTCGAGCCGCGGGACATCGCCATGTTACCCCGAAAGTACAGCAGCACCTGAAAACACGCCAAACAGGCCCAACCAATGGTTATACACTTCTCCAATATTACCAGTCATTCCTCGTTACCATCCATACGAAGCTGTCGACCACGCCAGAAGGAATCTCTTCCCGCTATTCCCTCATGGCTCGTCGTCCCACATTCAAGCTCGACCACTACCGCGTACACCCGTCAGTACAATCGCCCCGCCACCCTCGATGTTTCACGGCAATTCATGGGCCGGCGATGTACACCCAGACTGGATGAGGTTTGTGCCTAATAACTACCGTTGATCGCAGAGTCACGATGCCCAGAATGTGAACCTTTCTCTCTCTCTGTTGTACAGGAATTCTTGTCGATATATATATATATGTGTGTGTGTGTGTAGATAAGTGCTTTGTTCTTTTATAGATCAGCTTTTTGTGTATCAGTAGTTTGTCATGGTATTTTATGAGGTGTAACATGAAACGGGATCCAACGACAGGCACGCTGACGCGCTCGGATACAATAACAAGATATTTCCATCTAAATCGATCACTGCTTTATACAACCAAGCAAAATCAAGATGATCTCTCACACAATCACTCTACATTCTTGACAGTGAGACTCATAACTCAAGCGGTGACAAGGGACGGCGAGATGTCTGTACACTCTCACTCTCACTCGCATTACTCTTCATCGCCTGTCCCACCGACACCTTCTGCCCGATCAAATTACACTACGACCTCTACCGAGCGAGATTTCTCTTCATCTGAATTGACTCATGATTTGAGTGAGATGTATGTCAACAGTCAGAGTGGAGAAGGAGAAGATCAAGAGGATGCAGTGCATTTTTGCCTCTTGGCAGAATTCGATATCGATGCAGGTGCTACTTTGGCACATCAATATCCTTATCCTACTGGTACCGATGAACAGTGAGTGTTGAGTCATTTACTTCCCATCTTATCACTTTTTACATCCTCTCTTCTACCTATTGTCGTCTCTCATCTTTCCACTCTCTTATCTTTTGGTTTTGGCCTTGCCCTAGTTTTGTTTTGTCGTGCCCTATTTTGTCTTGCCTTGCCCTATTGTATCTTTACCTCTGTTAAAACATTTATTCTGAAATCTACCGAAATCTTGTACGAGTAGGCTGACGCGATACGATCTTGTGTGACTCTATAGTCGACTTGCTGAACTAATGTTACCTGATGGAGCGCATCTACGACCAGAAGACTGGACAGTATTCTACCTTGGACAAACCCCAAGTTCAGCAGTCGCTCCTGTCTTATCACACGAGTTCAAGACGACTTCTTCCGAACGACGAGCGAGCGTCCTCGATCCTGCTTCAAGGCCAAAACGAGGTGTAGCAGGAGGCGGATTATTGTATGTCCTGAATTGTGTGAGAATGAAGGAGGATAAGAGTGTTCGAAGAGGAGCTCAAGTAAAGGCTTTGGCTATTTGTACACCTAATCCTTATATTGGAATATACAAGGTATGTCTAAATTCCATCTTATTCTCCCTTATGTCTATGTCTAATTCCATCTCATTCTACCTTATGTCTATGTCTAATTTCATCTTATTCTCCCTTATGTTCATGTCATAATTCCACCTTATTCTCCCTTATGTTCATGTCTAACTTCATCTTATTCTCCTTATGCCTGTGTCTAATTTAATCTGATGCTGTCAATCGGAATTAATACTGAAATCTATGATGAACAGCCACTTTTACTACTTGCTCTTGAAGAATACTTTATCGATCCAAGCGCAGAAGTTCTAGCTCGATTATACGATAGTGCGAATGGTATATCCACAGCTGGCATGCCGCATTTCTCAAGAGACGAGCGAATCCTCTTACGTGCTTCCGACAAGAAGGATCTTCTGGAAGAACGGTTCGGGTTGGAGAACGAGGAAGATGGCATTGAGAACTTGTCAACTGAGGGTAAACCTCCTCCACTCCCACGAAAGGGGAGTACCGGTAGTGTGCAATTCAACAAACCGCAACTTGGAGGTTACCATTCGACCACGTCAGATATTGAACCAAAACGCAAGGGTGTTCCGAGAGATACCCACTTCTTCGAGACCGAGGCGAGATTCAAACGTATCACTGTACCCATCAGGATACCTATGACTGTTTTCGATGAGGATGTCGGAGATGTGAGTTTGTTGATCTCTCTGTATGGGAACGCCTGGTAGAAGAAGTATCGGCTGATGGAGGAGTGTAGTATTCTATCATTGAGCTCGTGCAGACTTTCTCAATACCACATCAATTCCCCGCACCATACCATCCATACCTACACACCAACGGCGCCAACACACATCCCGTCATCCTTATACTCAATGCGATGCTGGCCCATAAACGCGTCTTGTTCCTAGGTCACGGACTGCCCGCCAACCAGGTCGCTCGAATGGTTCTAGCTGCGTGCGCCATGGCTTCGGGATGTGGCCAGGTCTTACGAGGACTGACCGAGACCGCTTTCCCGTATGCGAATCTTGCGAGCTTGGATATCCTGGAAGAGTTCTCGGGATACGTTGCTGGCGTATGTAATCCCCGATTCGAAGAGCTGCCTACTACATGGGACGTACTCTGTAATCTCGAGACAGGCAGAGTATCGGTCAGCAAGAATCTACAAGGTGGAGGTATGGGAGTGATCAAGTCTGGGAAATCATCAGAAACCAGTCTGAGTGGATCGATAGTCAAGGTCGAAGAGGATAGTATGGCCGGTACACCTGCAGCCAAAATGCAGTCTGCTGCCAGGGCAGATTGTGTCGATAATCAATTTATGGACGAAGTACGTTGTTTGCTGCATCACATATTTTAACGAGGTTAACGGCACAACAGGTCCTTGGTGCATTGAATAGCCACTATGGCGAGGCACATATCCGACTTCGATTCACAGACTATATCAATCGGTTCGTACGACTTGCAGCGTATCAAGAGTACATGCACACGGGATCTACACGTATCGGATTCCCTACCATGCCATTTCGTCAAAGCATGTTAGGAAGCGGAGCTGTATTTCCTGATGAACAGACGAAACAACGTGAAATGTGGGCGAATGGACATCGTATTGATGCTTGGAGAAAAACAAAAAGCTATAAATTGTTTGCAAAGGTAAGCAAGTGCTATTGAAATAATCAACGACGAGTATGAAGAGACTGGGTTAATGATACTATAGGACTGGGCGAAAGGGATAAAGAATCGACCTATTAGGGATTTCGACGTACAGCATCAAATTGCCAGACTGAGGACAGCTAAGAATATGTCTGATCTCGAGGCAGACGCTATCTTCCATGCTCTTGCAGAAGGCGTCAGGACTTATGATCGGATTGTCGAGGTGAGTCGATTGAAAAGCACACACACACACACACATACACAGGTGCTGAGAATTAGCTCCTGACTTATTTGCCTGGACATTGGGGTGGACTCATGCCTATTGCCAATGGATTATTTCATCGTTGGCCTCAAGTTAGAGAAAACGCTTTAGAACTCTTGACTACCATTCAACTATATCCAGTCAGTACGAGTACTCATTTAAATGAGCCATAAGCAAAAGATAATGCGCAAATCAGCTGATAGATTATTGAAATTACAAAGGTTGGCAGACAAGCTGTTCTCAGTATGAACTATTTTCACCGCAAGACGTATTTACAACTTATGGAACAACGAGATTTCGTCGTTACTCAACAAAGGGAACAACAGGAGAGAATGCAGCTTGCAAGAGATCATGCGGCGTCGCCTGGATTAGGCGAGAGATCTCCAGAGACTGTACATGGAGGAGGAAGTACAACGACTACTCCACAAGGAGTAGCTAGAGTTTAGTTTTGATTTTGGACCATCCTACCGACTCTTAAGAGTTTAGCTTAGTAAGACTGCCCTAGGGATCGTGAATCATTGTCGCTTAAGGATTCAAGTTGATTAATTTTTTTTTGTTTCTCTTTCTCTTGTTGTACGATCGATCGATATCCAGCATGCAGGCAGGCCACCATGTGCATCTCATCTCCATCTGATAAAATACACCATGCAAAACCAACACCAACATCCACACCACCCACCACCTATTCCTTCCTATTCCTAGCTCCTCGTAAGGGGGGGGAAGAAGAAGTTTAGGCGACAAGGGTCGAAGCGGTAGCAGCCTCGTATTTGAAAGTAGGAGGGAGCTGTTGCTTCTTGATGTAGTATCGAGCCAATCGGTGGATACGGGACTCGATGAGAATCATTCGGCTGAATATGAGAGTGAGCTGATGTCACGGCGAGGCAGAGGAAGAGAGGGAGAAGATACAAGTTGAGAAGGTAGAGAGGGAGAAGACACAAGTTGAGAAGGGAGAGAGGGAGATGATACAGGTTGAGAAGGGAGAGAGGGAGATGATACAAGGGAGGGGTAGAGGATACAAGAGGGAAGATGGGGAGAGACAGAGGATACAATGGGAAAAGGGAGAGACGAGTCAAAAAGACATACAATTTGGCGTCCTTGTCGGCACGGTTACGCTCGAGGTGCTTACGGACTGAAACAGCCTTTTTGATGAGGTGGTAAATGTCCTCTGGGATAGAAGGGCCGAGACCTGTTGATGGTACAGATCAGCATTCGATTCTTCTGCTTCCTTGTCCAGTTCGAATTCAGTTTCAGTTCCAGTTCCAATACCAGTTCCAATCCAGTTCCAATTCCACCACGCCATGACTACCAGCACTCCATATCCAGCACCATTCTAACGCTATGACTACTTCTCCAACTTCGCCTGACTCGTTCCCTGTTTCAATAAGAAGAATAAAAGACTGACCGTTGGTCTTGAGGATTCGGAGAATCTTGTTACCAGTGACACCCTTGACCTGAGGGATACCGTGCGAGTCTCTGAGAATGACACCGATCTGGGAAGGGGAGAGACCACGTCGAGCGAGCTTGAAGATCTGGTCGCTTACTTCCTCGGGGGTCGCCTTGGACCAGGATGGTTGAGAGCGACGGTACGGGAGTGCCGAAGCTGAAATACCCTTTCCTTTAGAGTGCATCTGTTGTACATGTCAGCGAACCACGTCTATACCCTAAAAGAGAGAAGAACGGGGAGGACATACACGACCCATGGTGAATAGTTTCGCTGTGGGTTAGTGGTGCTTGAAGGATAAGAGAGGGATCTGTGACCTTTGACACGAAATTCAACGACTTTGCAACACAGGGAGTTGAGTTTCTTGCCTCGAAATTGCCACATTTCATGAAAGCTATAACGCCGAGAAATCAGCCCAAATCGAAAATCCGATTGTGGCACAAATCGCCGCGAAACTCACACTGAGCGCCCTGTGCTCGCCGGCCTGTGGACCTTTCAAGTTGAACTCTTTTGCACCTTTATACTTCTTCTTTTTCATTGGACTTTCGAATTTTAAGATGAAGTTGAACGTCGCTAACCCCGCTACTGGGGCTCAGAAGCTCTTCGACTTCGAAGATGACCGTCAGACCCGTGTCTTCATGGAGAAGAGGTGCGTTTTTGCCTTGTGCTGAAACGTCGAAATGCTCGAACGGGACTGATATTGGTTTTAGGATGGGCCAGGAGGTCCCAGCCGACTCTCTCGGTGATGAGTGGAAGGGCTATGTCCTCCGAATCACTGGTGAGCTTGCCCGTCGTACTTGTCATCGAGTTCATAACTGATCGTTAATTAGGTGGTAACGACAAGCAGGTTAGTAGATCAGAACCATACTTCACCAAGTCATGTCGAGTTTTCAGTCTGACGATGCTGTAGGGTTTCCCAATGAAGCAGGGTGTCCTCGTCAGCCAGCGTGTCCGACTCCTCCTATCCGACGGTTCGTGCTTTTCTGCGAGTAGAATAGAGCTATGTCTGACAATGTATAGGCCACTCGTGCTACCGTGCCCGACGGACTGGAGAGAGGAAGAGAAAGTCGGTTCGAGGTGCTATTGTCGGTAACGACATTGGTGTGCTCGCCACTATCATCGTCAAGCAGGGCGAGCAAGACCTCCCCGGTCTGACCGACAAGGTCCTCCCCAAGCGTTCGTTAATCCTCATCAAGTCTTAGGATATTCGGGCTGATAACTTAACAGGTCTCGGCCCCAAGCGTGCGACCAAGATCAGGAAATTCTTCGGCTTGGACAAGCAGGACGACGTTCGATCTTTCGTCATCAAGCGTGAGATCACCAGGAAGTCAGGCAAGACCTACACCAAGGCTCCCAAGATCCAGGTCAGTTCCTCGATTCCACCATGCCTTCCCTCTGTATCACTTGCTTACTCTCCGATCTAGCGTCTCGTCACCCCCATGCGTCTCCAGAGGAAGCGTCACCTCCGCTCGCTCCAGCGACGCAGGACCGAGGCCCAGAAGGAGACCATCTCCGAGTACAAGAACCTTGTCGCCAAGCACACCGAGGAGCGCAAGGTCCAGTCCGCCGCTGTCCGTGCCGCCAAGAAGGCCAAGAGGTGAGATCCAGCATACCCTCAAAGCTCGTTTCGGTACGCTGACAGAAATCAGGTCTGCTTAAAAACCCTATTGTTCTCTTTGCTTGCAGGACATGGGATGATACGTACTCATGGCGATGTATATCATTGGGATGTTCAGATGTTCGGATGCTCAGATGTTCCGATGTCCAGATGATCAAGTCCAGATGTTGAGATATGCCTGTTATTTGTGTCGCAGCGTTTTACACCAGTTGATATGTGTCTTTGATGCTTTGCAATTTGAACAGGAAGGGCTGGCGGAAGCAGATTTCCCAAGTACTGAAACCTCCACCTGCTAAGAACCGATTCTTTCATCGTCTTTCCTGTACATTTGACATGTGTAACGATTCAGAAATTGCGACGAGCAGCTCATCAAAGCATCTAACATCATGTACGACGAATGACGAACGACGACGCCGAGTCTCTGCATATACCTCACATTCACCATTAGAGTCACTGTACTCTATCATCCCCTCGTTCGGCTCGCCAGCCAAATCTCCTTCGAACTCGTCGATCTTAGATGATCCAGCAGCTACTGCACTCATATCTGCAGCGGCTTCGGTAGCTCTCACGCTAGGTGGTATATATGGATATCGCCATTTCTGGCGCCGGATACGCAACGCCGATTATGTCACTAGTTCAATGTTGGATAGGAAGAAGTGGATTAAGGGTGTTGTGACGAGGTAAATTCTTCTTTTTGCTTTACCCTCTGAATCCAAGTGAGATATACTGATATAGTTCAGTGTTGGGGATGGTGGTAGGTCTTCGAGCTTACAGAGGCTTGTGACTGATTTGAATGTCAGATAATTTCAGACTGTATCATACTCCTGGACCATTCTTTCATTATCCACTCAAGTTTCGATCAATACCAGTAACAGCTAAAGGTCAGTCTCATTCTTTCCCCCTCAAGGTAGTAGGGTTATTAATCATCTGGTGCAGAGCTTAAGGATGAAACGATTCATATTCGAATAGCAGGGTGTGACGCGCCTGAAGCTGCACACTTTGGCAATCCGGCTCAACCACATTCCAAAGAATCGTTGGACTGGCTTAGAAAGACTATCATGGGGAAAACAATGTGGTGTCAACTTATTCGTAAAGATCAATATCAACGTATAGTGGGTTTTTCATGGTGACAGCATGATACCAGTAGTTGATGGATTCGTATAGGTGGGAGTACCATATATCAGGAGATTATTGTTGCCTAATAGGCCTCTGCCGGTTTTGATGTTGAAAGAGGGCATGGCAGTGGTGTATGAATCTGCAGGAGGAGAGTATGGAACTTGGGGAATAGAGGGACTAAAGGTATACGAGGCGCAGGCAAAGTAAGTGTTATGCCATTATAGCCTCGCACTTGGAATACATCCACAACCCAGGTCAGGTCGTTCATCGTCCTATGCCTCATTTCAACCTTGTCCTACGTCATGTCTGCAACTGATATACGTTATGATAGAGCTGCGAAGAAGGGGCTGTGGAAACTGAAGAAGTTTGAGCATCCAGCAGACTATAAGAAGAGGATGAAGATGGCCGAGGAAGGGATGATTGGGGTACAGGAGACTGCACAAGCTAAGCGAAAGAGCAAGACACGTGGGATTTTCGGCCTCTTTGGCAGACTATTTGGAAGATGATTATACGTTTTCATGATATCTTACGATCATACGAGGGCCAACCCAATGCATCATCTGCGCGTTCGTCACCACCTGACATGTGATGCAAGGGCTACTGGACCAGCCCTGGGTCTGAGTAGACTAGTAAACCGGGGTCTCTTGAGGTATGATTCTCATCCAATCGGCTCGGTCCGATAAGGATTCAGGAAATCTGTTTATCTTTGTTCAACACCCGACACCATGAGAGATGCATACTGTACTTGTTGTTTCCCATCACTCACTGTCATACGATGCCGCCTGTCAGAATAGCGGCCAAAGCTGAGACTGATGGGTCTAGTCATGGTGCCACTATCCACGAGTTCACGGACAAGCTGAGTGCTGGAGAAAAAACTAGAGCGCAGCGGAAAAGCTATAGTTGCTCGGAATGCCGGCGGTGAGCTATCGAGCTGCCATGACGGCAAGGTGGTCGCTGATGTTGGAAATAGACTCAAGTTGAAATGCTCGAGAATATGGCCTTGCAGCTCTTGTATGTTAGGGCCTGCGTCTTCAATGTACAAAGAGCTAATGGATCGATAGGTGAGAAGAGGGGATGTGCGTCAATATGCCCTGATGGGGAGACACGGCGTGGTACAGGAAAGCGGTGAGCTGTTTATCATTGGATACATGAGATGAAGTGAAAGTGCTGAATGGAGTTTTTTTCCATGCAGCTTGATCGTTGCAAATACTGAAGAGCTACATCGAAAGATCTTTGATTTGGAGATACAGCTCGCTCAAATCCGGCACGGGCGACTCCCCTCACCTCGAATACCTCCCCTCTCACGATCTGGTCAAGCTCAAGCTAGCTCTTCAGGACCTTCATCAGTAGATGAAGACAATGTGGTTGACGGAGCATATGGTACACTTACGCTGGGTGCTGAAGGAGGTGCTCGATATGTTGGAAGTTTCGCTGGAAGTGCATATTTGCGTGATCAGGATGAAGAAGCAGGTGGCCTTGGTATTAAGAGTGTACTTGGGTCTGGAAGAAAAGAATCATCAAGTCAAGGAGACGATTTTAATGGCCCTGGTCATGGTTCTGGTTTAAATTCTGGTCCTTGGTCATTCAGATTACCAATGGCTGAAGTTACGGTGGATCAAGATCTAGGTCAACTTGAAGCATTGCGCAGTCGTTTACCAGTTTGGGAATCTGAGGGTAGACCACTCGTTCAAGCTTATTGGGATAATGTCAACTGGATGTAAGTGATTGCTCTCTCCCTCTCCGCTATGAAAACTTGCCATGCTCATGAGGGTTTAATGAAAAGTCATCAACCAATCCCACGACCAATGTTCGAGAATGATCATCTTCTCGAAGCGTATGATACTGAAACTACACCACATCCACATAAATTAGCATGTGCATTTCTAGTAATGGCGCTTGGAATGATGTTTGACGTTTCAAGACCACCTTGTGAGTCTCTCTAAATGACCTGATCCTATGCGTGTACTTGTAGCTGATGCCATTCAGTCCATCCTAGAGCGAAGGAGCTGTACTTACTTGGAAGAGCTTGTTTGGAAAGGGTAGATTATGGACAAGCCACAATAGCTACAGTTCAGGCGTTACATCTTTGTGGAACCTTCATACTCAATGATAATCGTCAGTGATCAGTGCAGGAACGATGGGTGTCAATGAGAGAATGGAAGCTCATGTCAAGCAGGTTCAGATGGTACAGAGACTTTTTGGCCTCTTCTAGGTATCGCCATCAAGGCAGCACAAAGTGTGCGTAAATGCCCATGCCACTTGGGCTTACAACTGATGGCTTACCAGCTGGGATTACATCGTGATGGCGAAGCTTTCGGTCTGACAGGCTACCAAGTTGAAGAACGTCGACAAGTCTACTGGGAGCTTTTAGTGCGTCTTTCTTTCCATATGGTCTCTTCCCACACGCTTATTTCCTTTCCCTCGGCAGAGCCACGACCGTCTTCAAGCACTTAGCTTTGGTCGGTACGTATCCGTTAATTGCCAGTCTTACATGAGTTGAATTGCTCATCGTGCGCCAGGCCTGTCGGTACGAGCAATAAACATTGTGATACCAAGTTTCCTGAACCGGACGGGCAACTGTTAGATGATGCAGCGGGGTGTAAGTGTCTGCTCCGAGTTTCTGTCCGAGCTACTCGCTGATGAAGACGGACAGATCATCGCGCAAAGGTATCGTTATGACTATCTCTGCTGGTTCGCAACTGATTTCTCGCAGCACCGCCTAATGCACATGCTTGAGAAGATGATCGATTTGGTGAGTGCCTTTCTCAGTCACAAGATATGACAAACTGACGTTTCTTAGCAAACGCAGACATCGCCTGTCTCGTACAATGCGGTTGTGCAGGTGGATTCGGAGCTTGAGAAATGTATGGATTTAATCAATGTCGTTTGAGCTCGCTGACGATATTGTTTACAGTCAAGAAAGCACTACCGGAAGCCCTTTTGCCCAACGTAGCGGTCCTTGACTTGCCACTCGATAGGATGTTACATCCCCATTTGGTAAGTGTGCACTACCTTGTGCTCTTTTAGTAAACGTAAATGGTTCGCTAAGACCGGCAGGTCCTACAACGGTTTGGGATCCGCTTGCTCGTTGCTCAGACTCGCCTTCATGTGAATCGCCCAGCATTTGCCAGTGCCCTTCGCTCGAACCCACGCGCACCATCACAGTCTAAATACAGTCGAAGCTTCATGGCGTTGTATGAAAGCGCTCAAGAGATTATCCATGTCGTCAAGCAGCTTGTTTTATATCATCCGAGTTTGGTTGCCAGGTGGTCAGTGTCCACTTTCCCACCAGTACTCAAGGATTAAACTCATCTGTCTCCGTTTAGGTGGTTCTTCTGGTTCCACGCATTTTCGTCTGCAGTCTGCCTGTGAGTCCTCTCCTTACTTACGTAGGCAATTCGAATACTGAACAAGTGAACAGTGCTGCAGTAGCTATCCGGGCTTCATCATGCGCTTATGCCAGTCCGTCTTTTCACGGATTATCAACGATCTGCGATCTATCTACCGCAGCTCGTGCAGGTTCAAGAGCTCGTAATGGTCTTTCAACACTCCGTAAACTTCGCGAAAGGGCACAAATCGCACTCGCGTCCGCTGCGTCTTCTTCGGCATCTCAACCCGACTTGAAACGTAAAATCACTGATCCACCTATACCCAATGGTGGTGATGGTGATGGACATGGGGATGGGGATGAAGAAGATCCTTTGGGTCCATTCATGTCTGTTTCTCAATTAAGGCGTGTTCCTCCAACGAAACGTGGAAGTGGTTTAAGTAATAGTGGTTCGAGTACCCTAAGTCCAAAAGATACTTTTAAATCTGGCGTTATATCACCCGTATCAACCGTCGCACCTTCAAACGGTACAAGTCCAGGTAACGTCGTCTATTTTAGACCTGATAGACCTCAACAATCAACTACAACACTCGAATCTATCTTGCCAACAACTACAACAACTGCAACAGCCACCGCTTCAACTCAACTAAGCACACCCGAAACATTATACCAACCTACGATTCAGAGACTGCCTGAACAACAGGACGTATCAAATCTGGCTTCGTGGATGTCTTTCCCAACTGGGACGTTTAGGGATGATAATGCTTCGACATGGCCACAGACGGGTCCGTCAACTGGAGGTGAGGCCGGTGCAGATTCTTTCGGACCTGTAGATGTGGATGCGTTCTTAAATGAGTATGGAGGTGATGATTGGGCGTCTTTCTTCCAGGTATAGAGATGCTTTGCAGTAAGGAAGCAGTTCATATTGTATCAGTCAGGGTGATAGTAGTGGCAGTTTTCACAACTGGGTTTCATCTCAATCATGAATGAAGAAAAACTTCGTCTCTATTCTAACCTTACAACAAATTGTCCATCTACAACGAGCTTATCTATCAAAGATCCACCCTACACCATACGACTGATACAGCTTCTAGTCCTCCTGGATTGACGACCAGCGTCTGTAAAATTCCTATCTGAACGGATCCTCGTCGATAGTGAAACTCTCTGCCGTCGCACGACTAGAACTCGAAGTAGTCGGACTACTGACGCTCATCCTCCCATCCCAATTAGCCGGTCTACCATTACCTGACCAAGGATTCCCAGCTTTATTCGCCTGACCACCTGAGCCTCCTGGCGCTCCAAAAGAATCATACCGCCTTCCATCTACTTTCGCATCTGGCTTTATCGGTGCATTGTTGTATGACGTGTTCTTATAGAAAGATGTAGAATCGCCAGTGATTTCAGCTTTGGTAAACCCGAAATCATCTACTTCGTCCCATAAGAATGGATTGTTGCTTTGTTGTCGTACTGGAGCCGGACGTTCTGGTAGAGCTGGTAATGATTTCTGATTCTTCGCCGCTGACGATCGTCGATCCCGTCTCGGCGACTGCGTTTGATTGTATGATGAAGTAAGAGCAACGCGTTCTTCCTACACCATCAATTGCGTCAGAAAACGACCACGACCACGGCCAGGATAAGGATAAGGATAATACTATGGGATAACTCACATCATCATCATCGCCTAGTCTACCGTAGGCTCCATAACCTCTAGAAGACTCTCCCATACCAAGCATCTCCACATCGGTACTCTTATTCGGTCCAGCCGGAACCTCTACCAGCACCGTCTTGTGTCCTTCCCATTCGACAGTTAGGACATTTTGTAATACCCCGCGGGCAGACTAGGAGAATGTAATCGTCAGTAAATGTTATTCCTGTGGTGGCTTGGGGAATCTGAGACATACGTCGCCAGGAAGAAGTGCGCCAAGTTTCTTCTTTATGAACGACATTATCCTCTCTCGCGTATTTCGAACCACAACGGCGAATTATTATCTTGAGTCCTATGGTTTATAGTCTCTTGTGGATATATAACATACACAGTCTATACAAAGGAAAGATGAACGAAGGAAGGTTGTCCGTTGTCAGATGTCAAGATGTCTCAGGCTTGGCAGCAGAAGAGTAAAAGCGGGAGCATTTCTCATTCGGTGTTTTGAGTCATGTGGCACATCACAGTGGAGGTGGAGGTGAGTGAGCACTTCGCTCACTGCCTGAGTGTACTCGAGTGAGTTCGCCGCGATTCACTCACTGACAGCTCATGCTGGGAAGAATCGCTCGACCCGTAGTCTCCAGACATCTAGCAAAACAATTCTCGAGCTCGACAGCGTATGTTACTGCTTTTTTTGAGCGAGAGGTATTCTCACTAACGATGCCCTAGAACCAATATGAAGGTATGTCTTCTTTGTCATTGACTAGAGCCCAAAGGAACAGTGTATCGGGGGGTAGAGGGGAATCGTGGTTCATAGCTCAACAATACGGATGTAGTCAGGGAAAGGCCTGCTTACAGTGTCCGACAGGTGTATCCCTATCAAGCTCGATCCGATAATTGGATGTACCTGGTGGTGGACGATGTCACACAAGAAGCAGCCGTTGTCGATCCCTATGATGCTCCAAAGATATCAAGCGCCGCAAAGGAGAAAGGTGTCAACGTGAGGAATAGTCCATCCGTATTCGGGATACATGTAAACTGACTGTGACACAGGTCACGACACTGATCACCACGCATCATCACGACGATCATAGTGGCGGTAATCAGAAATTCGTACGTTGCATCTCAGCCTGCATCAATCATACAATTTGCGAATCAATCGGCCTGACGTGTGATCCATAGCTATCTCTGCATGGAGGTTTGAAAGCCTATGGTGGGTCGAACAAAGCTCCGGGTACAAATACTATCGTCAAAGATGGCGATACATTTAAGATCGGGAGCGGGATCGATGTAAAGTGAGCTCAGTATCTTGTCATAAGCAGCTTCTCCGGGGCTGACTCAAACGATTTAGGTGTCTGCATACGCCTTGTCATACTCAGGATTCGATCTGCTTCTTTGTAGAGGACAAGAAAACGAATCAGCGCGGCGTCTTCACGGGGTACGCTTGTATCTTCATCGTACACATGAGAGGTGAACGCTGACGTGTTGCCAGCGATACACTTTTCCTGGCGGGCTGTGGGCGTTTCTTTGAGGGTGAGTCGAATATGGTAGATCAAAGAGTTTGTCGCTGAGCAATATGCAGGTACACCGCAAGAGATGCACGCAGCACTAACCAAGCTGGGCAAATTACCTGAAGATACCCTCGTCTTCAACGGTCATGAATATACTAAAGGTTCAGCGAAATTCGGATTAGCTGTAGAACCAGAGAACGAGGCTTTGAAGGGGTAAGCCAAGAGCGAACTCACATGGGTATCAAGCTGATAAGTTTGTGTTGTAGACTGTTTGCAAAAGCGCAGAAAGATAGTTGTACCACTGGAAAGTCAACGATCGGTGATGAAAAGACTTGGAACGTCTTTATGCGCCTCGAACGGCCCGAAGAACTGTGAGTATCCATGTTACAGCTGAGTGACATTAGCTGATTGACTTGATTTAGGAAAGCCACGGGCGAGTCAGAGGCTGTCAAGGTCATGGGTAAACTCCGGGAGATGAAGAATGCCATGTGAGGTTGCAAGGCATAATGAAGATGACGGAGGGTTGGGCGGATTATGCATGCCATCAGCAGTACCTGGATCTTGCTTTGGATTGATACGACGATCCCGTCCCCTTATTCCGACTCTACTGCAAGACTTGTTGCTTGACTCCGACGGCTACCAGGGACGGCTATCGCGGGTTACCCCACACCGTACGACAGCCAGAATGCGGGGTACAAATGGAAAATGGGACGACTTGTCCTTTTGATGCAAGATCAAGTATATATACACGAACCAAGTCACTGAGCTTCCTTCTTTATCCCTGCCACTGTACTGTCTTTCCGTAGAAGATGGTGCGTGAGCCTTTACCCCCCGCGACAGACCTACTGGGATGGCGTCTGAAAGTTTCCGAAGACTCACACGGCCAACATAAATGGATATACCTTCCACCAGGACCAGCGAGGGAAGCATGGCCGCAGACCAAAGTCGACAAATATTCATTAGGACTCGAACTGGTAAGCTTACTCCTGACAACTCAGTTCCGTAGGGAAAGAGGGTCTTTTGCTTGCTCATGAGCTATGTAGGACTCGCCTGATCAGCCTGAACCGAAAACCCCTCTGGACGCAGCTAGGAATGGGTTGAAGTTTTACAAGGAGCTGCAGAGTGAGGATGGGCATTTTGCTACTGAGTATGGAGGTGAGTGATATCTGACTATCCACTACATATACGATCCTGTATGGTTTATCCACGTCCTACGCGGTCTTTAAGCCCAATCCTCCCTAAAGGTTGCAGCCACAGACAACTGAACATGACCCTCCCTTGCCTTCCTCTGTTACCCATGCTCATGGCCTGATCGATTCATGGACTGAATGTTGCGCCGTTGCTTCTGAAGACTGACTATCCATAGGACCCCTATTCCTGCTACCCGGTTTGATCATCGCTCTCCAAGTCACCGGACAAACATTGACCGTCGAGGAGTCCCTTGAAATTCGGCGGTACTTGCTCAATAAGCGCCGGAAGGAGGGAGGATGGGGGTTGTGAGTCTCAGTAGAATGCAAATAGAACGAGCTGACACGGTTTTTCCTTTCACAGGCATACTGCTGCTCCCCCTACAGTCTTTGGGACGGTGATGAATTACGTTGCATTACGACTATTGGGCATGGGCCCAGATGAAGGGCCAATGACGGAGATCCGGGCATTGATACACAAGATGGGTGCGTTTCGGCAAGAATCGGATCAGAGGAATGCTGAACATGTGTAGGAGGCGCGACTGGTATACCAACGTGGGGAAAGATATGGTTGTCTGTTTTGGGATGTTACGAGTGGGATGGGGTCAATCCCACTCCTCCAGAGTTATGGTATGTCAATCAACAATGGCTATCATTATGTTGTGCTTATGACCAGGTTGCTCCCTGACTGGGTTCCATTTGCTCCTTGGCGATGGGTAAGTGTGCATCAGATCCGTTGGGTTACAGCTGAATCGTGATTCAGTGGATTCACGTTCGACAGACATGTAAGTTGGGCAGAGAGCAGAAGCTGTGACAGTCCAGCTGAAAAATCACAGTCACACCAATGTCTTACCTCTATGGCATCAAGTTCGTCGGGCCTTTCACTCCACTTGTCTTCACCCT
Organism: Naematelia encephala; assembly: GCA_002105065.1. Lineage (NCBI taxonomy): Eukaryota > Fungi > Basidiomycota > Tremellomycetes > Tremellales > Naemateliaceae > Naematelia > Naematelia encephala. Next base: position 135,975 of record MCFC01000031.1, read on the forward strand.
TCGACAAGAGCTGTATACCCAGCCATACGAGTCCATAAACTGGCGAGCGCAGAGGAACAATATCAATCCGCTCGACATCTACAATCCCCATCATCCAATCTTCGACGCACTCAACCACGTTCTCGCCATATATGAGAGGTTACCTTGGACGCCCTTCTCATCCTGTCTCCCCTTGCGCGAGATGGGAAATCGCCGTGCTTATCAAATGCTTACGTATGAAGACGAGAATACAGGATACCAAACCATAGGCCCGGTTTCCAAGGCGTTCAACATGGTTTGTCGCTACGCTAAAGAAGGCGCCGAGTCAGATGCATTCAAACAACACATGAGTAGAGTCCGCGATTTCCTTTGGTTGGGACCGGATGGCATGATGATGACTGGTACGAATGGTTCGCAAGTCTGGGACTTGGCATTCCTCAGCCAGGCTGTAGTGGAGACTGGTTTGGCGGATGAGGAGGACAATAAAGGTATGGTACAGGGTATGCTGGATTGGATGGACAAGGCACAACTTCGAGGAGATCCCAAATGGAAAGAAGAGGGCTATCGGCATACGACCAAGGGTGCTTGGTGTTTTTCAACTCCAGAGCAGAGTTACGTGGTGCGTCCGACTTTGTCTCTAACGACACCAGCTAAATTTTCTCAGGTATCAGACTGCGCAGCTGAAGGTCTTAAAGCGGTAATGGCACTTCAGTCCCTCGCGTATACGCCAAAACCAATCACCCTCGACCGCATGCGAGACTGCATCGATACTATACTGTCCTTGCAGAATCCGAATGGAGGATATGCGAGCTATGAGCTGCAAAGAGCGGGCGAGGCAATGGAAATATTGAATGCTGCCGAGGTATTTGGTCGCATCATGGTGGATTACTTGTATCCAGAGTGAGTTGACGAGTCGATCGGGCGTACGAGTCACCCTTGCTGATTGGGCAAGATGTACAACATCTGCATTGTCGGCCCTCAGATACTTCTCAAAGCTTGATCCCACTCACCGATCAGAAGAAATCAAGTGAGTTGATGAATTCATACCGAATGAAGAAAGAGGAATCCGCTAAGTTCATTAGAACAGCAGTGGACAAGGCGATCAGGTGGATCCACTCTGTGCAACGGCCTGATGGTTCTTGGTATGGCTCATGGTCAGTCAAGTACCCCCCCCCCCCCCCCACCAGACACACACACGCATCTTAAGGCTCTAGTCTCCCTGTCTTAGGCCGTTGGTTGACTTGCTGTCCAGGGGAGTCTGCTTCACGTACGCGACAATGTTTGCCCTCGAATCTCTCGCCATCGCCGGTGAGACTTGCGCAAACTCAGAGCGCGTCCGTCGAGCTTGTGACTTTCTCGTGTCCAAGCAAATGGCCGATGGTGGATGGGGTGAGACATACATGGTGAGTGATGTGCCACATGACCGACAGTCAGCTGACTTTTGCAGTCGTGTGTGACTCAAGAATACTGCTGTCACGAGCAATCTCAGGTCGTCATGACCTCGTGGGCTATCCTTGCGCTCATTTACGGGCAATATCCCGACAAGACTGTTATTGAGGATGGATGCCGACTTGTTATGAGTCGACAAAAGCGAGATGGAAGGTGGGAGCAGGAGGATACCGAGGGAATTTTCAACAAGAATTGCGCGATCGACTACCCTGGTTAGTGACCGATTTGCACATGCCAAGAGACTACTGAATTCGGAGCTGATCTGATTCAGCATATAAATTCATCTTCTGCATATGGGCTCTTGGCAGAGCAGATAAGTACTTGAATGCGTAGGACTTGTACATGTTATGCATATAACTAAAAAGACCTTCCTGTTGGGTGTTCTGGTTGTTGTGCCTTTGAAAGAAAAAATCAAGTTTGGCGTGCGACGCTAGGTCCTTTGCGCGTTTCGGGTTCGGGACGACGGAGGGACGCGTTGGGCGAGTGAAAGCAACATATTCATCCTTGTCCTCGGCCTGCCGTTCATGTTGATCTGTTGAAGCGTTCACCTGCTCACTGATATTCGTTCGCCGACCTCTTTGTCTCTCACGTCATCTAGACCTGGTCGTCGAATGTGACAAGATCGTTTCGAGCGCACTTATACCTAAGGCGCATTGACCTCCTTTACCCCCTTTCTGTTCCCTCTAATCGCCCAAAAACATTCATTCCGCTATCTCGTTTTTATTGTGATACTCTTGCCGAGTTGGGGTCTTGCAGCCATCTTGTTCGAGGCTGGTGTGGTTGTCAACGAGTTCTTCTTCCCCTTTGTTTACTACCGGATTCGAGAGAACGGGGGGGCCCTTTGATGGGAGGAACCCGGATCCGCAAACACAATCTAGGATTTCAACTTGTCTTATCGATCTCGACAAAACATTCTTCATTGATCTCGGATCTTGTTGGGAGTGAAGGATAGTGAGGATGTCACTGTTCAAGAGGAAACAGTCCAAGGAGAAGGATATCGCCGTTGTGGAATCTCATTCTCCCGGACATAGTCCTCCTGTAACGTGAGTAGGTAGTATCCTTCCGTTAAACCCATCAACCAGTACACGAATATCTTGAAGTAATAGTGGAGAAAGCTATTAGTAGAGATGGGGAGAAGGAGAGAGAGAAAGAGAGAGAGAGAAGACAACAGCTAGGGAGGTTCACTTTATATGGTGAAGGGCGTGACTGCCTTTGTTCAGCCTGGTGTGATCGAGAGCCGCCCAGTCTAGAATGTTTTAACTCAGAACTCGTCTCTTCCCAATAATTTCCCCTCGCTTCGTCATGAGAGTCCAGACAGAGCTGACCTAGTGATTATCTTCTGATCTTGCTGCTCGCATCACCATGTCCGTGCCTTCTTCTCGAATACGAAAACAATCTTTGGTATTCAGTAATGCGCCTACAATGCCTATTACGAATGGACAACCTCCTAGAGGTGGTTCTTCGATGGGGCCACCGCCTCATCCAAATGGAAGTACACCTCCTATGGTCAATGGTCGACGGATGACCTCAAATTCTGTACGTTTAAAGGTGAACAAGATTCGACATATACTGACATTCTTCTAGTCACTGCCTCCAGGATACATCAATGGCGATGGTCCTCAACCACCTTATATGCCTGCTGCAGCAGGAATTCCCAGACCACCATCAACAACAGCTCCACCAACTTCTTACCCATGGTCAACCCGGCCTATTCGACTATACGCACCTCAGACTTCCCCACCTGCAGTTCCTCAATCCCCTTTTCCCCGATACGGTCTCTCAGTCCCTGCATTCCCCTCACATTCAGGCCACATGCTCATCTTCGGTGGGCTGGTGCATGATATAGTGAAAAATGACCTCTGGAGTATGGACGTTCGTGATTGTACCACAATGCCGGTCAAGACTAAAGGAGATGCTCCAATGGGTCGTGTTGGCCATGCAGCAGCTATTGCAGATAGGATCATGTTGATTTGGGGAGGTGATACAAAGGTCTTACAGGATGACAAGCAGGATGAAGGGTTGTATATTCTCGATCTACGTAAGTGACGATTCTTAACACTTTTACAGGGGGGGAGCCTGGTAGCTAACGAGTAATAGGAACACAAGAATGGACAGCTGTCCCAGTGGCTCCTGGACCTGTGGGAAGGTACGGCCACGCAGCTTGTATGCATGATACGAGATTCTTTGTCTTTGGCGGCCAAGCAGATGGAGCTTTCATGAGTGACCTGTGGGCATATGATATCAAGCAATGTACATCCTCTTTCTCTAAACTCAAACCCGAGGCTGATATAGGTAGTATCTGGGGACGCTCAACATACTTGGGAGAAGATTCAATATACAACGCCGCCACCACCCCCACGAACAGGTCATGTCCTCGTTTCACACCAGGGTAAGCTGTTACTCTTCGGCGGTACAGACGGCAACTACCACTACAACGACACCTGGTCCTTCGATCTCTCGACAGGAGAGTGGACCGAGCTCTCTTGTATTGGGTATATCCCTGTTCCCAGGGAGGGTCATGCTGCGGCAGTTGTGGATGATGTGGTGTACATCTTTGGCGGAAGGGACGTCAATGGCAAGGACCTTGGAGATCTGGCTGCCTTCAGAATCACGAGTATGTTGGCATGAGCAGCAAGGTGGAAGAAGCTGATGAGCAGTAGATCAACGGTGGTACATGTTCCAGAATATGGGACCATCCCCAACAGCGAGGTCGGGGCATGCTATGGTTGCAGCTCATGGCAAGATTTTCGTTGTGGGTGGTGAAGCCAATACTACTTCTGGTACTTCAAGGGACGATCCCAGCTTGGTTCACGTCCTTGATACAAGTGAGCCCTTTTGAAATGTTGTCACAGCCTTGCAGACTGACGATGAATAGCCAAAATAAAATATCCACCCGACACGCAACCGCCACGCCAGATGAAACCACGACCATCCGATCCAGCAGTCCCATCGCAGGCAGGTCGGGAAGCATCGTCACCCCAGGTTATTCCTCCGTCCGACACCCCTCAGTCGGTCAGACGTCAACTACCTCCGTCCAGCTCGATAGATAGTCTGGCACGAGCAGCTTCTCCACCTACCTCGGGATCAAGCGACCGCCTCGCTCAATTGGCTCAAGCTCCCATCCCCTTGGCTGCACCCATAGAGGGTCAACTGCCCCGCTCAGTTAACGGCGCACCTCCTCAGCGACCTCGACGCGAGGGCGACGAGGAGTTTCGACGGGCCATGTCCCCGACTGGCATGAATGGTCCACCCAGTCCTTCACAGAACGGCTTCCCCGTGCGCGTGACGTCTCCTACAGGAGGGCAAGGACCAGCGTCTCCGCCACATGGCGTCAAGAACGGCTTCAACGCCAGTGTCCTTGGCACTCGGAGTCCTTCGCCTCGTCTCCGTATGACGGACAATGGTGATCGACCGGCTCCCCCTCCTGATGCATTCTACTACGGCCGTTCACCGACCGGAGCCTCATTCTCACCGCGACCGAATTCCATGTCCGGATCTGCCGACATTATGCGAGAACTTAAAGCGAAGGAGGCTGAAGTGGAAGCTGGCAAGAAGCGCGAGGCCGCACTGCGTGTCATCATCGGCAAAGCGGTCCATCAAGGCTACATTACAGAGGACGACGAACAGCCAGAACAGCCGAATGGGGACTCGACGCCAAATGACGAGGTCGTGCGAAAACTCGCCGACGCTCTTGTGCGGCTCAAGCAGGAAAAGGCGGCAATACAGACCGAGCTAGTCACACAAATGCGGCTCGCGTCAGATAAGGCAATGAACGCCGAAAGACTTCGACGAGGAGCTTTACAGGAAGCCGCTTTCTTCCGCGCCAAAGTTGCGACTCTCGAATCCAACTCACCTATCGATCTGTCTCGAATTGAGAAGGAAAGGATCAATGAGCTCGAGAAACAGCTTGGCGCGTTGTCGATGGATCATACGTCTGTCCGGCGCGATCTTGAGCGAGCGAGCGCGGAGGCTGCGGCGAACAAGGGCTTGCACAATGCTGCAGTTGATCGGGAAGCCGAGACGCTTCGTCGGGCAGAAGATGCCGAGGACGCTCATCGTTCTAGTCTTGCAGAGCTGGAGGAATTGCAGAGCCGTTCGGGCACAACAGAAAACTCGTTTCGCGAACTTACAGAGCGCTCAATCACCCTTTCATCTACAGCTCAACAGCGCGAGGCAGAGCGAGATCATCTGCAAAGTCAACTGGACGAGGCGATCGCGGCTCGAGATGAACAGGTCGGCCTGATTGAGCAAGCGCAAGCGGCCATCGCAGCAGCAGGACTAAGGGCAGACGAGATGGAAGCGCTGTACAACAAGTCGACTTTGAAAGTGCACGCTTTGGAGGAAGAGATGGCGGAACTCAAGACTGATCTCGAAGTCAAGACTCGTGAAGCGGAACTCTCGGCGGAACGGATGTCTGAGATCGAAAATGCCTATGCCAAATCCCGAGAAGAGGCAGACAGTCTGAGGACAGTCACGACGTCTCGACTTGGCGAGCTGCTAGACTCCCACAAGGAGATGCGAGCCGACGAGACGCGCGTCACCAGAGGTCATCAAGAACAGCTCAGGGCATTGGAGGAGGAAGGCAAGGCGTTGCGCAAGATGCTTCGCGAGGCTGGACAACGGCTTGATGCTGCGGAAGGAGGAGTTGCTCATCATCGACAAAAGGCCCGAGATCTCGAAGCTGCTCAGCAAACCCTTCGCGGCGACATCAGGGGTCATCGAACCAAGGCGATCAATGCACAGTCTGAGCTGACCAAGTATCGTGAAATACAGGCGACAAAAGATGCAGAGCTGCAAGAGAAGGACATGGCAATCACTGAGATTGAGACACGGTGTGCGATGTTGAGGAATCTCTGTGAGCCTCGTTGAAATTTGCTCGAATAGTCTATGTGCTTACACTGGCCTGTAGTGGCGGATCATGGCATAGCGGTGAATGACAACGACCTGGCCAGTGCGGAAGCTTCATCAACGCGAGAGCTGGAGACCAAGCTTCGAGAGCGAACTCGAGCACACGAGACGTCTCAACGGGAAGTCGAGGAGCTTCAACGGCGATGTGCCGAGGCAGAGGATAAAGTCGAGTCGCTCGGGAGACTGGTCGACCGAATCAAAGATGCCCGTAGCCCTACTTCTACGTCGATGCGCTCTCCTACTCCCCCACATGATACCGACCAACGAGTTTTCGAAGCCGAGCGTAAAATGTCCGAGATGGAGTCTAGCCACAAGGAGAAGCTAGCAGCTTTGGAGGGTGACTACCAAACTGCCGTGCGTTATGTCAAGGGAACGGAGAAGATGCTCAAGCGGATGAAGGTGAGTCATCAAGGAGGAATGACGAGCTGATTAAATAGGATGAGCTCAACAAGCAAAAGTCTGCAAATTCGTCCCTCCAGACTGAGATTGACGGACTTCGTGGCCGTTCATCGACTGAACCTGGCGCTCGTACACGAGATGCTTCAGGTCGTGCTGCTCCTTCATCAAACGAGGCGGAGCTATCTCGCCGGCTCGACAAGTTACAAAATCAGCATAACGCAATCCAAGCTGAATTGGGTGCATCGCGCGATGTTCTTGTAGCTCGTGAGCGTGAGGTGGATGTTCTACGAATGCGCTGCGAAGAAGCGGAAAGAGAGGTCGAGGTATTGCGAGCAGATCTGGAAGAGGCAAAACATCGAATCAACACCTTGTTGGATATGAATCAATCGGGCGTGCAGCTGGGTAGTGAAGATGAGAGTGATGAGATGCAACATCGGAGAGGATCCAATGCGTCTAGTGAAGAAGCCAGTATGGCGTTTGATAATGTGAGTTTTTGCGCATAAAGTCCGGTCCGACCATGAGCTGATAACAGATACAGTTTTCGAAAAAGTTGGAACAGTGGAAACGAACTCGATCACCTCAGGCAGGTGATGAAACGGAAGACGACGATACAGCACATCTTGGAGCTCCAATTGGGATTGAAACTGGGCAAGGACAGGGACAAGGGCAGGAAGGGGCAAATGCGACGACGGCCCATAAGCGGCATACTTCAGACTATAGTGGAGATTGGACGCAATGATCTGCAGTGTCACGAGGTGTATTGTGGACTTTTACGAGATGCACGATTTGTGAGGTTCATGAGCTGCGCGTATACCATCCATATTAGTATTGATTGTGGCCAAAGTACGGTTGATTTGTGAGGTTGACGGCGCGTTGAGAGTCTTTCTGCACAGGCACGCGTTTCGCCGACTGATCAAGTTGTATCTGTGCTGTTTTACAGCATCTCTTCTCGCTTCAAGATACCCATCACAGCATTCCTGGAAGTTGGGACACGCTTAAAACCCAAGATCTAAGTTGTTAGACAAGAACCAACAAAGACTCTGTACGACAGTCCGAACTCCCATCATCGTCTCCATCTTGATCCTCCTACGAATACCTCTTTCCTCCATTTCACTTCACTTCTTTCATTCCTCTAGCCGAATCTATGCGTGATGTCGAGCCTCCTATCCGACCGCCAAAAAGACGACTTGTGCGTACTGTGCTTGCTTGCTCCACGTTGTCTACGCTACCCCTCATTCTCCAAGGTTCATACATATACTGTTCTAAACCTCATTCTGTTGATTTCACTCATCCAGATATCCTGTTCGCTGATCTTCCTTCATATACAGACACAAAGCGATGCTTTCGTATCTCCACTCTGCAGGATTACATGATACCTACGAAGCTCTAAAGAGGGAGACTGATAACGGAGAGTTTGAGGTGGATGATCCAAAGGCGAAATGGGTCGGTTTGTTAGAGAAGAAATGGACCAGCGTGATACGTTTACAAAAGAAGGTGAGGTGGTTCTAAACCCCTCTCTGACCAATTCTTCACGAAAGACCCACGAGAGCTCATTCCATGTGTCAGATCATGGATCTTGAAGCTCGTAATGCTGCATTACTAGCCGAGCTCGCATCGCCAACTAGAGCAACCTCGTCTTCGTCATCCTCTTCAACACCCTTCTTACCTCGTGCACCGGCACGGCATACACTCACTTCCCATCGATCTCCAATTACAAAAGTAGCATTTCATCCCACATGGACGGTACTTGCTTCGGCAAGTGAGGATTCAACTGTGAAGATTTGGGACTGGGAGAGTGGAGATTTTGAAAGGACGATCAAAGGCCATACTAAAGCTGTGACGGATGTGGACTTTGATTCAAAAGGCACTATGATGGGTCAGTTCCTATATACCTGTGTTGCGTGCGGGCGTTGCGGCTAATGCGTCGCAGTGACATGTTCTTCTGACCTAACTATCAAAGTCTGGGATCCAGCAAACGAATATAAAAATACAAAGACTTTGCATGGACATGATCATTCAGTGTCAACAGTGCGGTTCACACCAGATGGGGAGAAACTGGTATCAGCAAGTAGGGATAAGACAATACGTGTTTGGGAGGTAGCAAGCGGGTCAGCTATTTCAGCGTTGTCAAGGATAAAAGGCTGACTTGGAATAGATACTGCGTGAGGACATTTACAGGGCATGCAGAATGGGTCAGACAGGTCGTCCCGTCCGACGATGGCCGGTGGCTTGTCAGTTGCTCGAATGATCAAGTGAGCTTCATGATCCATTCCTCACAACAGAAAGTGCTAGTTGGTTGACTGTTGGTGAGACATCACGAATATGGGATTTTTCGAATGGCGAGACCAAAATGGAACTCAGAGGGCACGAGCATGTCGTCGAATGCGCAGAATTTGCGCCAGTATCGGCCTATACTGCGATCAGGGAGCTTGCAGGTTTGACGGTGAGTGCCAGGGTGACTAAAGTGTGAGCTGACGGGTTTAGTCTACGGCAGGAGATACGCGAGCCAAATCACCAGGAGCATTTGTCGCCACTGGATCACGCGACAAGTCAATCATGCTATGGGATGCACAGACTGGGCAATGCCTGAGGACGTTCAACGGGCATGACAATTGGATCCGAGCACTCGTCTTCCATCCAACGGGGAAATACCTCTTGTCAGCGTCAGACGACAAGACGATCAAAATATGGGATCTTACCACTGGTCGATGCGTCAAGACGGTGGAAGCTCATGGACATTTCGTGACTTGTATGGCATGGGGTCGAGCCACTTTAGGCGGAGGGACAGAAGGAGTCAACGGGGATGCCAAGGTCAATGGTGAAGCGACAAAAACGGAGGTCAGACGAATCAATGTGTTAGCTACAGGAAGTGTAGATCAGACAGTCAAGGTGAGCCTGCTGGTCCAAAGCTTCTGAGGATTGCTGACTGAACGAACAGATATGGACCCCATAGACGTTGGACTGGGGACGTTCCTTTTTCCCAGCAAAGATTGCGCTACTATTAGAGGTCTACGATCATCACATCTATAATACAGTATCAACCTCATTCCCTGCATTGTATGTGTGCGTGCATGGTGATTTCCAGCTAGACCATCCGTCCGGCTGCGTCTTGCGTCGGAAGCAGGCGAGTCGAGAGCAGTCAACATTGAGAATGGGGCATGCGATGCATTCAATACTTGCGGCCAGAGTTTGCTAAGGTGGCCAAAAAACAAAGAGTGTGCTCCGCTGATCATTCCTCGATCCAAGTGGCGACATTTACTCTGTGCACACACGTCGAAGCCTCGACCTGCGAATAGAAGCTTGACACAAATACTTTTAGATGGATGATTGGTAATTACTGCTCATATCTGACTTTTCTCGTCCAGGTTATACATTTTTTTACACACTACAGTATGGCTCGTCCACTCCCTATTCTAGCTGAAAGTATTCCATATTCGCTTGACGAAGTACTTTCAAAGATCCGCGAGACGATTGAGCGCGCCACTGATCCGTTCCCCACTTCCATGCCGGATTATGAACTGTACATGAAAGTTCGCGAATGGGGACAGAATCCGTAAGTTGACTGAGAATGATTTATCCTCTTTCTATTCACGAGGGCTGAAGAGGTTATGTATCAGACAGTATTGTGCGGTTATTCAAGGTGTTCTCAAAGCTCGCTTGGGATTACCCTTTCCATATAATCACAAGGTACATCCCAACATTTATGCCCTTGATGCTATCTTTCAAGACAGCTGCTGATCTCATACTATCCTACTACTCTACTACTACTGCATCTAAATCTAGGCAGTCATGCTACTCCAAGCCCTTCCGATATCCTCTCACATAGCCCTGCTGGACCAACTCAAACCTCTGACATCGGACGAGACGCCCAAAGATCTAATAACACACCTGGCGACCGAAATTCACTCGAATGCGGCTGCTGAAAAGTCGAAGGGAGAGCAACAGGCCGGCGCTAAGGATACACAGTGGAAGTGGGATGTGTGGTGTGAGCATTACGGCAAGCCAGATAGCGATTGGCAGCCACTTCCCACTGGGCCTGAGCCAGAATGGGGCTTGTGGGCCATTTACCCCGTCGATAGGGATACGTGGTGGGCACTGCCTAAGGAGGGCGAGGACGAAAAGTGACCATCGTCATCGGATTGTTATTGAGCGAATACTTATCCAATGCCATTGTTGCAAGCGCGTGAGGCATCATCATATGAATCCAACCTGGTCGATTCCCAAAGATCGCCTGGCTGTAATGACGCTAACCACTTCTTTCAGATACTCCTCGAGTACCACACAGTTATCCAAAACAGTTGACAGTGTCACTTTTGTCGAATGCGCATCTTCCACTTTGACATCAGATACTCCATCTTCATCCGTCCAGGCAGAGTCAATTACACTTGAAGCCAGCGTACTGGTCGCCCCTGTTCCAGTATGTGTGCTTCGGAGCGGTTTTGCAGGAGACCAAGGGCCAGTGGCAATCGGAGATGCTGACGGTACAGTCTCCAGTGCCACACCCGATACCTGTTCGTAATGCGATTTGAAAGGCGAAGAGGTAACCTTTCCAGCAGCCTCTCTGAGCGAGACTGGTGTCGACGGCTTGCTGTTGGGTGTGGCGGGATTTGGCGACTTTTTGCGCGGAGTGAGAAACGATGCGAGTTTGCCCACTACGCTTGGTCGCTTTTTCGGCTGAGGACTGGCGGGTGCCGCAGGGAGACCAAATGATGTCGGCTCAACGTCAAGCATGATATTCATCGCTTCGTCTAGATGGTCGGCAAACAATAAACCTTGACGGCGCTCAGACAGCAAACGGTCAAAGTCCGGAACGGTCTGTCTGAAGGTGGCTATTTGACGCACGAGATCCCGGAGGACCTGGTACAGCGCCGGAAGGTCTACGAGCTTTTGTGCTGTGAATGGATCCGAGACAGCATCATCTTGGGCGGTGACGGGCAGGTCGTCAAGCGAGTGATCGGAATCTGTATCGGATATGATTGATTGGGGTTTAACAGGCTTGGACCATGGGTCGGTGGTGGAGTCCAGGTCGTACAGCATCCAACCAGCCAAAGACCGATTTGCACACAAGGTCAAAGATGTGAGCACTCCAGTCAGAGCCACATTTTCATCTGGTGGGTGGCAAAAGAATCGAGATAACTCCTCAATAATCGTCCTCACCAGCTTGTCGTTGGGATTGAGTCGATGCTGAGGCGAAGTATCGTTAGTCTCGCCTGTGAAGAGAAACTCTTTCTCTCCGTCTTCTGAGATTTGGAGCGAGACTCGGTTGGCCACGTAGCATCGGTCAGCTTGGAATTTGGCTTGCATGTCGGTGAGATAGCCTGCATATCCTGCCGCTAGTTCAGTCGAAGTCTGTAATGGATCAATGCGAGATATGAGCGACCCGTACAGCTCAAGCTCTTGCAGGTGATTGTCTTTTGAGTTGATCGCGGTAGGTAAGAGACTCTCGCTTTGCATGTCGGCGGCGGTATTATAGTTCTTCCGAGGAAGACCATTGCTATGTGAAATGCGGATCGGACTGAGTAGCCCGCGGACGGAATGCTGACAATGCTCGGAAAGTAGGGTATTGAGAAGACGTAATGCGGTTGTTCTCGATGCCGTGTTGTCGGAACCCAGATTATCAAGAAGTAGGTCCTTCAAAGTAAATCTATCGTCGCTTGGATAATCTGCCATCGGCGAACGCAGGGTACCTCTCGTCTGCCTTGTAGATGAGAGATCACTCAATGAATCCATGAGATGATCTAATATCCTGTCGAGAAGTGGACCATCATCGAGATTCGACAGCATGACGTCAAGGTAAGTCATCACAGCTACAGAGCTACCGTCGATGTTGGAGCTCTCCATGATGGATGGGTACAGCACATTATCGAGGAAAGAAGCTTGGATGGCATCAAGTGTGGCGTCTGCCACGGCGGAACCAAGGACTTGGGTGTTCGTGACGGCACTGGAGTTCGGGTCCGCATGACGGACTGAAGAATTGCAGCGGTGTATGATATCTTGCAAGAACCCAAAGAGCTTCAAGAGGAGGTCGAGCTGTTCTCTGATTTCGGGCTCGGCGGACGAAGGTAGATCTACGATCTCGTCTTGATCGATGTTGTCCGTTTCGCCATCACCAGCGCCCAGATGCATACCGCCTGAAGTCGAAGCGGAGAGTCCTTCTTCCGATGAGGCTTGGGCGGCTAGAGTCGGTATGCGAAGCTTTGATGGTAAGAGGGACCATATCGCTCCGAGACCAGCGGCCATAACGTCGGCAAAATCCCCATCCAGAATGAACTCGCCTAGCGCATCCCTCGCATCCTGTAAGGGATCATTTCCTTCCCGCGTCTCACGCATGCTAAGCTCGTCGCCGGATTCTTCTGGTGACAAGAATGCAATATCGAAAAGGAACAATAGCCCTGCGCGTGCAAAGTCGCCCGTCCGATTTTCTCGATGAACGAAACGAAGTAGGTAGGAGAAGAGAAGGAATTCAAAGTGATGGGTGACCTTGCTGGAAGCGCGAGTGTGAGAGGATGGTGTCGGAGACATGACTCGTTCGTGGTCAGGTGCCGATCGCGGCTGGAGCCAGCCTTTGTCGTGGAAGAATATGAGAAGAAGCGGAGGACTAATTTCCTAGTCAGTGACTCATTCATATGATTGATCAAGGCACGGACTAGGCTCGCATCCTCGAGCACAGAATGCACATCAAATCCACCAAATCCTCTTCTAGTCTCGCATCGCCATCATGCCTGTCCTTAGTGGACAGCCCAGCTGCGCCAACCACTCTTGCTCGTCCATCTACTTTCTCTTCAGGTTCGTCTCCGACACACGATCGGAGCAACCGGCGTAAAGGGCGATGGACGGCATTGTGGACGAGGAATCTCTCCGAGAGAAGCACAACGAGATTGTTGATTGCACGAAGAACCTCGCCTAAGTGTGTGTCAGGGTTGAATGCAGGCAACAGGATGCCCCGAAGGAACAAGGATGGAGGGCATAGTCAGACTTTGGAAATGTACAACAGCAATCAAGTCAGAGGACTCGCCTTTAATACCATGGGGTCTATCGGGCTCGCAAAGTCGCTCGAGATTGGCGAGCAGGTCGTTCTTCAGGAAATACTCGAGGCATACCCCAGTTGTACTTCCTCACATCAGCTCTGTTTGGCTCTCACAATGGAGGATGTATAGGCGTACTCCTCGTCTGTCCTATTCGCTTCATAGACCAGAGCATCCACAATATGAGTCAATTGTTTGGGCACATCTGTAGACTCAATACCCCTACTTGCTAATCAGCTGCGATCACTGACAAGTAAGGTGTAATATACATACCTGACCAGCTGCCTTTCGTCTGGATGCTCGAGTGTATGCTGGATTGAGTTAGCTGTTGAACTTTATTCGTCTGTTGAAGCAGTTCCATGTACGCGCCGCCTTAAGGACATTGGGCTGGAGAACAAATAGGAGGGGAAGGAAGGAGAACATAGGAGAAGGAAGGAGAAGATAGCAGAAGGAAGGAGAAGATAGCAGAAGGAAGGAGAAGACAGCAGAAAGAAGAGAAAACTCTCATAACAAGGGTCTTGAGGTTTTCGAATTGGATCACGGAGAGAGAGAGAGGACGTACTTTGATATCCTCCCAAGCGTGATCAAAGTCATTGATATCATCCGTGGCTTTTACGCGCACTGGCCTGTTTGGCGCTTGCAAGAGCCGCGTGAAGAAGGTAGAGACATCCATATCGAGTGATTCGAGCCTAACAAAGCCCTAGGAGCAATTTATTGAGCGTTATCTCATATTGTTAATTGATTCTGATGTGGAAGAAGACAAAGGGAGAGAGGATTGAGTTGTTGGATTTGTCGGCAACCAACGGTCCTCAGGCACGACTGTTTCAGTAGTTTGACCTGTAATCTCCCTCATTTTCGATTCTCTTACAACAGCTTTTGTCAACAGCAGTAGTCTCAGACACAGCAGGGCTGGGGTCACTCAGCCTGATAGCTTGGTTGTGATTGGGTCGGTCGAGGCTATACCCTTCTCACGAGAGGACGGCAGCGGTCAAGAAGTGTCTATTGGGCTATTGGACAATGCCTCACAGCCATCACTCGCATTCTGGGCAATTCTGTCGACATGCTAAATCCACTCTGCGTGAGGTAGTATTGGAAGCTATCAGACAGGGATTCACGACGTTTGGACTGAGCGAACATGCTCCGCGATATCGTCTGGAGGATCTATTTCCAGAAGAGGTCAGTGCTCCTCACTTCATCCGTGATGTTCAAGGAAAGGAGGCGAGAAGAGGTAGAATAAGACTCGAAGCAAGGCTTTAGATCAAAGCTGATCCTCTGTCATAGTCCGACCTTAGCCCTGTTGAGCTGATAAAAGCGTACGACGATTTCCTCCTCGAGGCTTCTCACCTCAAGACCGAATTCGCAGACTCTATCACCCTCTTGATCGGGATCGAATCCGAGTCAATCACTCCCATCGATTCTGTCAACCTATCTTCTTTACTAAACAATCGATCAGAGATAGACTACATCGTCGGTAGTATCCATCATGTCTGTGGTGTATCTATTGATTTTGACCGCTCAACATGGTTGAGATCCGTTTATACGGCTTCTCGATCTACCGTGTCAACTACTATGATCTCTACATCTTCTGGACCTCGTCTGCCTCCTTCACCCGATCCACCTATCCTACAACTTGAGTCAGATTTTATACCTACTCAATATGAACTCGTACCTTTCCTCTTTTCGTACTTTGACGCCCAATACAATTTGATCATAGATCATCAACCGGAGGTATTGGGCCATATTGATCTTTGCCTGTTATTCGCTCCTGGTGTATCTTGGACTTCGACAGATCTGCAAGAAATCTGGCCCATGGTGAAAAAGAACGTCAAGGCCGTGGTGGAGTATGGAGGATTGTTCGAAGCCAATGCTGCGGCACTAAGGAAGGGCTGGGAAACAAGTTATCCAGGTAGAGAAATCTTAAAGGCAAGTCCCAAAACCCTCGTACTCAATACAAGCCGTGGTAAGGATACAGACACTGATGATCATAGCTCATTCTTCAACTCGGCGGGAGGATATGCCTTTCGGACGATTCGCACGGCGTGAGCTATGTCGGACTGAATTACCTGCGTATGAAGGATTACTTGGTAGACATGGGTGTGGAAGAGGTGTGGTATCTTGTGCCTGCGTCTCAAAGGCAACATGACGATCAGACGGTAGGTCGAAGAGGAAGAGTAGTGGCGCGCAAGTTCAAGGGTTGGGCCAAGCATCCCTTCTGGGATCAGTTGAGCCAAGCTCAAGCACAACCTAAATCTGTAACATAATCCACAACGCAAAATAACACAAATATATTATGCATGCGATGCTGTACTATGCTTACTTTCATATCGATGCCTATAGCTACAAATCGTAAAACGTCCTTTTTGATGGGTGCTGTCTGCTGTATTATAACCATATTATATTTTGGTGTATGGCTGTTCATCAGAACAGCTCTTCATCACTGCTTCTCTGCGTTCCCGTGTTCCTTATCCGCTTGAGCATGCTCGCCTTCTCCTCTGCGAATTCATTCTCGAGATGTTTCTTGAGTTTAGGCATACTATGAAATGGTTCGTCGCATTTCGGGCATGTCAGAGGCGCTGATAAGAGGTTCTCTGCATCGTATAGCCCCTATTTAGTACCATTGTCAGCTTTTCGACCTAAATCACCGCACTTTCATCCTGGTAAAGACAGAATGTAGGGGAAAGCTGGTATGTCACTCACATCGACTCGTTCTTTGACATACCAATCCTCTTGTGTCACCCATCTTTGGACTTCCATGATAGGTATAAAGAAGCCAAGATCTTGTCTGAAGGAGTTGAGATGCCTCTTTGTTTTGAAAGCTGGTGATATGCGGTCATCTGAAATGACATGTAAATGTAGATGCCTAATTCGAAACCATCATCATCAATGACACCCTCTGAGTCCGCCACAGTATGGGATTAATTTGTGCTAAACGGTAGTGAATCACTTACTTCATTGAAGGTATTGCGTGAAAGCCAATATCAATCTTCCATTCGAACCCTTCCGTCTTGACCATTTCATCCCTGATCATCTCTTCTACATCTCTGGCAGCGTCTGCCAGAGTATTGACCACTTGTTCCCTCACATCCCGATTACCAACTTTTGTCAAGAGACTTTTCAAATCATCAAGCTGATCTAACTTGACGAGGGAATGATTATCTTCTGGATCTCCCCCTTGTCTTCGAAATGGATATCGAGGCAAGACTAGGAAATGATATTTCGCTTTGGGGAAAGCATCGAATATGACGATAGTGTTGGGATTAGAAGTGAGCAAGGTGGTCGGTGGTAATGATTTACGTGGATTGGGTAGTGTAGCGTATGTTCGTAAGATGTTTAATGAAGAAGACATTTCGATGGATGTTGGAGGTTCGTTGGACCGTGCTCGTTCTCGTTTTTTACCTTTATCAGGACGTTTATTGATCGATGAGATACCGGCTGATAAAAGTGTATTGGAGCTGCCGGTCGGTGCTGTAGAGGTACTGGCTAAAGCCTCACTTGGACCAGCGGGTAATGGGGTAGGTGCAGGTCTTGTCTTGACTTCTTTACGACGCGATAGGCAGCTGCCCATGTTGACCGTAGAGTGAAAAAACGAAAGTTCAGAGACAATATTGAGCAGTCGGATGAGGGATGATTGATTATGATGCACGAGAGTTGGGGTCGACAGCGGTTAGTCGCCCATCGAGATTGGTTATGCCATATGGTAAGGTGTTGAGTGGGTGAAATTTCGACACCAAAGCCATCATTTGTCGACGCCCGGACCCCGATGAGAGAGCGCCGGAAGAGTGGGGGTAGTAGCGCGGTGGAGGTTTCGCCAAAAGTGTTCAAGTAATTTGCGTATGGGCGGGAGAGAGTGAGTGAGTGAGTGAGTGAAAAGCCAAGGGTAGGAAGGGAACGCAGGAATCACGAAAGGGTCAAAAGTCAGCTCAGCTCTAGTTGAATGAGGCCCATCGCGATCACAAAGTCTACATGTGTCCCCCCACCTGCACTAAAACTCAACCACCCTCCCTAGGACTCGGTCTCGAACTTGAGAATCCACACCAGACAAGGAAATATAACGTGTGGTGCTCAAGGTCTTCGGCACGGTACAGTACGTACAAGGTGAAAAAGATGTGGAGCTGAATCAATCGCCCATGTTCGAGGCCTTTGACTAGATTGAATCCCGCACCGCAGTAGGGCTTGGGACCCGCTAAAAAAACTCACCGTTCTCCGTTCTAATACTTGAACGCAAACGTTTAGCGATCCGATGCCGTTAACGACAACGCGAAGAGAGAGGAGACCTTGTTCGGCTGCTCCACCCGACTCTTGTTGATGACCCACAAAGACCGACAGACCGACAAAAAGACAGACAGATCGGCTGCGAGATCGGTGTACCCAACCTTTTTTTATTCGGCACAATTCAACACGGCTCCACTTCTCAAACGTCGTCCCTGTTCAGGCACCGGAGGTTGACAAAAACACAAAACACAAATTACAATTGTTAAAATCCACAGCCAACACCCAAAGCTGCTCGGGAGCACGTATTCCCCCGAGCGAGGCTATTCGAGACAACGCAGAACACGGATGCAAATGCTACATATGCTACATGGTGCTGCATGCTTTGCGCAGCTCGGCCAACTACTAAACCTCGAGCCTAACCAATCCACTGCCCGTTGTTCTGCACCAAATCAGCAAATGCATCCGCATGACTATTAGGAACTCACCAGGTGCATTAGCTGCCCCGTCATGGCGTTAGAGTCGGCGCTGGCGAGGAAGACTGGACCCTCTGTTAGCTGGCTAGAGTTGACGCAAGAAGCTTCAACCAACCGTATGCTGGACCCATCTCGGCGGGCATGTTTGCTCTTCCGTGCAAAGGCAGAGCTCCGACCGACCATTGTTCCATGTTGTCGGCTGGCCTGGAAGCGGGCTGCAGAGGGGTATAAACGGGACCTGCGAGGTATCAGCCAACTCCAGACGGCCAAGAAGCAGTGCTCACCTGGACAAACAGCGTTGACACGAATGCCTTTCGGTGCGACCTGCATGGCCAACGAGCGGGTAAAGGTAATGATGGCGCCTTTGGTCGAGCTGTAGTCCAGCATTGTAGGCGACCCTTTGAAGGCAGTCACCGAGGACGTGTTGATGATTGATCCTCCGCGCTTCATGTGTGGGAGAGCGGCTCTATTTTGGGTCAGAAATGATAGACTAAGGTAGGGCAGCGCAAGGTTTCACTTGGTAAGAGCAAACATGGCTAGGATATTACTCCTGAACGTGCTCTCGACGTTGGCCAACTACCAGTCGTTAGTCAAGAAAGCAGCACCCCTTTGATCTCGCACTCACGTCAATCTCCTCAAGGCTCTCCGACATGATCTGTTTGCTGGCATTGTTGACTAGCACGTCGAGCTTGCCGTACTCCTTGATATGCTGCTCCACGATGGATGCACAATTCTCGGCTTTCATAAGGTCGAGTGGAAGAGTGAGACACCTTTGACCATCCTCCTCGATCGCTTTCTTGACCTTTACCGCACTGCAACGATATTGAGCGCCGCATCAATGAGAATCAGCTGGCTCACTCTTCCTCTTCCTCGGGCAAGTAGACAATGGTCACTGATGCTCCTTCCCTTGCGAACATTTGTGCTGCTGATCGGCCAATTCCGCTGTCACCCTGGCATATTCGTGAGTATACTAGAACCAGCTGTTACAGATGAGTACATACACCAGTGACAATGGCTGCTTTCCCCTTGAGCTTGTTGGAGCCGACATACTATCCCATCCGTCAGCAAATGCAATGACCTTTCTTGAAATGGGAGCATCTCACCTCTTTCAAGAAAGGCTTGCCCTCGTCATCCCAGCATTCCAGCTTCGTGAACTCGGCCAGCGGATCCATATCTACATCTTTACCAGGCAAGCTTTGCTGCTGCTTCTTGATATCAAGAAGTTCCTATCCAAAACCATCAGCACTTCCTTTCCTTCCTTCCCTGCTAGCAAAACTTGCCGGATATGCAGTAACGATTTCGTCTTCTTTGCCCATGATGATTGCTGTTCTACTGAAAGATCTGCTCTGTCTAGGTAGTCTGAGTGCGAGTTGTCTGCATAAAAGTCGAGATGAGCGGAAGAAGGACATTCTCTTTTTCGGATCTCGTCTGTGACGTTTTGGGTTTTTCAGCGTCGTCAAAGGAACGGTTGAATGACGTCAGGGACTCGTCGCGCGGGGGTTGTCACCACCATCCTGCATTCATTCTCCATGCTTGTATTCGACAGACGTTTTTTCGCAGTTGACTGTTGGCCATACTACACTGTCTGTATCATATAACAGGCAATCAGTAGGGCATTCAGTCAAATTGGTCTAGAGTACTGATCTCCTCAAGGGTTGGATACGCACTGATCTTCTTAACCCTTGATGCCGCCGCCCGGCAGCTGATTCCGTTAGAACACCCCAAGCCTAACCCCTTCAGCAAGTTGTCAATATAATCGCTGGGAAAACCGTCTGACGTAGGACTTACCAATAGTTCCACTCACAAGACCGCATCGCCGACGGCCCACCCTCCTTGAGTCCCCAAGTGCCCGAGTCTTCGGTGATCACCTAGAAGCCGCAGTCAACCTTCCGCAAGCTTCTCGCTACTCTCGTACGATGACATAGCAGTCTTCGAATGATCCAGACCAAACTCTCAAGCTACCTGCGGGTTTTCCGATCAGCCTCCGCTCGCTCCGACACCGTCAGCTGTTTCTTGACTGTGTGGATATACACACAACCTAGGTCCTTGGATCCCTATCCTTGCATCACACCCCGTTGCCATCAGACTCCAGACTTTTTTGTGTTCACAAACCTTGGTGTGAAGGGGTTTGATGGGGGGCGTTGACACAAAAAAGACCATCATGCCGCTTTTCCCGACGGAACTGATCTAAAGTCGTGTGCTGGTCCCCAAAAATCGCGAACCAAATCGCTCCGGTTCAGATCGAGCAGCGCATATGCAGCGCCGTCAAGACATGGACTAGGGGCGGATGTCGAAGATATACAAGAAGACAGTTGACTGGATATCGACCACCTCTTCGCCGTGTGCTCGTTGTCATTTTATATCGTTTTGCTTTTCCAACCAGTTTCCATTTCCACCTTTTGATATCTCTTTCTTGGTCCCATCTCAGTTGTCAGATCATAGGTCCCGGATCAGCTTATTTCTCAGGGTTTCATCTCGATTTGGGGGGTTGGTTCTCTTGTGGAACGACAGTTTTGGCCACTCTGCTTTTTGTTTCCTGCTCTGCTCTGCTCTGCCTTTCGCTCTCCTTTCCAGGTTTCTTTCTTTCTCTTTTCCTTTCTCTCTCTGTCTCTTTGGCTCCATCCGTCCGTGATTGTATTCCCAGTACACCTTTGTGTGAGGATCCAGGTGAACAACGGCAACCAAGTCTTCCACGCAAGGCAAGTGAAAGAAGCTTCCTGGGTCCTTTCGCAGCTGACAAATATCTAGTCAGCACACTAGCATCCTAATGTCCATTGCTATGTCTACTTCTCCAACCCTGGACCATCGTCCAAACCCTTACTACCCTTCTGCAGAGGACGAACCTTTTGAATCATCTTTTTCATGTGAGCACAACCTTCTCACACATGGGGCCTCGCCTGACGGCCCCAATGTTTTGGGCGATCAAGTGCCCCAGCATGACCACTCAATGGATCATTATTTTGCAAGCCCCCCAGCTCTCCAGTCAACTACCGAGATGACACCATATTTTGAGCAAGCCTCAGAAATTGTTGAACAACATGACGAGGATGAAGCAAGACTTGCCTCTGATAGACAAGGCGAGCCGTGCTTGTGTTGGCTTCAGAAACCTCGCTCATCATACTCGCAGCTCAAGAGTCCTCGTCGTACAGCCTAGGTAACCTCACCTTGTGCTCACCGCTCGATCAGTCATCCAACATGCACGACATCGCAGGCCCTTACAACTCGTATGCTGGTTATGCACAGCCAGTCGACCACACCTCGCACAGTCCCTCTCACTACTATCATCCTTACTCTCGCGGCGGTGAGCTGGCACTTCTCTTCATGAATAGAGCTGACTCTCATGGCGCAGGCCACACCTCGCCTCGCTTCCTGCAACAGGCGCAACCGATTTCGCCACCACTGTCAGCATCCCCTCCTGGATCTCTTCGACTACCTTCCGGTGTTCTCACCAGTCCACCAACCTCGATATCACCAAATATGGTCAGTCCAGTCAGCGCATTGGACTCTGGCTTCTCGTCAGACGTCAGTCCCATGGGTCACTGGGCGTATCATCAACCGATCGGTACGCCACTTACCAGTGTGACGGCTTTATCGGGCCTCAGTCCCCAAATGAGTCCCGGCCTGGCAATGGTTCAAGGGTATTTCCCACAACAGACGAGTCCTAAGGGTGCCGTCACCCGTACGCGAGTCACAAGACCCAGAGCGGCGAAAACACAAACTTCAAGCAGAACGATCAAGAAGGAACGAAGAAGCAGCGACGATGGCCTCAGTGACGACGAGGGTCAGAACAATAGTGGCGGTGGCGGTTTAGGATTCACTCCAGCTATACGGTATGTACCCTCTTCTTCATAACCCTCACACGTACCGACACAAACGCAGTGAGAGTGATGGTCTTATCATCTTTGACCGACCCGAGGCAATCAAGAAGGCGAGGATCGAAAGCGAGCAGGTGAGCTCGTCTGCGGTGCGCGTTGCCACCTCTTTCTTACCTCTTCTCAGTATCGCGCTGACGGCGGGTGCAAGCGCCGGCGCGACGAACTCCGTAAGGGGTTCGAGCGAGTCAAAGACGTCCTCCCGAAGAGCAATCAACGAGCGTCAAAGTCGAACATACTCGATCGTGGTGAGTTGTGTCTGTCCGATTAGCGCTTGTACGACGCTGAATCCCTCGCAGCAGTTGCGCACATAGAGCAAATTCATGCTTCGAACAATTACCTCCTCGCACAGCTCGAACAAAAGGAGAAGGAGCTGGCTAGTCTGCGAGCGTGAGTTTTGATCTGGAAACTCTGAATGCACTTGACGTGCTTAGGGCTCACCAAGACCTGGCATCTATCATGGCTCGTCGCTCGGATTCCGACTCGAACAAGAGTTCTCCTCAACGGCACTGAAGTCTGTCCGTGGCCATGCTCTTCTATCTCTATGAGTATGTCAAACTTGTATCAATAGACGTTGGCATCGCTCAAGCTGCTTTAGATCGTCCCTTCACACCGCCGTACTGCCCATATCGCGATATACACACGCATCTCCCCTGTTCATCAACCATACCTGTACAATAGCACAAGCCACAACCTGTCAACTCCATCAACACTTTCCGTTGTCATCAGTACCACTGAAGTTATTCCGGCTTTTCGACCATCTTGTAACAGCATCGTATGACTGACACGTTTCGATCTTGACGACTTTTTACGACTACCCGGACGCTTTGTTGATTCCGTTGTCTTCTTTTCTCGGCGCTTCACCACATTGTTGAAACCTCGGACTCAATCAGTTGTATAATTTGACGGCAAGTCACATCGAATCAAAATCCCGCTCCACACGTAATTGTATACATGTTCTCCCGAGAATAGCGCTAGTCGTTGCTTCGACCGCTCCACCGCGTGGACGTCGTTGGATTCTTGGACTTCCACCTCTCGACCGATAGCCTGGCGTTGCTCCGTCACTTTCTCCGGGAGAAAGGGCGATGGATCGGTTCGAGGTGTACTTTCTGTTCAACTCACGACACATCTGACACCGCACCCCTTATTCCTCAATAACCGTATGTTAGTTAGGTAGTCGCTAGACGATTGCTTCGTCTCTCTCTGGATCTCGACCTTTGTTTCAAGGAAGAGGTAGTTGGGCAGAGCCCAATTGCTCGGCGAGACGTATGGACCTGGCTCGGTGCGTAGAGGAAGAGTGGAAGTAGATTGCAATTGTTCACGACCCGAATGTCCTTATGATCCGCATGACCCATATGTCCTTATGACCTTTATGACCCGAATGAAGTATTTCCGCTTGCAATGATGACATGTAGTGTTGCTTGACGTGTGAAAGTGAGGCCGGGAAGACGACGCTGATCGACATTGCCTTGTGAGGTATGCATGGTTAGAACCTATCGTGAACTTGTCGCCTTTATATTTGTGCCAAACATTCTCCATCATTATAGATCCGATACCGCCGCTCACTTCTGACCCGGCTTCTTCATCTATAGACACGGATCAGCAGGCGTGCCAGGAATTGACCAAGGGCCATCTCGTCTCAAGGGCTAGTAAGAAGGCTACTCACAAAGTCGATGAACAGGTCGAGGCAAACCATATCTTCATCGTCTGCAGTATAACCACGAACAGCTACGGAGAATTTGGCTATAGCGACAAGGTCATCGTGTGAGCTAGTTCAAGAACATCTTTCATGCGTGATATGAATATCTAGCTCACCTTTAGGAATCTCGCGGGGTAGTTCAACAGTTTGAACGACATTATATGCGCCTGGGTCCACTGGGCATTGGACTGAAGCATTTGCATTTTTACTGTGAGTCAAAGATCAGCTTTACTTCTCGACTTGTTGCGATGTTGCGTCGGAGAAAGAGATGAGAATACAATGCGATGAGAAAGAATGACAAGGAGAAAAAATGGAGATGCAGACATACGCTTCTTCGCAAACGTCGAATTGCTTCTGGAGTAATTTGATGAGTCCTAGCTTGACAGTGACATCGGCATATGCGCCGTCCTACGCTGTATCAGCTAAGACCCCGCGTAGAAATTCAATGAAGGGGGGAGGGTGGAGAGGGGGACAGGAGAGAAAAGTGCAGTGAGGAAGAGAGAAAGATGGAGAAGGAAGGGAATGGAAGAGGGTTAATGTTAGAGAGGAAGGGGAAGAGCATGAGAGTAGCATGTGAACTCACGTCGAGGATCTTGAGAACGTCGGCATCAACAGTCACGGTCAAGTTCTTTCCTGGGACTGGAGGATCTGGCGAGACGGTGATAGTCTTGATTTGAACAGCGTCCGTTGCCGTTCCTAAACGCAGCACAAGTAGATATCCAATCCAACATCAAGGTGGAATGATTATATCGATCACAGGTTCGATGTTTTATAGGACGGAAATAAGGGTTACAAGGACAAGTAGAGAACAAGATATCATCAGTACAACTTCACTTGATCTCTCGCAAGACAGAATTGAAAAGCCAGTCAAACAAAAAAACAAAAGAAGACATACCACAATCTACCCAACTCCAAGAATCCATAGTATGCATCTCACCGCCTTTGGAAGCCTGAACATCTTCATCTCCAGAAGAGACGAGCTCGTTTGCCCATTTTAATGAATTACGAGCGGCGTCAGTGGCGATAGAGGCTGAGATTGCTGGGAGGGTGAGAACGAGCGCAGTTGTTAGTGTGTTGAGGCGCATCTTTGGGGATTATAATCAGACAGAGTAGGAACGAGGAAAGATAGGGAGATGAGGCAGGGAACAATGATCCCAAGAGTAGAAGAGTAGATGAGTGGGAGTGATAGATGAGGAGTGAAGAATGACAGAGATTGCGCGTTGTAGATATAGCCCAAGAAGAGGAGGGGAGTCGAACGGTTGCGTCACTTCCATAAGCGGTAACGTGCCTGTCCCACTCTCACTCTGCGGGGCATCTCATCCATATAATCGGTCTCTCTCGTCACACAATTAGTATGCATCTGACGGTCACAGCATGGCGGTATAGGTCGAGCAAGCCAAAATGTGATCAGTGTGACCACCAACGCAACGCGTCAGGTATAGTCCATCGTGAATCACCATGCATACATACATATGAATGAATGCTGTCGTGCCACATACATACCGTCAATGCTGTCGTTGTCGTGACACATGCAACCAAGTAGACCACCAAAGTAAATTTCCCACTTCATACCTCGTTAACACCCACTACTCATCAATGACAATCACGTCATCTGCACTCGCTCCTGCTGCGGTAGCGCCAGACCCATTAACGACTCGTGATCTCTTTGCGGCTCTTTGGCCTCTCGATCTCGCTTGACTGGGTTGAGCAGCTGGTGACGCCGAACTACCCACAACGTCCACGTCAGAGGTATCGGCAGCTTCGTTGTCCGACTCTGCGGCTAGGTCAATAACCATATTTGATGGTGCACCGTTCGTCGACGAGGCTTCGTGCCGGGTCCGTCGTGTCCCAGCTATTTGAGCGGGACGATTCGAGGTCGAGCTGGATGTATTGGGACGACGTACGACCCTGACTCGGGGAGGTGCAGTAACAGTAGTAGGCGGTGCAGGTGCAGCAATGGGTACTTTGGGTGTAGCATACCTGACAGATCGTGAGCTTGGAACCATTCTTTCATGCTTCGGCCAGCTCACAGTCTCACCCATTCTCGGGCGGTATCATCATGCAGTTTACGGTTGCGCTTGTACTCTGACGCTATGGCCGGTACGAGTGGGTCGGCGGGATTTGGGTCAGTCAACAATGAAGACAGGGAGAGGATGACTTTGTAGAGCGAGAGGGCAGGCGACCAGGCGTATTTCAGCAGCTGCAATCGTCAGTGGTCCGACCGACATTGGACATCCACGCTTGGTGCTCACATCCAGACCTATGCCTCTGTTAGTTCCGAATAAGTGCCAAAGTAGGAGCAAAGGAGAAGACGTACAAATCGCACCGGTACTAGCGATATTACAATGATACACCTTAGTCATGAATTGTAGTTGGGGCGGTGAAAACCTGACAACACGTCATGAGCACTTTTAAGGGCTGCGAAAGAAGCAAACAAGGAGGCAGTATTTCAGAAGGGGTACGAGAGAGGGGATAACTTACGGATAATCTTCTGGTATACGAATGTCCACATCAAACACTCCTCCTTCGTAAGGTGATCCAGCCGGACCAGGGAGTTTAGCATGCCAAGAGAAGATGTTGGATTCGTTTGGCGTGAGGATGATAGAGCCTAGATCTTCCTTTGCCAGATCTGCGATCTGATGACAGGGGTCAGTCTAGTTTACCTTACTAACTCAAGAAAAATATCGGAAAGAAGAACGAGTTATTTAGAAAGCGGTTGTTTAGAAAGAATATCAAAGGGTAAAGGCAATAGAAAGACTCACCTCTTTCTTGATCCTCTTTGTGGACATCTATATATGAAGCTCTGTTCAGCCACGGGGGAAGATCGAGATACATGTAATCGAACTCACAGCATTGCCACTACTCGCTCCGCCAGGTTTTCGGGCGTGTGACATGGTCGATTGAACCCAGAGAATAATAGAGGGTAAGTGATGTAGATATAATTCTCAGGGATGCAGGACCTAAGAAAAGTGATGAGAGAGCAAGTCTTGAAGTCTGTCTATCATGTATTGTAGTAGACGAACGTGGAGATGTAGTTGATGTAGTTGTAATGGAAGGGAGGAAGCTGCCGATGTTCCTGAAACCTTCGCTTCGACCGGGAACATTTTTGCCACCTCACTTGTCAAGTCTTTTTGTTGTAGCACGAGGCCATGTAGCTGATATGTTTGCGAGCGCAGGTTATTAACTGAAGCTGGGAGCATGGCAACATGGTAGATCAGATGCGAAAAATCGTCTGGACAGAGAGAAAACTTCAACGGTCTTCATCAGCTCGGCGGAGCCCAGCTTGACTTCAGGGCAGCTCTAGACGATCTCGTCTTTAAGTGGCTGCTTTCACCAGCAAGTCTGTACAGCCTTGATCTCCCGTCTTAATGTCTCTTATTGCCACAGTCCAATGATGTATGGAGTACAGATGCATATGCAGAATCAAGCTGTAAGAGTGCCCTAATATGCTGCAGCAGCGACAAGCTTGGTCAATTCTAATTGTGGTCAGCTCCACGTCCAATTCTGTTCGCGATAGCCACAACGACGTACGGCTTAGCTCAACATGCTCCTTCACTACGCCAGCCTTCACGTCATTGTCCCCATTCTTTGGGATGGCAGCAACCTCGCCGTCGACATTCCAACCCACGTTCGAACACCAGGCATGAATCTCTCCCGCTGGGATATCGAGCCATCTTTGTAAGCGGACCAAAGGGATTGCCGAAAAGCACGAAGAGATTGAGGCTGCAAAGATGTTTCGCAGGGACTCGATGAGGTTTGCATGTTGAGGAACGTATGTATTTCGGAGCACTAAGTTAATTTCAGCGAGATATAATACTGATGTAATTGATTCAGACTTACGCTGGCTGGCCTCGGACTCCGAGTTGAATTCTTTCCAGAATGCAGTGAATTGACAGGTCCGACTCAGCTCGTGCATGTTTTGTAACAGAGGCATGACGAGGCCCAAAGATTGGTCCTCTGTTTCAATCTCCGACAGAATAGTCTACGTGAAATCCATCAGCCTAAATCACAGTCTTGTGAAGAGGAAGGTGAGGCGTACAGCAGGCTCTCTCAGCAGTGACAAGCATAGATTGAAGTCTGGTCCGTGGACTGTGGCTGAAAGGGCTTTGATAAGGATATTGATGATAACGTCGGGATTGCTCAATTGGGGATTAAATTGATATCTGCCTAGAATCAGCTAACATTCTACCCCAACGGAGAAACGCTGACAATTTTAGAATCGCCAAGTTGGCAAATAGATCGTATTCGCCAGTCTGAACCTGAGTGCCAAGGTATTCTTCCATCCACGAAAGGTTCGAAGGGTTATACCGGTCTGTTCAGAAAGAGTTAGCTCGTTCATTCATTTCGAAGTAGGGACGAAAAAATCGCTCACCGACACCATGGATAAGCTCCTGAATGACATCTGTCCGGCTTTCCGGCGAATGCCATGCCTTCAAATGAGTCAATGGAGTGACCTGTGACATTTTTTATTGGCCTTTTTTGTAGTTTGCTTGTCCACACGATTTCAATAACGATGTGCGACTGAGAAAACGTCGAAATCCAATAAATCGCGTGGCGTTATCAGACCAGGAAGCATAATGACACGTCAGAAAGGACAAAGGCGAGACGCGTCCGAGCTTAAGGCTAATGAATGGGATCTTGATTTTTATGACACTGTAATTGACTTCAAACATGATGCGTGAACGACATAGACAAACATGACGACTGCTGAAGTACCAATCGGGGCAAAGGTCCAGGTAGCTGCAGGGATAGGCTATGTGCGTTGGACAGGGTCGAATCCAAAGTTCTCAGCTGGTAAATGGGTAGGGGTCGAGCTGTGAGTGTTACATCTGCTCTCTCATTATGTTGGCCCTCAACTACTCCTCTACATCCCAAATCCTGTCTATCTGGGAGATCCATTCCAGACCCTGTCTATTTGGATCTCCCTTGCCATTCGCAGCTCTCCTTTTTTTTGTGTGGTCAAGGCGCAGCTGACATGGTCGTGTAGAGAAGGACCCACTGGCAAGAATGACGGATCCGTACAAGGGGAGCGCTATTTTCCTTGCGCTGACAAGCATGGAGTCTTTGTGCGTCCTAGTCAGGTCAAAATCCTAGAACAACCTCCTGCCCCACCCGTGAGTACGCAATGATATCTACTGAACATTGCTGAACAACTTGCAGGCTCGGTCAGCTAAACCTCCTGCAACGCCTTCTGGCTCCCTAGTATCATCTGCCCTCGCTTCGCGGGTCACGTCTCCAACAAAGGCCCCATCGCGAGGTATACCAGCGACGCCCTCTCGCAATCCGTCTCAGGCCTCCATACCCGAATCTTCTCCACCTGGACCGTTATCTCGCAAGACATCTGGCGCTTCAAGCTCGGCTACTCCTGCTCGTCCCGGCACAGGTAACATTTTCAAACGACCACCATCTGTCACTGAGCAGACTCCTACGGTACCCAAAAAATCGGAAAATGAGACTCCTTTGACAGCTCGTCCCGTTTCTCGAGCTACAGCCACATCAGCAGATGATGCACCTCGCGCTCTATCACCTACCCCTGCGTCTCGCAAATTGGCTTCACCTCAACGTCCAGATACTGCTGTTCTACGCAGAATTGGTCCCTTGCGTTCGTTATCCTCGGCACTATCGCCCACTCTTTCACCGATTCCCTTACCCACTGAAGGAAGCGGATCCCAACAACATTCAAGAGCTGCCTCGCCAGAAAAGATAATCGCCTCTCCAGAAAAGCCGACCACACACGATTCATTTGTGCAGAAAAGGGAGATAGAGGAATTGAGAATCAAGGTTCGGATATTGGAGAGTCGGCGGACAGAGGACCAAGAGCGCATCAAGTCCCTGGAAAGCAAGGTTGACGAGGCGGACGCGCTCCGGGCTGCCAGAGTCAAGCTGCAATGTACGTCTTTCACCTTGATGACACTGCCTGGCCTGATATTTTAAAGCAAAATTCCAGGAGCTCCAATCTTCCCTTGTCGCCGCACAGCGCCAGTCTCGCGATCTGCAGTCTGAGAATGCTCAGCTGGAGACGCGTGCCACCGAGGCCACTGATCAGCTCGAAATGGCTGCGTTGGATCGCGAGGTAGCAGAGGAGAAGGCAGAAACTGCCGAGCTAGAAATAGAAAAAATGAAAGAGAAGATCGAAGAATTGGAGCTCGAGATTGCTGTTCTCAAAGAGGAGAACGCCGAATACGAAAAGCCTGTCGGACCATCTGACGAAGGCCGCCATTCGTTGGCGTTTGTCCAGCTCGAAAAGCATAACGAACGGCTCAAGGAGGCTCTCATTCGCCTGAGAGATATGTCATCTGAGAACGAAAAGGACCATAAATCTAAATTGGCAGAACTGGAGAAGGAACTCAGCTCGCAAGAGGAACTTGCGCGCCAATTGGAGCTGTCCGAAGCCAAGCTCGGCAATGCCGAATCACAAGTGGAAGACCTCAAAATGCAGCTTGACGATGCACTCGGCGCTGAGGATATGCTAGAGCAGCTGACGGAGCGCAATCTTCAGTTGAGCGAACGCGCTGAGGAGATGCGGAATGCTATTGAGGATCTGGAAGCACTGAAAGAGCTCAACGATGAGCTCGAAGAGAATCACGTCGAGGCTGAGAAGCAGCTGAATGAAGCCATTGGTGAGTTAGCAGCAGCGACCATCTGGATCCCAGAGTAATGCTGATCTCTCAAGAATCGTTGAGTTCCCAATTACGAGACGAGCGACAGAGGTCTGCCGATCTCGATGCTGTTATCATGGACGCAGAGTCAACCATCGAACAGTTTCGAGACCTGGTCGGCAGCTTGCAATCGTGAGTGATAATTGCAAAATTGATCAATCAACAAGACAAGCTGATGTCGCGTAACAGTGAGATTGATTACCTTCGGATGCAACAGGCCTCACAGGAATCTGAGTCTGCGTCTACTTCGAAGGAGGCACAGGCTTTAATGAACCTCAATCTCAAGTTGCAAACCACGGCCGCGAAAGCGCAAGGGAAGACTATCGATCTTGAATTGAAGAAACTGGAAGCAGCACAGCTTGCTGATCATATGCGCATCATCACTGTGAGTTGAGCGTCAGGTTCAGACAGCATGGCTCATATTCGTAGGCTTATTTGCCGGATCCGTATCACGAAACAGAAGCAGATTCCGCCACCATGCTGCTGTTCTTCCGACGAATCGCCAGCAAAGTCGACACTCTCATTACAACTATTTCCCAGCTGCACAATATACCCGCTTCGCTTCAGACAGCCTCTTCAGAGCACCTGGTCGGTGTATGCGAGCTTCGAGGCCGCCTTCGTCATTTCTCCACTCTCAACAAGCGGTTCTCAGCAGTCATGTACCGCTGTACTCCAGATGAGTACATTGCGTACGGCAAGGTGCTTCCCGAAGTCAATGGTGTGGAACAAAGAGTTGATGGCTGGATCGCTGCGGTCAAAGCGGATGAGTTCTCAGAAGGCGACTGTGCCAGAGACTTGGCGAGCCTTGTTGCCCAATTTGATCATCTTGCGGAAACGAGCTTTGCTAGACCTGATTTAGATGTGGGTGAACGGCAGCTGGGTTTGGCGTATGGCTTCGATTACGATTTGGACAATTTTGCTGCAGCTGTGGGTTTCGCTCGACAGGCTATCTTGGGATTGTCAGGAGAGGATGGTGAGTGTACACCTAATATCTTTTCAACATGCGTTGACGGTATATTTCCAGATGTTGAGATCGATGTCGGGGATTCGTCGCTTGAAGAAGGCGTATATGCCCCGGTTCAGAGGATCTTGGATCTCGTACGAGGTGTTAAGGCGACCGCAAGGCGAGTGCTTCTGCAGTGGTCGGGATTTCGTCGTGCTAACGGTAACGCAGTAATATGGTTACGCAGGTTGAAGGTGTTGTTCATTCAGGGGCGGCCTTGCTGCCGAATCATACCGTGGCTCTCAATGACCTCACGACGTCGGTCTCAAACGCTGTCGATCTTGCTGTACAAGTATGTCTTGATGCCAGCCGGTATAAGTTTTTACTCATGCCATGTAGCTGGCTCAGCGTATCGGCGCTCATGTTGCCTCTATCCGCACTTCTAAACGACCCTTGCGATTGAGCGACATCAACGGATTTCTGGATGAGGTCACTGCTGAGTCGTCAGCGACCTCGGATGCTCCTCCATGGGACTTGATTGGCATGTTTGTGACGGATCTGGGAAACGCACTACTGCCAGCTTCGACCAATATACGCCAGGCTATTCAGATGGGACAGATTATATCGAGTGCGTTGGCTCTTGACAAGTTTTGTTCAACGATGCTGATCCGGTTACCAGTCGATGTGCCAGCACCCTGGTTAGCCAGGGTGAACACGATCAAAGATGCCGCAGCGCATAATGCGGACACGGAGCGGAAAGTGTTGCGACTGTCCGAGGAGCTGAAAGATATGTTGCGTGAGATCAAACTTCGCGTGAGTGGCCAACCGAGGTACCTGTCTAGCTCACTAACGCATTCATGCAGGACCAAACTCTACAGGAGTCGGGCGTCAAGGTGGAGACTCTGGAGCGGCGTCTCGAAGCAGCACGCAAGCAGGCTGACCAGATCATTGAGCTGGAAAACGATGTTGCAAAGGCCAAAAAGCAGGAAAAGGTCTACGAAGACGCCATTGAGCAGCTTCAGGCCGAGCAGGATGCGCTTGAAGCTGAGAATGCCAGGCTACGCAAGGGGCAGGGTGTGGATAGACCTGGTGAGTTGTCATTATATATGAAGAACGGAATCAAGTTGATGGTAATCAGGTCATCCAGCTTCTGTAGCTACCGGTACAGAACCGTTAATGCTTGGATCTGCCGGTATCGAATCGTCCCAACTTGTTGAACAGGTTGAAAACCTGCGGTCAGCGATACGTTTCCTTCGAAGAGAAAACGCCATGTTACGATCGAAATATCTCTATAACGATCTTCACCTCTTACCTCGTCTTCCAACATTCGACTTGGCTCCCGAAGAACCTGTTCCCGAACTTGAACCTTCTTCTCCAGCGTCGAGTACTTCTTCCGATCTTGGCCCTATAACACCAACGAGACATTCGCTCGCTACAGAGTCCAAATTGCTCTTCAAGGAGATTGTGGCGTTCCAGGCTCAGCCTAAGATTGTTGACATCTCAAAGCTTGGTCCGGGACCACATGGAGCTGCTACTTGGAGAAGTCGGAAGGAGTCTCCAGAGGCTCAAGTGGGTATGTGGAAGGAGAGAGAGCGGAGGTTGGAAAGACGGGTTGAGGGACTGAAGGAGAGGATGAAACGGTTCGGTGTGGGAGAGACGATAAGAGTGATGAGATGACGGTGTGATGCGGAGTATTGACGAGACTTTTTATGATTGCATGACATTTACGTCTTGATGCATTGGACAGGCATGATCGGGAAATGCCACTCGAATCGTGCCTGATAATGGCGATGATGGACTTTCTTTCGATTCGGTCACTTTCGATTACTCTCTCAGTGACTATTGCTACTCTGTTGAATCCGTTAGAGAGCCTCATCCGACCTATTAGACCTACTTGCAATGTCTTTTCCAGCAGTACTAAGACCCGCAGCACTCTCAGCATATCGAGAGATACTTCGTTCTGCCAGGATCACATTCCAAGGTACTGTTTTGCATCTATTTTCTTTTTGTCGTATGCTCGTTTATGAGTATATCGAAAACGACGCTGGCTTTAGATTCCAAACTTCTCTTCGTCTCCATCTCTCCTTTTGGGATTTCGCTAATCTAGAACAGGTGATCTACCTCGTCGTCTTGCTTTGACAAGCGCCGTCCGAGCAGCTTTTGAATCCCCCACACTCGAAGTCGTTCCTCCTTCCTCCTCTTCTTCTTCTTCTCCCACTTTATCCGAATCATCTTCCCCAAACTCAAACCAAGAACTTCAATACTCCGAAACGGCAGGCTCAGATGTTCTTCTACACGATCCCGAAAATCTACAATCTAATGTCGAAGCTCCGTTACAGCTTGAGAGTGAGAGTCTGAGTGAAGAGGAATTGGCTAAGAGGATCCAAGGTTGGAAAGAAGTTGCTCTGTTCTTGAGAAAGAATGTCGTTCAGGGTGAAAAGGATGAACAGGGTAATTGGCGTGAGTATCGACAACTTGTTATTCCTTTTTAAGAGGAGAGAGGAGTAGGAAGAGTGTATCCAAGAGAAGATGAATGAGCTGACTTTATTAGGTCTGCGTGTCACCAAAGATACCGAGTTAGGATCGAACGAGACTGTCAAAGAACCTCCAAAACTGCCTACCACACCCTTTCCAAATCGGAATCGCAGGAAGAGAGAACCCTCTTCCAGCTCATAAGGTTATAGGCTTATTATCCATCATATGCATCCATTCAAACCACTGAATCTGTCGTCACTGTACAATCGAAAGGTACACATACCCTCGAGGATCTTACAACCGAGACCATACATATTCAAAAGCTCATGAGATGTATGCATGATATCAACAGACTGGGTTAAACAATGCCCTACAAATACACAACATCGACTCTTCACCAGGCGAGTTCCTCAGCTGGCAACGGCACCGTCTACCAACTACGTATGCGCATCGTGGTTCGTTCCAGGAGCTGCCTTGTTGAGCGATTGAGCAAAACTACCTCGATCAGCTCCATATATTTTTTCATGATGTTGCGGCTCTTTTGATATCGTGGCATGAATCGTTCAAGCCCGAGTAAAAACTTACTTGACGCCCATTAGATGGGGCTCGTTCTTGTGTTTCTCCAGCACGCGCCCGATGGCGTCCAAGCCTTTATCGAGTGTCTCCATCTTGGGTCCGAATGAGAGGCGTACAAAGTGGTGGCAAGGTGAGTGGAACAGATTCCGCTAATCTCACGTGAGTATTTTATGGTGGATGAAGCAGACGTCATCCGGATGGACGATGCCGTAGAGGTAGGACCCAGAATGGACATACACGCTGGTTTGGGTTGATATCGAAGAAGAGTCCTGGAACGCAAATTGTCTTTTCCTATTGCTTGTCAGACCGGATGTCCCGTTATGTGAACTGTCGAAAACAACAAACTCTTAATAATTCCTCAAAGAACACCAAGCCATTGTTCAGGGGCGGTTCTAGCCCGCTGAGATCAAGCCAGATGTAGAATGTTGCCTTAGGCGGGACTGCGACTTTCAGACCCAGAGCCTCAAGACGAGCGAGGACATGATCCCTCTTCTGTCGGAAACACCTTTGTAATGAGATCTTGTCCTGCTGTACCCTGTCATAGTCCAGCAGCGGGATAGCCGCCATCTGGAGGCTGTATCACTGTCAACTAAAGGTACCGCGCAGTTCTATAGAAGCTAGTCTCACGGATGCGATGCTCCGCCGTCTAGGAAACTTCCCGACTGCGAAATGGCAGATATGACTGATTTTGGTGCAACCACCTACACGACGCCATCAGCTTCGGTGATGACGCTCTCCTTGGCCCGTTGTCGCAGAACTCGACTTACCCAACAAACTCGCCATCCTGGGAGGCGGAATCCCTTGGTCAGACCATTGATGATCACCACTGGATCCTTTGTCCCATCAGCTCAGCCTCCGGATTGGAAGAATTAGCTTACCTCGTTGACATCGTCGACGTATCTTGCTCCACTGAGACTTGTACCAAGATCCTTCTCATCGTCCGGGTACATATACCTGAAAAATACAATTTCAGCGAGATCGCGCCATTGGCCGAAAGAAGCAAACCAGCTGTAAAACTCGTCTAAGACGATGGTCGTCTTATCTCGGCTGAGGTTTACCAAATCTCGGAGGTCTTCACCTTCAATACACTGACCAGTAGGATTCCGAGCTACCTTTATATCAGACTTGAAGCTCGTACAAGAACTCAGACGCACGATTGGATGCTACAACTACGTTCAAACTCAGATCGACAATCTCGCGCTTCACTTGATCCAGATTGAGCTTGTATTTGTCCTGAAACTAAGTCAGTTCTCTTCTCATGCTAGAGGATACTCGGTATCACCTTTGCATCAAGGGCTGTCGGGATTGGGACGAGCCTTTTGAAGACGGAAAGAACCTCGGAATATGTCGTATCTGCCTTTTCAGCTTTACGATCGGATGGTAAGAAGTTTGAGACTTACATTCTGGAATCTGATATCCACAATACACGTCGCCCTGACACCGTTCAGCAATGTATCAAGAAAGAACTCTGGAAAACGCACAATGACAGCTGCAATTCTTGCCATTCCCGCTCGCCCACCAGGGACGATGCACACGTTTTCGTAGGTATATTGGCTTGGGAGGCCTTTTCTATATTCCGCATTATACAGTTTCTGAGCATGAGCATCATCAGCCGGTCTATCTTGTTGATGAAATCGGAATACCGACGTACCGCTACTGCCTCACGCAACTCTTTCACTCCTACCGCAGGGCCATACTCATTCACATCGTCTCCCCATTGCGAAAGGTCGATCGTCTTCGGTCGTGGTGGTCCACCAGGTATGTCGCCGACCTGAGAGTCTCAGCGTATGTCCGGTTCAACTAGTTGAACGAGAGAGAAGCACACCTCAGGGGCACCTTGTCCGAGGTTGGCCCAGTCTGGATCTGTGGATGTGAAGCCATTTGCTTGAGCTCTGATAGCTCACAGTCAGGTACACTCAACAATCTGGAGGAATCGCGCCAATACTGACCTATCAGTGCAGTATATCACGCCTGTTGCGCCCGGATGCCTGATGCCTGGACTGCGTGCCGTTCAGCACTCGCAGCAACCGTTGTACCTGTGCGAGCTTACATCGGCTCTTCGTCTTTCCCATGGTGCTAAGAGCACCGTTAGTCCAACATGTTTACATCTAGAACTGCTTGAGAGATTATATGCATCAGACTAACCTGATTGCCGGCATACTGCCTCAGCATCTAATAGTCACATCAGCGACAGTACAGAGACGATTGTCATCCAACGGACTTGATGCGCTTCAGAGTCTGCCTCATTCTTCGCATCCACTATCACCTGCTTGGCTCCGGAGAGAAGACTGCTCATCATACTGAGCTGTAGTTATCAGTGTCAACGACGAGTGTTAAACGGTTCACTGCGTGTGTCTTTTGTTAGCAACTACGCCTCTCGTCGACAAAATTCCATTTTTAGACGTCATTGTTGTGCCTGAATAAAACAGGGTCTGGAACGCGGAGCTCCGGGTATCAGCTGGTAAATCTGTTTTCACTACGTCATCGTCAACGTTCGCTAACGAAACTCGGGGGTTGTCACTGACCTAAGATTCATATAAAAGAGTCCCTTGACCCGTTTGCTTTACTTCCTTCCACATTTCAGCTTTCCTTGAATTATCCACAATGTCTGCCGTTCGACCCGCCGCTCTCCGCCTCGCCGCTAATGCTCCTTCGCGTGCACTTCCAATTGTACGTGGCACCATGCCCGCAGAAACGTCTTCAGAGCAAGCGAATAGCTGACCTTCCTCAGCGCCAAGCAAGGCTGCCGGTGTATCGCTCTCAGCATGTTCGACAATATGCAACCGTCCCTCCTCCTGCGGCTACTCCACCCCCTCCTCCTGCCTCAGGATCAAGTGGGGGCGGTAATGGTCCCATGTACATCGTTCTTGGCGCGATCATCGCCTTGGGTGCAGGAGGATGGTACTACTTGAAACCTGTCCGAGATGTGGCACACATGGCCCATTCGACCGTCTCCGCAGTGAAGGACCAGGCTTCACAAATTGTCAGTCTGCAATCTGCCAGCTTTTCTGCTACCCTGTTTCTGGGCTAATCGTGTACTGTAGAGCGATACCACTGGCGGATTGTCCGGCATTGCCAAATCCATGCTTCCTCCCGGTGCATTTGCGCTGTATAGCCACCTGTCGGAATCTGAAGGTGGAGTGAACGGTTTCCTCTCGTCACTCAAGGATAAAGACCTACAAGGTGTGTTGGACGAGGTGAAAAAAGTCGGAGGGGACGACGTGAAGCGGATCGTGGACAAAGTCGAACAGAAGGTCAAGGACGCAAATGGCAAGGTCCAGAATGTCGATTGGCGTGCTCTGGCTCAGGAACTCAAAGGCGAACTGCCAAAGGGCTCACAACAGGCTGTCGATGTGAGCTGTCTCCATAAATACTAATGACTATTGAACAAAGTACTGATCGTGTCCTCTAGATGCTCATTGGACGCATTCCCGACAAGGAGGACTTTGAGAAGATGATCAACGACGTCAAGAAGATCGGCGAGGATAAGCTCAAGGAGGTCGAGCAGAGCGCTAGCAAGATTCTGGCCGCTGTCGACAAGGCCAAGAAGGAAGGCAAGGGTCAAGCAGATGCTTTCCTTACCGGTCTTAAGAATGGTGAGTTGTAGTCCTTTGCGAGCTGCTTTTTCTTTGTATCTTGTGCTGTGCTGACAAAAATCAGCCGCTCCTGCCGATATCGATGCGCTCATCAAGCAATTGAAAGATGCAGCCAAATCTGCTGGTCTTCCAGCTGATCAGACCGAGGCATGGCTCAAGGCAAAGGCCGAGGATGGCAAGATCAATGCCGAAGAGCTTGTATGTCTCTTCTACATGGAATGTATCCGATGCTGATGGGTATGCGATGTAGGCACAACAGGTCGAAAGCAAGCTCAAGACGGTAGCACATTTCATCCCTGGCGAGCCTAAAGATTTCATCAAGCAGGTCGAACAATTTAGTCCTAGCGTCGCAAAGCTCTTGCAGCAAGCTATGGTTCAAGCTGGCGTGACGGACGAGAAAGGTAACAGGAAATGAGCGAATAGAAAAGGCGTGTCGAGTTGAGTTGAGTAAAGCAGAACTAGTGAGGGATACGAGTGGGGCGTATGGATGAAGAATCCAATGGGCGGATAGCAGTACAAACAAATGTATCAATCTAAGCATTCCATGCACTTGATCAAAGCATATCCAGTGTGAAGACAGTATATATTCAACACCCGTGACTTTTAGTGATGTTCGCCGATATGAACCAGCTGACACATGTATAGAAACAATTGTCCGCGGACATGCAAGGGTTTTAGAGACAAAATACTATACTACTATATTGTACAATCTAATTTCTAACGGCGTAAAAAATGTTCGTAGACTTCTCTTAAAGAAAGGGTATCGAGAACCAGTCTCGACCTCTTGACTCGACCACCACTCCCTACACCATCTAGTCCCGATTCATCCTTCATCTTCATTACACGTTGCCACTCACTCCACTTATACATAGGTACATGACTTACTTGGCCCTTTTAAGCCAGTGTAGTGTGTGTTGGCACAATTTTAGAAACTGAAAATACCACTTCCACGTTTCCTTCCACCGCCAAACGGATGAGTGACGACGGCACTGACAAAGAGACCGACAGTCAACCCAATAGCGACTGAAACCAGTTGTTCAGCCACACTGAACCCGTCGGAATATGCCTGTGTCGATGAAGTCGTTTCGGCAGCAAACGAGAAGATACCTCCGTTGGCTAGTCCTGATGGAAGCTGGAATAGGATTCCCGTCACGGTCACAGGGAATGATGAGCCCTATAGTAATCATATTGTCAGTTGGTTGTTGATTGTTGAATTGAACGTAAACGGTCTTCTTGTACAGTAGATAGTTGGGATAAAGTTCAAGCAAGCAACAAAACTCTCGACTCACGTTTGAGAATCGACCATAGATATTACCAAGCGTACCGACGACGAATGATCCGATTGCCGAGGTAAGATCTGACCGATTCGGGAACGCTAGTGCAGAAAAGTGATTACTGACCCAACCAGCGCACGAAATGAGCACCATGATAGGCTAAAGATCCATCAGAATCGTCCATGCAATGCATATTTTGGGGATTGAACGAGTCAACTCACTAATTCCTTGGCAAATAGCGGTTGTTGATTACGAAGGGACAACATGAATGAATATCCTGGACAACACAAGAAATCTATCGTTCACCCATTCAGTAAGCTGGTAATGTGAGTGGGTAAATGAGACTTACACCAATAAGCAGATGGAGTCACACCCCACCATGGCATGCCTGAGTGTGTGGTTGAACAAGTATAGTCGTTCGCACCGACAACGGTCAAGCCCGTTATCTTTTGATAGATGATGACGCCCATCGTGATACCGAAACCAAGGAAGAGCGAGTAAATGACACCTGAACAACGTGTGTCAGTTTGGCTGAATCTGCTAATGGCAATAGACGTCAACTCACTGTATCCTACTCGGACAGCTCCTGCTGTGATATTCCTTGATGCCAATTCCAGTGCTCCACACAATACAATGTATCCCTGGACGGTTCATCAGAATCACCCCTGGACGACCGAGCCACTCACCGGTAGAATCAAGACAACACCGCCAGATACTAAAGCCGTATAACAGAAGTACTTAGTCGAGGCCAAAGCAGCCGCCAAGAACGAGATCAAACATGCAATAGCAATCTCAAACACATTGCTGAACATGTCGTTTCTCGCCGCAAGCATCTGTACTGCCACGAGCAGCGTTCCAAGAGGGATAGACATGAGAGCATCTATGAATGACCTATCATGCATAAATCAGCACATCGACCACTTTCAGAGTAGCTCGGTAGGAAGATGGTGAACGCATAGAGTTCCGGGAAGAATGATTTGTAGACGTATGAACGTATAGACGTACCCGTAGAAACTGATGAC
Source organism: Naematelia encephala (assembly GCA_002105065.1). NCBI lineage: Eukaryota > Fungi > Basidiomycota > Tremellomycetes > Tremellales > Naemateliaceae > Naematelia > Naematelia encephala. Next base: position 176,536 of record MCFC01000031.1, read on the forward strand.
GACAATAAACGCTGAACATAGACCACCGATGGTCAGAGTCTGCCACCACGAATAGTACACTGGGGTAGTCATGAGAATATCCAGATCCTTGCTAGCTGCATCGACGATTATCTTGTCATGTACGACATTCCAATATACCTGATGCGTAGCGAGGAGTTTACCAAGGTCGAGTCCAGTGGCTTGTTTTAAGAATTTCGTCTCGGAAGTATGTGTCGCATCGTCTCCAAAAGAAATAAGCATCGTTCCGGGTAGATAGACGACTTGGGCATTGATTTCGAGGACTTTTGCGGTGGCCTGAATCTGAGTTTCAAGTCGGTGTGAAGGTGATCCGAACCTTGGAAATCCAGTCAGATAACAGGATCTCTAGTGACGAAGAAAGGCGATATGGAGACTCACATCATGAGAGCTCTAGCTAGCTTGAGCAAGAATTGTTGCCTCTGCAGTAGAGCCGCAACATGTTGGATAATCTGATTCGAATCAGCAGACTGACAGAAAGATGGACATTCCCAGTCAGACTCACAAAGATCTCTTGCTTTTTCCTAGCTTCTCTAGCCTTCTTTCTTCTCTTCTTCTCTGATTCCCATTCCTTCCGCCTACGTTCGTCCTCAGTCATCACTCTCGGGAAATAACCATCTCCAGATTTCTCCCCCGGACTTCCGACGATAGGCGTCTTACCACCACTCATGATCCACTTTTCAGCATTCTTGAATGCCGAGCCAGTGTCTTTGAAAGCTCGCTCGGGCATCTTGAGTGCTTGACCTGGTAAACGAGAGACATTTCTACCTAGCGACTCGCCGAAATGCTTGGGTCGTTTCTTGTCTTTGTCTTTATCTTTATCCTTCTCCTTCTCGCGTAGGGAAAGCATATCATCGGTCGACAGAGCCTTCCTCCTAAGAGTTGAAACTTCATCGGTCGATACCGACTGTTTCAACTCATCATCACGAGGTGAATCAGATACAGCCGTAGATGAGTGAACTGATCCAGGACGTGAATCATGTCGGGAGCTTGGACGAGATGGACGGAGTTCCGTTTCTGGACGCCAAGGATGTGAAAGATCTGGACCATCGGGATTAGGCAGCGAGAATCGATTGAGTTGGTATCCATGTCGCCTGGCGGCTGGTGCTAATGTTGCGCCACTGGGAGTGGCAACACCAGACAAGTTGGTCGTATTCTGGATCAGAGCGCCAAAAACACCTGCGCCGCTTCGTGCAGATTTCGGTCGTTCCCGCTCTTCGAATTGACGCTTGGCACGACGCATGGCTGCCCAGAAGCCTTGCTCCTCATCAGGATGCTCCATACGATCCATCAAGCTCGACGTTGATTTTGACCGCGCATGGTGGGTGCCTAGTACATCGGCGTGAGAAGGTCGTTCATCGACGTGATGTATAGGTATACCACCTGGTGCGATTTCGGATGGCCTTCTGCCAGTGGAAATGGCAGACTCGCGTCGATGTTCGGAATCGGAAGATGCGGGTGAGCTGGCTCGAGAGCTCGCTGCCGAAGTCGCAGCGGATGTCGCGCCCGATCCTGGGACATTCTGCTGTCCATATAGCGCGAGTAGCGATGACAAGACTGAAGCACCATTAGGAATCGCAGGCATGGCGTTGATGGATGAAGAGTTATGGTGTCGACCACGGTCCTCGTCCTCCTCTTCGTCGCCTTGGCGTTCCACCGTCTTTTCCGGATCTTGCGATGTCGTTTGAGATCGCCGCTTGGCACCCAATGCGGCATTGACCGCATGAGCTCCCTTTACTCGCCTCCTTAGAACGCCCCACTTTCCAGTATGTGCCCGGACAATATCCTTTGCGGCGCTAAGCTCATCTTGCGGCGCCTGATCCGGCAAGGTAGGAAGTCCATCCGTCTCTCCAATAGGGATGTAGCCACCAGCGACGTGATCATTCGCCCCATGGTCGAGGATATCATGTATCTCTTCATCTCCCTCTTTTGGGCTTGGTAATCGCTCCAATTGTGCTGGTTGGGGATCTACATCGAGCCTGTAATCATAGTCTTCTTCCGTTGCACTACGCATTTCTTCCATGTCGCCCGCACTACTTGTCCTACTAAGCATGCTTGGAGGATATGCTCGGTGTTGTGCAGTCCGACTTCGATGTCTCTCCAACGCGTCTCGTACTTGATCAATATTATTCTCATCCAGCGCTTGGGTCTGACTTCGTGGCGAGCCTGTTTCTGCAGCTTCTGATTCGATGGGTTCGAGCTGGTGCATTTGCACTATATGAGAGTCCGAAGTCCATTGCACGCGTCGAGGAGTCTTGGTGCCGGTATGTTGACCTGGGACAAGCAGTGAACCGCCAGGAGTCGAATGTGCATTTGAATGCGAGCTCGGAGAGGGGTCGCCAGATGGTGAACCTTGGCGCTCAGGACTCTCGTGTGGTGATGAGAATGATTCAGGTTCAAAGTTGAAACGCGGTGGAGATAGGTCGTCGTTGGAAAATGGATCGTCTGGGATGGACATGATGGATCAACGTCAAGTATAGATCAAAAGCGAGAATCGTCGTAAAATATGACAGGAGGGCGTCGATTAATCGTTGAAGGTGAGGTCGTGTCGTGTCAAGAATAAGTGGTGGGACAGCAGTGATGTACAAAGATAGTTGAAAGAGCTATAAAACTGAAGATCAGCGTGAGTGACACTTTTTTTCAAAGGGGACCCGGCTAACTGACTCTTCGGACAGTCGCGCAGGGTCTGATGCAAAACTCACTCCACTGTAATAATGTGCAGGGATTTGATAGGGTGGGTGATTTACAACCCTCAATAGGCCCGGGGTTGTAGTCGCGCCAAAATCCCGTCCGTAGCTGGCACCAGCAGAAAAAGCGCTCTTTCTTTCTTGGCGACTTTCCCTCTAGCTCCACCGTGACTACCGAGGGTGATTTTCTTTTTGGTGCGCAGCGCCAACAACAATATTGCAAGGGAGCAAGTTCAAGGGAAGAAGCGAGATCGCAAGGGTCTGTTATGGGGGAAAACTTAATGACGCGATGCCGGCGGTACAAGAGGTAGAAGGGTTGAGAGATGGAAAAAAGGGTTGAATGAGGGTTCGAGCGCTTCGCTCAGGGCGCACCGCAGCCACGTCGCCTTGTTGTTTTTTCTATAAACTCCTATCAAACTTCAACACAGCTTGTCAGTCACGCGAGGCGATTGCTGTGGAATAGATATAGAGAGTCCTTATGGAGTAAGAGTCTAGTTGTCCAATGTCTTTGATTGAGAAAGATTATTATTATCAACAAAGGCCGAATAATAAAAAAGTCAGAATCTCCCCCAATCGAAGACTGAAATCCCGGTCCGAAACCTCGTGACCACGACTTTTTCACTGCTGCTGTGTGCATTTGCCGCAATTTAAACTATGCATGCGACCTGTTTCCTTTTTTTCTCTCTTTTTTTTTTTGGGAAGTACAGCCGAAGTCGTGCCGATGCCGTATTATAAACCGGCAACTATACAGCGTTTTACTTCCCGAAGACACGAAGTTCATCTGGTGGCGTAAACGAGGTGATGACTGCGCTTAAGCCTGCGGTGGAGAGGTGTAGTAGATATGGATGAAGTAAAGTCAATGACGACATTGTTGGGTGCTGACCTTGATTACTCTACCTGACTTGAGCTCCAGTCCGAGGGTGTTTTACCTTTTTTCTTAACGCGCCGATTGTAGGCGCGCCACATAATTTGTTCGCCTTGTTTTCTCTATTGGCTAGAAGGCTCGCTAATTCCAGACTGACTGACGTGTTGTGAGCCGCGCGTGACGAGGTGATACTCAGTTGTCAATTCGTCGATTACGCCTCTACGTCTTTCCTTACTCTGAAAATGTGGTTAAGCGACACACAGAGTCAGTGCTCTTCACTTCTCTACCTCCTGCATACCACCTCGACATACCTGTCCATCGCCATACCACGCCAAAGACTCTTTAGCTGACACGCCTCGTACTCTAGAAATCGGTATCGCCCTCGTTGCATTCGGTATCTTCTTTCAGTTTCTAGGTATAGTCTTATTGTTCGATGGACCATTACTCGCATTAGGCAATGTAAGTTTTGGTATTTCCTGGACTGTCTTGTACCCTTCCCTGCATCCCAATCCCGTCGAGTCCCGTCTCGAGACAGAGACACGGTTTTTTAGATTAGCAAGTAAAGAAAAGAAGTATCAGTATTGACGTCACATTGGTAGATCCTCTTTTTATCAGGATTACCACTCATCATTGGTCCCACAAAGACTTTCTATTTTTTCTCAAGGAGAGAAAAGTGGAGAGGTACATTATGTTTCTTTGGTGGAATGTGAGTTTTCATTTCTGATCTATACAACCTCATTTCTGTTCTGTTCGTGTCTCTATGACCTCTATCCTATCTCAATGACCTCGATCCTATCTCAATGACCTCGATCCTCGATCTTATCTATACAAGCTACCTCATTCTCATTCTTTTAAAACCTCAATCATCCCACTATAAAGACAGACCTCCCTCAAATCCCACCATCGTGGCCTATCTTTGACCTACATCTCATTCTGTTAATCTCAACGCGACTATGGAACCACCACCATTGCCTGTCCGCGTCAAGGATCGAGGGAAAGAGAGCGCTGCTTGCTAGTTCATCAATGACTGACTCGTTGGTAGATTCCTCGTTTTCTTCAAATGGCCAATTAGCGGTATATTAATTGAATTTGTTGGATTCGTGGGTTTGTTTGGGTAAGTCATTTTCGTTTCTGATTTCTATTCTCCACCATCATATCATTATCCCCTATTGACACTGAATCATCGTCCCCTATTGATACTGAATCATCATCCCCTATTGATACTGAGAGTCATTTCCCTATTGACACGGAGTCACCATCCCCGATTGATATTCCTTAATCACCATACCGAAGCTTACACTCATATATTTCTCTCTTAATAGATCGTTCTTCCCTGTTATACTTCAAGCATTACGTCAAACACCCGTCATTGGCACTTTTCTCAGTTTACCATATATCAGAACAGTGCGTACTTAGTCTTATCACTCTTTCTACCATGTCTATCATATCATTTATTGATCGACTGACTAAACCCCCCTCAGTTCGCCGATAGGATCGCTGGAGTACGACAGAGCGCTGTATAACGATTAATGTCCCCTCCCTCTTGGGTTTCGAGGGATAATAGTCTGCATGAACGAAACAAGGGACGTAGTGCGTTCAGTAATGGATGGAAGAACCAAAAGAAGTATGCACAGCGTTTCAAAAAGGATTCCTCCTCACTCAACAATCAAATCAACTTGAGATATGACCAGGCGGTCGTGATGAATAACACCGGTATGACATATTAAGCATGTATAAGTATATAGATCGTACTGCCTCTCTTGATTCAATGAGCCTAATTAGTTTCCAGTGCCACTCAGACACCCCACCGCAACTCGGTGGCGTCTCCTCCATACCTCATTATTCCTCTTCTGTCTTCTTTCCTCGTTTGTCCTCATCCTCGCATTAATCCTTCTCAGCCCACCAGATCCCTCACTGACTAGATTATCTCTCCTTCACTTGTCCCACTCAAGTATCCGACACCTCGACAAAATACAAAGCCGCACTTCCGCACTATCACGACAGAATTAAAGCCGCTCTTCCACTATCAACACCCTGCTCAAGCACCTAACACCTCGATAGAATACAAAGTGACTCTTCCATAACTATCACTAGCCTTCTCGAACTCGACTTTAATCTCAACAACATCCGGTTTCGCCCACTGACCAAGCGCATCGCGTTCGTTCGGGATGAACGGTTGAGCAGGAACGCCGCCGCCGTTGGGGTTCGCAGGGACTTCAGTGACGATTGTGAGACCGTTGCCGAGGTTTGTTTTGGGAAGGTCGGCGCGGGCGGAGGAAAGCTCGGTAGGGGGGAGCTCGGAGTTAGGTGGGAAGGGAATTCTGGGTTATGAGCGTGACTGGGGGAGGTGTGGAGGACGGAAGAATTGGAGAGAAGGAAGGGGAGAAGGGAGAAAAGAAGGAATGAGAGAAATGAGGCAAGTAATGAAAGAAGCGCGAAACATCAAGGAAAAGAAAGATGACGACAGTAGGGGAGAAAGGAAAGGGAACATTGGAAGAAAGTATCAAATCTCGAAAATTGAACCTCAAACTCACTCAAACACCTGTCTCTTATTCTTATCCTCCGGATAGATTTTTCCACCCATCATCAGCCCCAGTTGTATCCCACTCTCGTCACCATGTGGTCTCAGCGCAACGTAAACTGTCGCTGTGGTAGCTGCGAATCCGCCTTGGAAGGTAAGCGCCAGATGAGTTACTCCTTCTAGTGGAGTAGGGAATATCAAGTGGACCGAGGATGGGAGGGAAGACGCAGTGAAGGCTTCGTCGTCGTTTGATGAGGAGATGAGCGATCGTTTGATAGAGCTTGAGGCTGGGTGGGAGGTACTGTGGCGAGTCAGTCAGTGATCGGAGTAGACGAAGAAGAAGAGGAGTGGAACAATGGAGTTAAATTACGAAGAGAAAGAGAAGGAGAGTGGGATAGAGGAAAGAGCATGGAGAAAGACTGGAGTGAAAGCCCAGGATAGATGGGAGAGACGCAGAGAGGAGAGGGAGGGAGGAAAAAAAAGGAAGGAAGACGTACATGACTTTGGTATCGCGACCCACGAGATTCCGGAGAGACGACATGCTAACCTAGAACGAACGATTCAAGACACCCTAAAGAGACAAAGCTATACAAGAATAATACACAAATTCAACGAAATAAAAACTTCAACACAACTGGGACAAAGAGGTACGAGAGAATGACACGATGAGAGAGTCAGAGGTAGATGAGATTTTGCCTCCCGAGGAGGGGGATGAGGGGATGATCGTCGTACGTTTTGTAGATGCCGTTTGTCGGGAGACGAGGAAAATCACGGGTCAATGGAAAAAAGGAACACACAAAAAAGCGTCATCGATCGCCGAAAATAATCGTACTAGGCACCGGTGATAGGTTTACATCTTTCGAGATCTATAGGTACAGGTTGTGATGTAGGATCTACCATTGTTTTTATAGTTTGACTGGTTGGCAATTAGTAGGGATTACAGCAATGAGAGGTTGTATGGTCGTCTAGGTAGATGTTGGATCATTCAGGGGGGCCAAAGGACGATATCTTGATTGCCAGATCGCGGTGTGGCTTAGACTCGCCAGTACTGCTGCCGCTCTAGGCAGTACATATATCGGATGAATCAGTGATCTTTTCTCGCTGTTCAGTTGTTTCATATGCTGGTCAGACATCTGATCTTGAGCGCGGCGTGATAATGAATGAATTCCTTCCGGCTGTCTCTGCCTGTCATAAGATCGGCATATGGAAAGATGGCCGGAATCAAAGCCTAGCGCCCGTTTTTACCCTTTTCTCAACCCCGTTTTGAGCTTTCTCATCAGCCCATGTAAACCTAGTTTTTGTTTCAATTGCCGAATTCGCCATCCCACTCTCACCCCCTCACCGCTTGCCACCGTGAAAGCCAATAAGAGAGCATGTATTTATTCTAAATGCGACAAAGGCATGGCGCCACGTTTTAAAATAGGCACTGAACGTCATTTTTGCACAGCTGATTGAAATCTTTATCTACAAACCAGGTACCAGAGAATCGTATCATATTCATATTCATCTTTTGGAGAGTACAAATAAGAGTTAGAGTGTGGCTGCGTCGACTGAATATCGCTCATCGCGACCTTTCTCTACACTTTCGAAACGAGATGATGTTGGTTCTTGTTTGGCTCGCAGCTCTCTTGGGCACTCGAGTCGTGTTCGCTGCCAACACATCCAACACATCCAACTCGACAATAACCGGACAACAGATCTGTAATCCTGTAAGTTATGGCTCCTTTCCCTCCCTTCTCACTGTGAAGTAGTCGGAATGACAATGATAGGATGTTTGCGTTACTGCTCTGAGGAACACCGCCAAAAAGATCGATACTTGTGAGTCGTGCTTCCTTTCGTTGCTACAGCCCACTGGACGCTAAACAGTGTCTTGCTAGATACACTGGCTCCGGCGAAAGATCTGGCTCTTGGTCTGAGCGAGTTTGGTTGGATCGCAATGTACGTTATGGCACCATCTTCTTCTGTGGACTGTTGGATGGATGATGTTGATGAGGCTGATGATGGCTTTGCGTACAGTGGATTCGGCAGTCAAATGAGTCAGTTCCATCTCCTTTGTCGATATAAGTGCAACGAGCTAACATGATCATCAGACGGCTCACCAATGATTATTACCTGGCCCAACTCGGATGGCACCTTCACTCTTTCACAACGTCAAGCATCAGGCCATAATGCTCCCAAAGGTGAGTTCCTTTCTTACCTTCCCATGAATACCCAGATGCCCGTCTTCCAACCGCCTCTGCTCATTCATTGATCTGCTCCAGCTGACAGGAAATAATAGTCGTTTCTTCACCTGCTCGTAAAGCGACACTCCTATCTTCATCGTCATTCTCAAACACATCATCAACAGCCATCACCTTTACTCTGCCCATCACATCTGCCTCAACCACTTCAGCAAACAGTACTAAACTCATCTGGGCATATGGAGGAACGAATCCCAAGTCAACTTCTACGTCAGCTACGATCAGACAGCACAACAATATGGGAACCATGTCAATCGACCTCTTAGCTGCATATTCCTCTACTTCCTCCTCGTCATCTTCTTCTTCCGACTCGTCATCGGCAGGACCGAGTTATAGCGTGATGATTGCACACGCAGTCATGGGTGGTCTAGCTACTTTACTCTTCTTTCCAGTCGGTGTCTTAATTCCTCGTATAGCCCGTGGGTTCAGCATCAAACGATGGTGGTTCCCTGCGCATAGCGTCATGAATGGGATCATAGGAGGTGTGCTGGTCATAGCTGCTTTTGGACTTGGTGTGAATAAATTCCAAGGAGGGATAAATTCAGCTCATAGAGTGAGTTGTTCTTTTCTCACTCCACAACAACACCAAGTCCAAGTCCAAATTCTCTCTGGTGTATATCTGTTAGCGCTAATTCGTATCGCTACAGAAATGCGGTGTAGCACTATTCATACTAGTGATTCTACAAATCGCTCTAGGATTAGGATCTCACTATTATCGCCCTTCACGCACGATAGTGTTCTCCACAGCCTCTGGACGAGGTCCATCAAATTTCTCTCATGTGGCTTTAGGGCTCGTAGTGCTTGCTTTGGGATGGGCGACAGCATGGTTCGGTTAGTCTTCCACGCATCAATCTGAGTTTCTTACGCAGTCTTGGCAATACTGATAAAAGTTACCATGTTAGGTATAGATAGTGAATGGAAAGTATATGATGGAAAGGGTTTGAATGTGGGTTGGAAAGTACTTTGGGGTCTAGCAGTAGGTGTAAGTATCATCTCTCTCTATTCTCTCTTCTCTCTTGTCTTTTCTCTCCTTCCGCATCACTCTTCACTATCCACATCACTCTTCACCTTTCGCATCACTCTTCACCTTTCGCATCTCTCCTCATTCATTGACGTGAACAAATTTTCATTCGCTGACATTCCATAATAAAACAAAAGATCACATCAACAGCTTATCTAGTCGGAATCGGAATCCTATTACCTAGGCAAAGGAATCTAGAAGCTCAACAACGTCGTCAAAGACGTGACCAAGATCTCGAACTTTCTCGAGCTGAATTTCTCAAAAATGGTCAACAGGAACAGGACAGCAGGGGTCAGAGTAAAGATACAACTGGTCATAGTCGAGATTTCGAACAACATGTTTATGGTCAGACCCAAATAGAAAGAGAGAGAGAAAGAGAAGGTTGGGCAGGGAATAGGGAATAGAAATCATCGGTGTGTAGAATGATCACGAACTTGATGTTCTCAGTCAGCTCTACTTCTTCCGATGATAGATTGGTAAAGTGTGTAAAGAAAAGGAATTAGAATGTATACAGTAGTATCTAGTCGAATCCCGAGAAAATCAATCTTCTTGTTTTATCCTCTAAAACTTGTATGTCATGTATCATGTATCAATGTATCATAAATATACCTGACGCCGTGATATGAGTGAATAATAAGAATCAAAATGACAATTAGGGCAAAATGCATACTGGCATTGTAAGAGAAATGAATGTTATAAACAGTCTGACTATATGCCTAACTCTACTCTCCCTCGTTCATACGCTACAGAACACACAATAATAATAAAAAAATCCTCATCTTCACACCACCTACCTCACACATCACACCTCGATGACCTCACCAACACAACACTGGCATCCAAAGCTAAAATCAAGCTTGCCACAGATAACCACTTCTTCTTCCGGCGATACGTGCTCCACGAGTGATCTGGACACACGAGGAGACTCAAATGGCGCGATAGCATCGGACGTTGGGAGTCGCTTGGGCAGATAGCTCGTCAAGAAACCTATCGACGCCGACGCTGACGCTGATCGAACAGTGTTACTTTCAGCTGCCCGGCTCGACGACATCTCAGGGAAGGAGGCAGCACGCTGAGCATGACTATCCCTTACATCTGGGAATGAGATCGGTGGCAAATCCATTCCTGCCTCTTCCTCGTCTTCGAAATCATTCTGCTCTGATCGATGCAGTAAACTCGACAAACCAAAGAACGAATCCCGCTGCGTTGACCGGTTAGGCTGAACTGGACCACGAGGGAATCCCCAAGCCTTCATACGGTACAGGTTTGGGTCGGGACTCGATACGTTTTCAGGGGTGTCACACGGAATCGGCGTAGCAGGTGTGACGATCGCTTCGGGAATGCCAGAGTACAGGCTAGGAGCAACGATCTGTTGATACTGGTTTGCCAGGACTGACGGAAGGAGTGGCTTGGAGAAAGGTACAGGCTCCAGGACGGGAGGTGACGACTCAAACTTCGGTTTCCACGTTGGTCGTGCTTCCAGTTCGGTAACTCTGCCCAACAGACGAGTTTTCTCGCTGCGTTCTCGTTCGAACTGTGACGTCAAGCCAAATAGCTCTTTGCGTAGATTTTCAACAAGCACACTCTGGTCGTTGGCGTTTGGGGCCGCAGAAACGGCCGAGAGGCGGTCACTCACTGCAATTTGTTAGGAAGGCATGTCCAAGGAATTGAGACTCACATTTTCGCACCCGCTCACGCAGCGCAACCGTTTCCTTGCGTTCAGCCTCAAGCTTCGTCTCCAGATCTCCGCAGCGTTCCTTCCACACCGCAACATCCTCCTTGAGCGCGTCTCGCTCCAATTGAAGCTCGAGATGTCCCTCTCGCCAGCTCCCATTGCTGTCCTGGCTGGCTCGGCCAGCGACCCCGTTTGACATCTCCTCATCCGTTTCGTCTACCTCGCCAAGAATACGTCCGGCGCCTCTTCCATCGATACCAAGTCCCACAAGGGAGGCGGGACGGGGGCAAGGCCGTTTGTTTGATCGTGGGACGCTGCCCATTCCGGAGAAGCGCGGAGATGAGAAACTCATCGGCGGACTGGTAAGTGGTGGAGAGCCGATCCCGGACCAATCCCTTGATGACCCAGACTGCGAGTAGCTATCAGTATCCTTCTTGTAGCTGATCGAGCTGCCGCGTGAGCCACTACCTGGTGCAGCCCGTCGACGAGCAGATGCTGAGCTCGCAGATTTGGGCGTAGACATCATCGCTGAGACCGGTGTGGAGTTTGCGGATGTTGGATGGTTTGAATGGCCCGGCATGATACCCGAGAGCGGTCGAGGACGACCGCGACCTATCGTGCCATACCCCTTGGTGGGACTAGTTTGACGAAGTGGCGAATCAGTCGACCCTTTGGCAGGGGTGACCGTAGCATGGGCAAGGAGAGTCAGCTCACGAAGTCGAGTGGGAGTTGGCAAGACGATCGGTAGGTGAGTTGATGGGGATGGCGCAGCCGGTACAGGTTCAAGGGTTGGCTGGGTCGCAGTGTCGTCCTCCTCAGGCGAGGTTGCGGTGTCGTCGTCGTCATTTTCGTCCTCCTCAGCAAGTACACTGAGACCAGTTGTGACGCTTGCTCGCTTGGGTACCGAAAGATCGATACCAAAGCCAAGTCCATCGTCCTTGGCGAAAGGGAAAGAGAAATTGCCGGATCCGTTCGACCAGCGATCGGAAACGGGACCTTCATCCTGCTCTGGCGAGGACCACGAGAAGGGAGATGCGAAGAGCCCGTTTGGTGTGGAAGATGAGCTAGAAGTCAGGTTGGACATTGCCAGCGAAGTCGGACGGCCGAATGACAAAGTGCTAAAAGCATCTGACAGCGGTCTCGTAGATGACGAGTTTGACGATACGTCTTCATCGTCAAGATCCGGGAGGCTGATCTCCGCCTGAGGCTCTTGAGTGACAGGCGGTGCTCTTCCTCCACCTGTGAGCTTCTCTAGAGCTTTTCGCCGGTATTCATCCTTTTCTTTCTCTGCTTCTGCGCCTCGTCCGGACGGCTCAAATTTCAAACGCTGACCATTTGAGGAGACATTGGGTCGAGCAGATCCCTCATTACCGCTGAGCGGAGAACAAGGAGAGGCAGGGAAGCTCGGCGAAGATGGGAAACCGAGGGAATTAGGGCGGGTGGCGAGTTTAAGATTGGGCAAAGAGATAGAATCGGATCGAGTGTGAGAGTGACGCTTCCGAGCTGGCGTAGGTGGTGATGACGGAGATCCGGAAGATGCGGACAGAGACCCGCGAGGAGGTCCAGAAGCAGAAGGAGACCCGAAAGCAAGAGGAGTTGCCTTAGTTAGATAGAGGCTTGGGGGCCGAGATAACGGTGTCGAGAGATTCCTTGAGGGCGATTGGAGCGGAGATCCGTTCCATGGGGGCTCGAAAGGAAAAGATGAACGCAGTGGTCGCCTACTGCTGGGAGACGGTGATCTAGAAGTGGCTTTGGCGCCAAATGAGAAAGCTGAGAGTCTATTCCGTGTTATCTCGTCATCCTCGGATCCAGCAGGAGTCTGAGATCCATCAAGTCCGCGCATGACATCCGTAGAATCCGTTAGCGGTGTGGCAGGAGTGGTGATGATCTCGTTAGGCGTTATTGTTGTGGGGTCAACTCCCAGTGTGTCAGAACCGGCGTACGACGGCCCAGGCCGTGAATCGAATACACTCATCACGCTGGCTCGTGCTGGTGCGTGATTCCCCGAAATGCTTGACTGTTGCCGCCGATGACTTGATAAGCTGCCTTTGCTCCGAGGCTTCCTCAACTTTCGCCTTTCTTCCACCGCTGTGTCGGCCAAGATCTCCTTGCTCTTGGTTCGCGCAGGAGTTCGAGATGGACGAGCGTTTGTTGCGTCGCTTTCAGTGAGTGGTAAGGGTGGAAGAGCAGCTGGAGACCGCGATCTTGTTGCTGATGACGAAGATGGAGAAGGCGAATGAGTGATGGCAGGTGATGATGTTTGTCCAGATGATCGCGATGCCCGAAATGTTTTTAGCTGATGACATGGTCAGCAAATACCGCCAATTTCGGCCAGACAAAGTACCTTTTTCCTCGCAGCTGCCAGTTTCTGTGCTCTGAGCTCTCCGCTTTCCATCTCAGGCTGAATCTGGGTATTCGACATTACGTTTCCTCTTTGAGTCAATTGATGGGTCCTTTGGAGAAGGATGATGGATTGAGATGGAGTTGTGACACTAGATCGCACACGGTCAAAAATAAATGGACTTTGATGTAAAGAATGTAAAACGTAACGAGCGTATGTATTTCTGAAGCGGATGTAAGGGGAGATGGCTTGGACGCGTTGGTTGATCCACAATACTCGTGGGGTCAAAGCGCGTTTCCGGTGGCCGTGCGGACAGTGTTGTCCACTTTGGGGCAGGGGATGTTGATCACGTTTATCGATCGTCTTCCCGAAACGCCGAGTTCTTCACTTCAACTCGTTCGAGTTCGTGTCCTGCACTTGCTCGCTTTGCTTGATCACGATTCTGACCTCCTCTTCACCCAAGGCGATGATCGTTGGTATGAGAAAACAGCATGCAGCTGCCGGTTCGTGATGATCTTGACACGCCTCTTGATGGAAAGAGGGCTGGTCACCAGTCGCGTAAATCGAGGCTGGATCACCGCGTCAAAGGGAAAGGACGATCTTCGCGGGTTGGAGATCAATATCGACTATGACAAGCGTGAAGGAATATGAACACTGGCAAAATGAGCGTGGGTTATACGTATTATGAGCGATCCCGATGGAGAAAGAGAGAGAGGGAGAGAGGGAAAGAGCAAAGGAGAGAGGGAGGAGATGAAAGAAAGTTATCGAGCAAGAAGCCATAATAGAGGCGGCTCGTTGGACGCGTTTCAGAAGAGATCCTAGCGGCGACAAGCTTTTGCACTCTCAGGCACAAACAGCCAGGAACGGGAATAGACCCTGAAAGCGCGTCGGGCCGCAATAGAATCCCTCATTGTCTATCTAGTTCTTCCACAATAACCCAGAGCATGTCGGTCCTTCAACACTGACTGTTAGGCAAATGGCTATGCGCATGCACTGTTGACCTTACCCCTCGATCATCACCTGACCACGGGTATCCTTCCTTCCTCCTCCGACGCTCGGATGGCTTTACAGCGCCGATCTGCTTAACCAATCTTGCTGATCAGCTAGCTCCGCAGTCAGGCTCACTACTAGTACCTCAATCAGAATTTGGGCTCTAGGCTTCACGGCGATTGTCGAGATCGTCGTCAAGGCTTCCAATGTAACATAGCAACCAACTTGCACCCCAGAACGTATCTGATCGTGGCGAATCTAGCATAAAGAAGACCCCTATTCCTGCTCTTTGTCGTCCTCTTTCCTCCGTATCTTCTCTTTCCTCTACGACTCTCTTTCCTTCTTCTTCTCCCTTTCTCCCTTTCCTATCTAATCTTTCTCCTAGAAGGCTTCATATCAGTCGATCTTGCTAGCAGACATGATTGAACTGCCGCCGACTCCTCTAACCCCATCCCCTACTTACCGATCTTCTCTAGATTCGCGCAACGGCTTATCGCCAGCCAATACACTCGTTAATTTTACCACCGGTCGGGAAGATGCTGTCGACAAGAATTCTGGCGTCTTCGCAGTTCATGACTGGTTGATCAACAACTCGTTCGGATTTTTCTGATTTAGTTCGAATAGCATCATGGCTGACTGTATACCAGTTCTGGCACTATCGATCTCCCATGGACGAATATCGTCAGTATTGGCGGCCAGAGTGCTGGCAAGTCTAGCGTGTGAGCTTGATCATGGTCTGGACGCCACTTCTGTGCTGACGGTAGAAAGTCTAAGTGCAATTAGCGGCGTGAGTAGATATATCGTCCCAAGCGAAGACTGCTCACCATACCACAGATTCCGCTATGGACATCCGCGCGTATTGCAACGCAGTGAGACATCCTCGCCCTCCGTTCCCTCTCCTAAAGAAGGGATATACTGATTCACCTAAGTGGACCCACTCAGATACATTCTCGGCGACTGCCTGGTGCACCGTTCCAGGCCTGGATAGAAATCGTTATACAAGGTGAAGCGGGACCTCGCAAAGTTCACTTTACGGCAAATCCACTCAGCAGCAAGAACAAGCTCGCGGAGATTATGCGTCTGGCGGGAGATGAAGCCAGGCGAGTGCCTAATGGAAGTCCTAGCATCAGGTGAGCTGACTACAGCGCAAGTGAGCTAAGTCTGTTTTTACAGGACTTATGAGCTGGTAAGCCAGATGAGCGTGGAAGAACGTGAGGACGGCGAGCCGGGTTGGGATGCTGTCACAAGGAATGTTGTGGTTCTGCATGTGAGTTGTGGCTTCCCGGCAATGCTTTACCTCTGGTGACTAACGCATTATCAGGTGTCAGGTAGCGAACAACGGGACGTCTCGATTGTTGACTTGCCTGGTGAGATTTGTCTGCGAGAGTCATTCCCGACTTATGAAAGGTCTCATGGGTGGCAAGTCGGCCGACATTATTACAGGCAAGTGACTGGGCCTCTAAGTGAAGCATATGGAGAATCTTGGTTAAATTGGACCCACAGGCATCGCCAAAGAATACATTTCCAAGCCCGAGAACATCATCATGCTCTGTATAGCTGCCGGTGGACGTAAGCTCACTCTCGATTTGTTTTGACTGAAGGCTGACTGCTTAGCAGCAGACCCCTCCATGGACGCGCCAGAGGTACAGCTGGTTATGAAGCACCGCCCATCTGCTTCACGTACCATCGGTTGGTAACCTCGTCTCTCTTTCTCTCAACGTATTGTCTGAACCTGTTTTCAGGCATTATCACCAAAGTTGATCAGATCGATGATCCTAACTCAAGCGCCTTCGTGGATCTTCTTCTCAATCAAAACAGAGATTGGAGCTCCTGGCGGCCCGAATTCGGCTGGCACCCTTTTCGTGGGAAACATCAGAATGAGACCCGAGGAAATGCCCCTGAAACGGTCGTGAGGATGCGTCAGGATGCATTCTTCAGTCAACCCGACTGGCTGGAAATGGCCAGATCGGCTCATGCCAAATTCGGAGTCGATCCGCTATGTCAAATTGTGTACGGGATCTTTGAGCAGCTTGTGGTGGGCGCGTGCGTATTGGCGGATCTTGTCGGGGTTGGATTGCTGATGCGGATATAGGGTGGACTCGCTCACTGCTCACATCGATGCTCACTACGCAGAGATCCAGAAGTTGATGTCCGTGCTCCCGCCCGTTGAGACAAGACCCATCGGTGCTCTACATGATCTTATATCTCACATCTCCAGTGACCTATTGGAAGAGCTCGACGAGAGAGCAGAGCACCACGACGAGCTACTGGATCTCCAAATGAAACTGGGAAAACGGCTTCTTTCAACGGTACCATCGTTCATGCCATTCCTCGAGGAAGATGAGGGAATCTGCGAGACTATGGAGCCCGTCTGGCTGGAGTCGTGGATGGAGAGAGAATCCGAGGCACATCGAGTGTATCTCGACGTCGTTGTCGATGCTGTCAAGAGGTATGTATGGGATGATTCTCTGGTATATGAATTTGAATTTTCTGACGAGAGCAGCTGGACTCGAGCCCGAGATGGGACTCGAAGAACAAGAAACATACGCCTTGATCTCATTCGACGCTATGTTGCGAACTGGGACAAGATCTGCGAGGAGCATGTCACGGCTCTATGGAATACGGTGGATGTCGCTGTAGACAAGGTCCTCAAAGAGAAGTGTGGAGACACAATGAAGACTTTGTCTGTGCAGATCAAGTTAGTACTGAACAGGTCTATCGAAATAATACCCAGCTGACGATAAGTGCAGGCAAATCCTACGAGGCCATTCGGAGACTTATAAGACGGCCAGTCGCCTACATATCACTTCTCTCATGAGCACTGAGAGAATTGATCCATTCCAAATCGACTTCATTGCCGGTCAGATGGGCAAAGACATCGATGATGTCGTCAAATTGTTTACGGACGCCTTCGATCAGCTGTCCTTGTCAGTATCTGAAGGCAACACAAGACCCGAGACGTGCAAGCTCGAATCGGGTTTACGACTGGCGGTATACAAAGTTACAGCCGAGGTTGTCGTCAACCTCGTTCGTGGGTGCGGCAGAGTGATGGAATACCTTGGGCGAGTGACTCAGGCTCAACTGCTCGAGTTTGTGACCTCGACAACTCCGGCACTTCGACTGGGACTTGGTCTTGAAGATGTTGATGAGCCACTGAGAAAAAGGGCTAGGATGTATTTCGAACCTGATCAGGAGGTTACTCGACGTCGCGAAGCGTTGTTAGCTAAACGGGCAGAGTTGGACCGTGCAGCGTGAGTTGATTGATGGTTGGGATCATGCTTGGGCTAACGAGAGATGTGCGGTAGGGCTCAATTGCGCGCATACATGCAGTGAGTGAACGTCTAAGCTGCTTGTAGGAGAAGAGAAGGCAGGCAGGAGAAGAGATACAAGACGTAGATCATCAAATGTTGTCCAAATATATGGACAGATGGAATCGGAAATGGAATATCAATGTACATATGCAGATATAACATGAGACAACAATGATATGCACAGGGAATGCCGCGTTACAATGGGAATGGGATTGAGTACAACCACCTCAACTGACTACTATAAGACCCAAAAGAGGATGACGATTGTCGTTCGTTATATGAATCTGAAGGCAACAAATGTTATTGACTACAGTGGACATTGCTACCAAGTTGTTGGGTCGTCGACATCGAATCCTTCCAGAACACAACGATCGTCGACTAGTTGAGAACCGGTGTTACAAGAGGTCGCGATACATCGTCCTGCAGAACAGGCTACGTCGCCGTTCCATGATCCCCATAATAGGCAGCTATTTGATTATCAGCGATTGAGATGGTGGATGGTCGGAGGAGGAGGAGGAAGTATAGGGAGAGAGCAGAGGGGATAGGGAGAGAAGGAAAGGGGGGAGAGAAGGAAAGGGGGGAGAGAAGGAAAGGAAGGGAGAGAAATAAAGGAGGGGAGACAAATAAAGGAGGGGAAAGAAGAAAAGGGGGGAGAGAAGGAAAGGAGGGGAGACAACTAAAGGAAGGGAGAGAAATAAAGGAGGGGAGAGAAGAAAGGGGAGGGAGGGAGAGAGAAAGAAAGGAAGGAAGGAAGGGGAGAGAAGAAAGGGGAGGGAGGGAGAGAGAAAGAAAGGAAGGAAGGAAGGGGAGGGAAAAGGGCACTGAGCAATTACGCTCGTATGGGGGATTTGGTCAAAGATAGGGAGAAGAACGAGGTTCTTATCATAGTTAAACGAATAACCACTCACTCTTCAGCTTCTATTTGTTGTTCTTGCCAAGAACCGTATATCCCCCATCTACAACCTCCACAATTACGCGTATCTGAAGTAACATCGATGCACTAATTGATTTAGAGTCGTCAGCATTGTCCTCGCAATGGACCAAAGTAGGCCTCAAAGCCAAATAAATGGGTCCGTCTGGTATACACAACCTTATAGCTAGACATGAACCGGAAACTGAAAACTCACTTGATATTCTTTCTTCCCTCTAACTCGACCTTTATAATTCCGACATGCAGTCAAGCCATTGGGACATAATGGTTCTTGTACCTTGACAGGTGTTTGACGAGCTTGTGTTTGTTCAGTGAGAAGGACGAAAAGAAATATCAATACGATTGTTATTGCTTGAGAGAAGGTTGAACGCATTGTTGAGGATTAAGATGTGGTGAAGGATTGGAAGGACGATCAAGTAGAGAAGGATTTAGTTGGAAAAAAGGGGAGGTCGGACTGGAGTCTGTATATATGACAGAGAGAAGAGAGAGATCAGGAGGATGAAACGTAGTCCCAAGTCCGTCGTGAAGTACACAGCCATCGCAGTAGTGGAAAGGATGTCTTCGGATCGGCCAAAGGTATTACGACAATAGATGTTTCCTTTATTCCGGAGTGGATCATCACAACACAAACATTCGTCCCCTCCTCCCGTTTCCCCCTTCTCTCCTACCCCCCTCCCTCCTGCACGTGAGTTACGAAGGTTGTTGGACATGCGCGTCGTATAATAAATTACGGCACGCCACAAACACAGCATCAACAGAGGAAAGCGTCATCATCTCTCGAAATGAAATAATAACAGCAAACGATCATCGCCTCGTGTCGTCATTCTTTTCTGTCTTTCCCTGGATCGAGTATCGCCCGCCGGTTTCCTGAAATCTATTTCATCCCGCTCTTCCTTCACTGTTCAATCTCCCCCCTCTCTCCATTCTCTGGTATCTCCCTCTTGACAAGAAGAGTGTAG